>JAPMOQ010011580.1:661684-687736 GCA_026543055.1 Argiope trifasciata
AAAAAAAAAAAAAACTTTTTTTAAAACACCTTTTCTACTACTATTTATTTTAATACCTGTATTGATAATTCTTATTGGTCTTAAAACAGTGATTAACCCTGCTTAAAAGTTAGCTGAAGTAAATTTCCCAAACAGGAGAAAGAATTTGCAGTGCTAATATAACAATCGATATGGAGAAAATGAGCCAATTAAAAATTAAAATTAATAAATAAATAAAATGTCATTTTTTAATTTCTGTCAACTGATATTTTAATCAGAACTAAAAGACAAATGTGTTGGGCGCTGCAAAGAGTTTTAAATATTTCTAAATAATATCAATGTTAAAAATATTTCATATATAAAGATTGTTTCCCTTATCTTTCTCTCTCTGTGTAACATATATATATATATATATATATATATCTGTACTATATTATTATTTCTTGTAGAAGCATCTCGATTGCACGAACATTAATCAAAATTTACACATAACATTCCTTCAAAAATACCAAAATTTGGCAACTTTTGTTTCCTTTTCAGTCCCTCCAAAGTCTATAAATGAAAAGTGATTAGATCATTTCATTAATTCTGCTGTAAATGCTTTCAAACATGTCTATGGTGTCTTTCGTGTTGAATGTTCCTAATTATAATTTTACTTTTTTCTTTTAGTTAATGAGGAAACAACGACTTCTGATACACCTGGTACTCTGGTCTGGGCCAAAGTCGTGGGATATCCATAGTAATATATATTTTCTTTTTCCAAAATATTTTTTTTAAAAAAGGTGACATATTGTGGATAACCCGAGTTTGTATGTGCGAGTTGAAGGGGGAATACGAATCTTTGAATTTGGTTTCTTTATTACCAATTTTTCTTTCATTTTGGACAGTAAAAATAAATGTCGGCGTCTTGGCACAGGGGTAGCGTGTCTTCCCTGTGATCTGGGCATCCCGGTTCGGGCATGGTTGTTACTCTGTGTTCTGTCTGTGATGATTGTGAATGTGCCCCCCTGTAAAAAGGGGTTGTGCAGGCAAATGTGTGTGTCTTCATTTGAGCTACAAGTCAGACTTCTGCCCTCTGGGTGCTCAGGGGTCTTTACTCTCAGAAGCTACTGCACCCCCTTTCCATGGAAACATGGACACGACAAAAAAAAGTAAAAATAAATGTAGGTGTTGCCTTTTTCTGAAGCTTTTAATTAATTCTATCTTATCGGCCTTATGTTGAGACACTTACAGAAATAATCACTCAGTAATCTTTAAAATATCGTTCTTTAAGATTTGTAGGAATTTTTTAAAATTTGTAATCACTTCTCACTTTAAAAAAAAAAATCTTGCTGATAGGAGCAAAGTGCAACCATTTCCAAAAAGTGATATTTGAAACATTTCTGGTAAAATTTGTTATCAGAAATAGTATGGTGATATTTTTAGGATACTGATGTGCTAACTGAATTTTAAAATAAAGGTTCTGCAGATTATCTTAAACATATCTGATTACAACGTGCTTATTAATTTCCAGGGGAAAAAATCTCTTACTCCCCATAATACTCTTTTAAAGTCTTTGCTCTCCGTCCCCAACAAAGGTGTATTTTTACTCGTTATTTCACTTCCTAAATGATAATGAAACGTTTTGTAAAATCGTCTGAATTCGTTATACAATATTATCCAACCTCTTCTGTACGTTTTGAACTTTACTCTTGATACTACCTTTGCAAGAATAAAAATCGAGTTTACGAGTATTGATTAAAAAAGAATTTATTGGCATTGTTTAAAATATTTTAAAACAATATTTAACATTTTTTCTTGTTAAACATCATTTTTGTGTTTTAAAGCTCGTGAAAATTCATGTATTAAATGAATACATTCGTGCTCAAAAAATAAGCAACAAATGCAAAACAGAATAAGAAAAAACTATTTAATAGGTATAGTTGAAAGTTGCACTCGAGGTAAATGTGGCATTACTGGGCATATTAATAACGAATATGATATTGAAGCTTGTAGTGCATGCTTGAATGCTTGTTGAACTTGTGGAGAGTGCCAGGCTGCATACTATCGCATGCAATCAGTCTTCCCAACTTGTCACACACATGCTCTGTGGAAGTCGACTCCTATAATCCAGCAGCCTAAGCCATTGATTGAAACATTTCCTTCTCTAAATAATTCCACATCAGTCGTGCTCTATGCCATCGAACGTCATTGTTTACGATATTGTGTCAGTATCTATTGTAGCTTTAAAAAGGTGCACAAGAGATGTAGGATTTCGTCGCGGTATCGAATGTGACAGAGGCCCCTACGAACACGTAGAAGTCGGTTTGGGCGCTCATTATTATACCAGCCCAAACAACTAAGACGCCACATCTATAATTTTCAATGCTTTTGGCAACGCTAGAGTCCGATAGCGTGTCCTTGGATCTCGCCATATCCTTCTCCTTCGAGAATTACTCTGGATGTTAAATCGAGGTTCAACCGTAAAGAGTAAGTAGGCTCACTGCTCTAGTGTAAAATTGCAATGCAACCGTGCTGTACGGACAAAGGCATACAAATGACTGGTCGTCGTGTGAACAGTCCGCCCACATACAGTTTGATCTACACAATTTGGTGGAACATAGGACTTCCTCCAGGCAGCTGAGACCTACTATGCCAACTATCATGCTGCCAGTGATCTTCGGCCTCTAGCACTTTGCAGCTGGTAGCGATCGTTTGATGATGTAGTGATTATCCGGCGTCCAGACCCATGCCTTCTACTGGCGTATTGATCCCTTTGATAATGATTCCACAGTTTGTGGATGACACTAATAGGCACATTCAGCAACAGCAGATTGTCTTGCACCAATTTGCAACATACCGCCCGCCCTCCAACTCATCTAATCTTGCAAATCGTGCTTCTGTTCATGTTTCCCTCTAACTATTTCTAATCTTTCGGAATTATCGCTGTTAGCGTAATTGAAGTATACATCCAGAAAGCCCCTTTTTAAGGAGGTAAGATGTGATTGTGAAATTGCGTTTTATGCTAATTTTGCGTGTTCGGCAATGCGACTTCTGTCTCATATGTCAACTGTGTGTTTTAATTTACCGTTTAGTATGTGTTTCTCGTCTGCACATGTTGCTTATTTTTTGAGCAGAAGTGCATATTGTTTATTCTACATTTTAAAAATTCTGTATGTTATTTCGCATACGAGAAGGAACGAACTGCTAGAATCTGCTTCTGCGATGTTTTAGTTACTAATTTAATGAAATCGTCATAATTTCACTTTTTAAGCTTTTGTTATTTATAAGCATGTATGTACAAGGAGATATGTAAATTGAAAATGTGACACTTGAATAGAATTTAAGTATACAGCCACTAAGAATTTATTATAAATCGTCTATCTTTTAGTTTGAAACAAATTAGTTGTTGAAAATATGAGAGCTTTTTTCAATGTACTTCATATTTTACAGTTGGCCCGGCGAAATAGAAGTAGATCCGGATGAAGGCTGCTTCAAGAAAAATAATTGAAGCGTTGGTATGTTCATTAAAAACTTTAGATTTCGATAATATAATACTTCTATTAATTTTAGAATACATTTTTGTGTTTGTATTAAAATGGATAGTATTCTAGGTATAGAATAATCTCAAACTTTATTACAGAAAAATCATTTTTATATACACTGAAGTGACAAAAGTCATGGGATTACTGTTCATATCATGTCGGTTCTCCTTTTACCCGGCGAAGTGCAACAACTCGACGTGTCATGGAGTCCACAAGTCGGTGGAAGGCATCTGCAGGAATATTGAGCCATGCTGTCTGTATAGACGTCCATAATTGTGAAAGTGTGGAGGGTGCAGGAGTTTGGGCACGAACGGACCTTTCGATGATGTCCCATAAATGCTCGATAGGATTCATATCAGGTGATCTAGGTGGCCAGATCATGCGCTGGAATTGTCCGGAATGTTCTTCAAACCAATCGCGAACAGTTCTGGCCCTGTGACATGGCGCATTGTCATCCATAAAAATCCCATCGTTGTGTGGGTACGTGAAGTCCATTAATGGCTGCAAGCGATCTGCAAGCAGCTGAACATAACTATTTCCAGTCAGTGATCGGTTCAGTTGCACCAGAGGACCGAGTCCATGACATGTAAAAACAGCCCACACCATTATGCAGCCACCACCAGCTTAAACAGTGCCTTGCTGACAATTTGGGTCCATGGCTTCATGGGGTCTGCGCCACACTCGAACTCTACCATCAGCTCGTAACAACGGAAATCATGACTCATCTGACCACGCCACGGTTTTCCACTGGTCTAGGGACCAGTTAATATGCTCACGAGCCCAGGAGAGTCGCTGCAGGCGATGTCGTGCTGTCAGTAAAGGCACTCGAGTCGGTCTTCTGCTGTCATAGCCAAAGGAAGACAAATTTCGCCGCACAGTCCTATCGGACACGTCCCTCGTACGTCCCACATTGGTTCCTGCAGCTATTTGACGAAGTGTTGCGTGTCTATTAACATTGACCATTCTACACAGACGTCGGCGGTCTCGGTCGTTAAGTGCAGGTGTTCGCCCACTGCGCTGTCCATGATGTGATGTGATGCCTGAAATTTCATACTCTCGGCACACTCTTGATACTGTGGATCTCGGAATATTGAAT
Source organism: Argiope trifasciata (assembly GCA_026543055.1). Classification (NCBI taxonomy): domain Eukaryota; kingdom Metazoa; phylum Arthropoda; class Arachnida; order Araneae; family Araneidae; genus Argiope; species Argiope trifasciata. The sequence goes on from JAPMOQ010011580.1 coordinate 666,284, forward strand.
TCACTAACGATATCCGCAATGGAATGACCCATGCGTCTAGCTCCAACTAACACTCCACGTTCAAAGTCTGTTAATTCTCGTCGTGCCGCCATAAATCACGAAAAACCTTTTCACATGAATAACTTGAACAGAAATGAAAGCTCTGGAAAACGAACTGCGCATTTATACTTTGTCGCTGCGATACTACTGCTATCTGTATATTTGCATATTGCTATCCCATGACTTTTGTCACTTCAGTGTATATTTTAATCAGTGATGTACCAGTGAATTTTATACATCATCAGTACTATGGTTGGCGGTGTGGTTAAGAAAAGTAGTTTGCTTATTAAAATTTCTGAATTTTTATTGTGATATTAATTTCTTTTCCAATGTAATGTAAATTTCTTCTTAGCTCAAGAGTATATTTAAGCAACATAATAAAGTTTGTTTTCTTGAAAATTATGTAAATCCAATTACTGTTATTTTGAAATTCATTTCACGTCTTTTAAAATTATGTTCCATAATTTAAGCTAAAATTCAAATGTGTGTGTGTATGTATGTATGTATATATATATATATATATATATATATATATATATATATGAGTGTGTGTTTGTAATGATATTTTAAAATTTAATTTAAATCCAAATCAATTTCTAAAGTTTTATTTTAATTTAGCTCTTATTAAAGTCATTCTAAAATATTCTATTATTTCCTGATGCGATTCCACGTTATCTACTTAATTCAAGAAATGCTTTGTAAAGTTCTTTAGTCAGCCATTTCCATGGTGAGAGTGATTGATAAAAGTTGCTGATTCAAACAAATAATTTTATAAGAAGATCCTTATGTTTCCCCAGCTTTGAAAGTCACTTGTTCAGAAATCCCTATGAAAATAATATTTTGGTAATAGAAATAATATTTTTTCCTATCAAAATATGCTATGTAACATGAGGGAAAATTATTTTCTGCCCTTTCCCGTTACTTCTGCTTGGCCGCGATACTTGTAAAATATGCATGCCTGTCTCCGGAGATGGAATAAAACGAACTTTTAAAATTAATTGTCTTCGAATTGTAATCTAATTCCAAAAATTTAAATCATTACATATATAATTATGCCTTGAACTAATACTTTTTAATTGTAAAAAGTATTTAGCTTTTAATTTTGGGATATTAAGCTGAATAAATTTAATTGCTATCAAGGGAAGTACTTATGCATTGTTTTTTTCCCCTTTTAAATTTGTACATCATTACTTAATTTTTTAAAAAAGATATTAATAGCTTTAACTGATACAGTAAAAACTATTGACAATACACTGATCTTAAAATTTCATGCAAACATTAGAAATTATAATGGAATATTTAATTATTACTGTTATTTATAATTTTTTTGTTATAGAATCATCTAAATTATCAGTTCAATGTGACAGATATACTTCAGTGTCAAGAAAAGGCGTATCATCTATCTCGTTGTCCAGATAGATCAACAGTTACTGGTAATTTCTGTTTTTAAATTACAATATGGTGTTCTGTTTTTAAATCACAATATGATGTTTATAATTGAAATGTAAAAAACAATTTTTTTTAGCTACATATTGTTACGAATTGCAGTATTGCTTCCTAACACAAAAGGTCTCATAGCAAGGAAAAATGTTACAGATATATCTAAATAATGCTCCATGGATGAGTGTTCTCCATCTGTCTAGATTACCATTTGGCTATTTCTTGCCGAGTTTGGAAACAAGAGTTCTCGAAAATGCCACCATTCTTGTGATATCTCTATTAAGAGCAAAGATATGCTATCCTTCTAGATCTTTCGATGCTCTATCACAATAGCAACAAAAACGAAGACAGCTAATTAGAAGCGAATAGATTGAATTCTTTCTTTAAATTGGAATGGTTTCTCTGCCTGCTGCTGTCTATGCTGTAGGTTTCTAAAAGTATTGGGTTTTGCTAGCCATCTTACGTTTACTCGTAGAATAGAGCGTCGTTATCTGTTATTGAAAATGTTGGGCTTTGTGTACTGTTCAACGGATTCCGAGACGGCCACATTTCGACGGTGTCATCTCATTCAGGGGTGAGACGCGGAACGATAAACGCATTTCCAGTGTTCACCTTTGACCTTGGATTTCCCTCTTGAGATACCTTTTAGTTCAATTTTTTTATACGTGTACGTAGTTGTGGTGTTATTTCTGACAGCATTTCATTTTAACTCAAAATTTCGTATTGATATAGGTAGCCAAAAGTGGTAAAAAAGCTCTCAGAAAATTTCATATCATTAAATATTATGAACAAGAAGCAAAAAACAGGGAATTAAAATATTGCCGAAAAAGTTTAAAAGCATATTAAAAAGAAGCTTTTTAATATTAAAAAAATCATTATTATTTTGTAGAAAAGTAATTACCAAATTTTAAGAACAGAAATTTTTCATTTCTTCTGCAGAATTCAATATTTATGCCTCTTACATTAAATAAAACTGCTCTGAAATATTTAACTGTGCATTCATATATTTTTCCTTCTTTATCTTTTTTTCACAAATTATCTGTAATGTTTAGGTCTTATAAAACCGCTAGTCTTCACTTTTAAATGCAAACAGTCCACCCGTGATCTTTTCTGTCACCCCTATTTTGTCGAATTAAACTCATCGTAACGCATGCGCAAAAGCACGAAGGGTTTTACAATCCTTTATCAAACAGTACCTCATGAGCAGATTTTCTGAAATTTTATTAGTGTTTTGATTATAGAATTTTCATTTTGAAATTTGTATTAACTTTGAGGTCAAGGGTAGGTATCACCTATAGTTATATGCCCGATGATACTAATATTTTATCTAACCACATTCCTTTTGGTAACCGTTATGTGCACGTCAGTTTAATTCATTTGTGAACAGGGTTAAAGAATCATTCAGAATTTGGTTGGTTCTAGTTTGGCATTTCTTAGACTGAATGAGCTGGAACTAGCTTTCTGTTTTAACTTTCGTGACCTATTTTATTAAGTGCCTTCCTTCCGCGTAGCTTCGGGGTGACCCATCTTTTCAGGTGTGACTTTGATTTGAATAGAGCTTGTTTGAAATTTAATTAGAACTAGAGTGCTGATATTTTTGAAGTGAAGGCATCATATGTCATTTTTTATCAAGCCTTTTTTGGTTACCGGTTTCTACATTCAGATAAATAAATAATTCCTGAAATTTTTTGGGTTTCGAGGATGTTTGTCAAATAAGATTGAATTTTTAGCTTATTGCATTTCTCTTTGTGTGTGAAAAATTATCGGAAAAATTCATTTTAGCTATTTGTTATATTCGAAGCAGAAAATTGCCTTTATTAGAGTTGACTTTTGAATATCCAAAAAGTAATTTTAGCTAAAATGCTTCTTGCTTAAAATTAACCTCATGATAAATTTTAAGTATAAATATGAAAATACAAGTTAATCACTGAATTAATTCTTGTTGATTTATTAGCATTGGATTCATATGGAAAATTGAAAAAACCTTGCATGTATCGTATTTTTTATTTTGGAAACAACACATCATAGGGATTGGGACATATAATTCTGAAAATAAATTAATCCTATCCATAGAAAATAAAAATTGCTATTTTTTCTGTGTATATTTATAGATCCATCCAGTTACTATTTATTATGCTTGTAACTTTTAGATGTAATTTTCGAAAAATAGAAATTAATATGATTAACATTTCAAACGTTTAAATAAGTTGAATTGTGACCTCTATTCATCACCCCCCCCCCTTTTTTTTTTCAAATTCAACCATATGAGCAGGAATAGTGGAGCTCGAAAAAGTGGGAATAATGTTCCCCCCCCCTTATATGAAAAATAATATTAAAATATATCTTGATTTTGAGAAGACATGTTGAGAGCGCTATGTATTCATTTTTTGTTGTTTTTACTATACTGAGATAGGACCAAAATGAGGGAAGTGACTGGTACGGCTGGAAAATATATATAATGCAGTAACTTCATCAAACATCATTTGACTCATTGAAATTAAATAACTGTTTCACCATATATACTTTACTTGGTGATAAACTTGCATGTTTATGTATTGAGTTAAATGTTCTTATAATGATATCAAAAATCTTGCTATTTTTCCATTGTCCATTTTTCGCAAAACATGTGCGTGCATGAAAGGGGGAAAATGCGAGTTTTTTTTCCTTCCGTAACTCAGTATTTCAAATTTTGCTAAAGGAAAAAAAAAAAAAAAATGGAGATTATGTTATTAACTTGCCAAGGAAATCGCCTAAGCATGGGTTTAAATACATATCGGCTCACTTCAAATGAGTGATTCTAATGCAATAGTATTATACCCGAAATTTTTTTAACTATGTGCAGTCTTACTGATTTTATAAATTGAATCTGTTTGTTATAAATTTATCCACAATCACAGTAATAATACTGATCAAAGGTATTATTCCACATGAATTAATACTCAACTTTAATTATTTTTTAAAAAATGCAGTGGTATGAAACATTTCAAATTCCGTTTTTACATATATAGCCGATATAATTTGTATTCCATTCCATATCTGTGTTATTGTCTACACAGAGAAGACCGATGAAAGACATAATTCAATATATATATATATATATATTTCATGCTGAAATTTGAAGATTCATCAAAGTGTTGTGATTGAATGTTTTCATTACCACTAAACCTTTTCGTTGGGGGTTAAGAAAGTTTTACGTTGAGAAATTAACTAATGACGTCATTAAACTAATTTTTTAGATGTAAAGATTTGGATGTCCTGTGTGCTAGTCACATGACTGTAACGCTATGTCGTAGTACAATATGTAATGTGTGCTTGCATATTTTGTTGATTTAGCTAGTAAAATAATTCTTATAGCAATGATGTTTTTAAATTTTCATTAGTTTAAATTTAAAATTCTCAATTATTTAATTATATTGCATATTTATCTGAGTCTGTGTAGAAAATGAAGATAAATTCATCAGTAGAAATGCATTTAAAGAATAGCCCTCTATAATATTGCTGCTTATATTTGGGTAACATTGAATTCGCAGAATTAATGAACCTCTTTTCTTTTCTTTAGCAACATAAGATGTGAGATTCTGAATATGAGATTGAAATGATCTGGCAAGCTAATGTTCTACTAGGAATGGTAATGTAGAGGTGGATTGATTATAAATATGATCCATCTCTTCATTACCATTTTGAAGTTTTCATAACACCTACAATCATCAGGAAGATTTATTGTGATAGCTGATGCAATATCCTCTGCCGTCCACACTCCAGGGCCCGATACCGTTCTCATTGAATTTCCTAGGCTTTATCCTGCCTTCCTTTTTCGACCATGCCATTTCCACACCAGCCGATGCTATATCCTCTGCCTTCCGTTCCTGTTACCGCATCGCAAATGGCCCCTTCCGTAACCTGAGACCTGTTGACATTCCTGCTCTGTTGTTCAATAAGTACCCTTGTGTTTGTGCTCCAAGAAATTCCAGCTCCTCCTGTGCCATATTGAATCATCTAATTTCGAAGATATGATTTGTGTGTTATATTAGTCACCTTCAGTCACCTGTTTTACTCTGTTACAACCTTTGCAGTGCCATTTTAGTTCAACTTTTGTGATTCTTCAAAAAGTAATTAGTGTTTTTTAAAACTGTTCCTACCTCAACGGGTGAAAGTCAAGATTTGTATTTTGTACTTTTGATTGTATTATGATTTGCATTTTTCTGTTACCAATACAAGTTCAAATGATATTTTTGTATATATTTTAAAAATATTTTTTGAATTTTTTATAAGCTATAAATTTATTTATATGCCAGGAAAGTCTAGATAAATTATTTTTCGTAATAAATAAAATATAATTTTAAATAAATGAAAGTAATAACGCATAATATCAGAGAAAGTTAGTGAATACCTTCAAGGAATTTTTCCACATTTCTGATGGTATTTGAACTATACTCTGTTATTTATATGCATACAAACCTTGTGAATGGAGGTGGAACTAATTTCATATTATAATTATATAATGATATTTCATTTGAATGAAATCGTAAAAGTATTGATATTTTATTTAATATCTTATTTCTAATTTAAAAATAATGCAGGCTAAGCTACCATAGACTTTCCTTATCAAATTGAGTTTTTGCAGAAAAATATGTTAAATTTGTGCTTAGTATCATTTAATTTTTATATTCTGTTTTTATTATAGACTAGGTTTATACAATATTTTCATAAATATAATTCATGCTTATTCAAAGCTTTTAATATAAAAGGATGATTGGGATTTCTGCATTAATGTATAGACAAGGGAATTTAGGGTATCGCTTTTGAAATACGTTTTAGCATTAACCGCTTAATTGGTCACTAATGTAGGTTAAGATTGTGTGTGAAAGGGCCCTGAGACACTTCTTAATCTTGTAGAGGGGGAGGGAATATTGTGATAATATTTTAAAATCTTAATTTCGTTTCTAATTGATTTCTAAAGTTCATCTTAATTTAGACCATAGTAACTTCATTCTAAAATATTTTCTGATTCCATTCTACTATTTCTGCTTAATTAATTCAATTGAAGATCTGTAAAAATGCTTTCGTCAGCGATCCCCACGCCCCGAGTGAAAGTGCAAGACACTGCTGATTCAAATAAATTCAACTATTCCCTTGTTTACCTTGTCTAAATCGGCGCATGTTGAGAAATCCCTATCAAAATCTCATGGTATGTAAGACCAGGGATAATTAGTTTATTCTTTTTTTTATGTTAATCTGCTTTTGTGCCGCGCTGTTAGCGGACGTGTTTTGTCCATGCCAATTGTGCCTCTCGGGATGGAAATAAAACGAACGATAGTAATTTTGATGTATTAATATTTCTACAATCGATGTAATTTTTCTTTATTAAATTAAATGTTAGATTTTATTACCATCACTTTTTTATTGTCTGCTCCACTGCTCATGATATTCACGCATTGTTAAATGTAATATAGTTGAATTTCTTCTCAAATGCTTCTTTCATTGTCATCTTAATTCACTTTGTAATGCATAATTAACAAACGCCTTTATTTTCATATTATAAAGACCAATAAATCCTTATTTAGAAAGAACACAAATTCTTGTGTCTGAATGAAAATATTACTTTTCTTTGTGTTTTGTTTATTGATAAACACCTAAAAATGAAATTTTCAGAATAACAATACTACATAATTATTTGATAAATAATATTGTGTGCATATAAGTGATAGTGGGAAAGGAATGGCAAATGTTGCAAAAAATCATCTTTTCTTAATAGATTTTCAAACATCTTTCTTAAAAAAATTTTTAAAAAAAGAAAAAGAATGGAGTCTTGATTATTTTTCACATTAGTAATATTTGAATCCCATATTTAATTGAATAATTTGGCAGTATCGCTGTCAGCAGAAATAATTTTCCGATAAAATTTTTCGCAGATTTCAGCTTTAAAAATGTCTAATGTTTTCCAATCCCATGATAAATGGCGTTTAGGGTCATTGGAGGTCAGGTTGCATACAGTCGCAACTTTTTGTTGCCTGACAGCACGTGTTCAGTCGCTATTAATATACTGTTGAGTTCCACATACCATGATATTGTATGGTACTCACGTCCGAAACCAAATAAAGAGAGTATATATTGCCCAACATGTATCATTTTTTTTTTCAATTTTTATTCGTGCCATTATAATTTATTAATAATATGGAATAATATACTGAATAACGAGAAATACTCCGAATAAAAGCAATTTTAATTTCATATAAAAAATATTTGTGTTTTTTTTTTCAATAAAATAATTGTGTTAAAAGTCTAGATTTTATAATATGTCATATTCCATTTTTGCATTAATATAGTAGTTTTTTTAAAGTTTGTCTTCTTTATTATTAATTTAGTATACGTCAGTTTCTTTCATTCTTCATAAAAAATAAAGAAAACAGTATAATAATACTTCAACAGTAAAATTACGTAGTTTTATTAAAACTCGAAATCAGAAGTGTAATGTCTTCAAAAAAATAATTTTGTATACGAATAACTTCAATTTTAATCTTATTTCAAAACTACTATAGGCAGACTTCAGAAAACTACTTCAACAATCAAAATTAATAATTTCTAAATGAGTGAAACGTAAACGAATAGTATTACGGAATGTAAATTCATTTAAGGAAGAATGATGTAATTCATTAAAAGTTTTAGAAGGGGTTTTCCAATTAATTATGGAACAACTTGATCAAATAAAAGTGCTCTATTATATATTATTAATATAAACTCAACGAAGAAAATACCCGACCCTTTAATAAAATGTTATGTTTCTGAATATTAAAGCCATTTCCGGTTGTTCGGTCAATAATTTTACCTGTTATAAATTTCGAAATGAAATTAAAAATTGAGAATTGAAATAAAATTTGAAAAATTACAATAGTTGAGGGTGGGGCTGAAATAAAGAGGTATAGTGTAAGAACAATTGCACATTGAAAGATTATCACTAACATAATCATTATCTTAAATCCAAAACAAAATGATTATTCCATTTACAAATATTGTCTTTTAAATGCAGGATATTTTTTAGTATATAGTGCGGTATATTTGAAAATAAGATAAAAACACCGGAATGGAAAAAGAAAAGATAGGAAAACAATCATAAATTAGCCTGGAAATTTGACGATAGTGCAACGTATATTCCAATCATATTAACTAAAATAATTAGGAGTAAAAAATATCTATACATTAAAAATAATATTTATCATAAACACAACATAAAATAGCTGAATAAAAAATATATTATGTGATTAGGAAAGGGCATTTTTAAAGATATAAAACGAAAGAAATTATTCATTTTTCGGAAGAAAAAAGAGCATACCACAAAAAAGCAAGCATATTGAAAGAAGAAAGTAAAATAAAAATAATCAACATACTTTTCCATCGATATATAAAACGATACCTTGTAATCCAGCCATAAAACATTGCCAGGGCTAGGTAATGAAAATTTAATCATTAACGAAAAAAAATAAATCTTCAGTTATGATATTTTAAAATTTTCATTAGTTTAAGTTTGTTGTTTAAAACTTACAATTATTTAATTCTAGCGTACGTTTGTCTTAATCTGAGTAGAGAATGAAGTTAAATTCGTCACTAGAAATACATTTAAAGAATAACCCTCTAAAACTGTTTGGTTTATATTTAAAGGTCCACATTGAATACCTGATTTATTCTGATAAGCGAATGGGAAATTGGGAATGATAATGTAGAGGTGGAATTATTATAAAGATAATCCATCTCTTTATTACTGTTTTGGAGTTTTCCATTCACACTTACAATCATTAAGAAGAAATATCTTCATCTACTTCAGCATTCACTTAAATAACTGTTACTAATTTTGAAACTTTTATTTTTATCATTTTGTGTAAATAAGCATCATTCAATAACATGTATTTGTACCTATACTGTATAAATATCTTTGCTTCATTTTACTTTTCGAATTATCTATATTATTCTATTAATTCTAGAACATGGTTTGTAAACAGTTGAAGTTTATTAATCTTTATCATTTGATATCCTGTACAAAATATTATTGAAACTTTTTTTTGTGTGTATTTGAAACCTGTTAATAATTTTGTTTTAAAAATGCAATTAAAATAATTCGGCTGCTGCTTATTAAAATGTCATATTATAACAATTCTAGAAGCATGTTTATAAAAAAGGATTAAAAGTTTCATTTAGACACCTCCTTACCCAACTATCATAATAATTTGCAAAATTATTTTTGCTTTAATTATATGATTCTGCAGATTCTATCATTTTATCAGCAAAAAATGATAAAAAATAATTCAAATAAGCTAATCAGACTTACCTTCTATTCCAGGACCGCCACTATAGATGAGTAATAATTTCCCTTTCACACACATAAACCATATTTTTGGAGACGAAACATTTATTATCATGTCACGCACAGAAAACAACGATAAATAACAATTAGAATCAAAAGCTTCTTGAAATTTAGTTTCAATTTAACCCGAAGACCATGTTTTTCATGCTTTCAAAAGCAGATCTCGGTATCAACTGAGTTATAATGACGCTGCTGTCAGATTCCAATGTTCCAAGATGGGAGGAGTTAGTGACAGATTCAATTATATAATTGAAGTCATGTAGAAACCTAATGTTTTCATGCAATTCTCAATGCTCAAACAAGAATTGTACACTTTGAAACACACCCAGTTTCTTTTAGAGAGTTTTACTATAATATTCAGAATCTCCTTGTGTTTTTGTGCTTGTTGTATCTATGAGGGTAACAAGGAAAAAAAAGTTTCTCGCTGTCCATAAACTGGAAAGATGTATTGCAAAAGATAGAGCAGTATATCTGTAATTTCTCAACATTAAAACCAGTGGATTTGTAACATTTGTCACACCAGGGAATAAAATTTTTTAGTGCAATGTCATAGAACTCTGGCGCCAGGAAACGATCCCGCGTGTCGCAATTGTCTGCAAGTCCTCGTCTACGGGAAGGCTATGACCGGACAGGTATTTCTTCAGGTGGAAGTAGCAGGGAGCAAGAAGGGACTACAGGGTGGGTGATCAAATATCTCCAGGAGAAACGTCTGAATCAAATTTTTGTTGTGGTGGTGTGAGCATTTCGGCATTTATCTGGAGCACAATTTCTGAATAACAGCTGTTTCGTGACGATTTACCTGCAGAAAAGGCTACCGAGTTCTGTAAACATAAAACGACGATTTTGCTGAATGCACTACCACACCTGCTTCAGCAGATCATCATGGATGAGAGATGGTTGGCCGTGGTGCTGTTGTCAAGGACATTCTGCCTACCTTCAGAAAATTCCCGACAGGACGAACCGTGTGCTTGCTCATAACATCCGGTCCATATTCTAAACACAACTGGATATGGATTTTGATCAGAGCTACATTCTGTGCGCTCAGAAACTTTAGTACGGATCACACCTCGCAGTTGGCAGAAGAAGAAATAAGAGCCAGTAAAAATTTCGTGCTACAACGACGTTGGCATAGGTAATCGGGAAATTACAACTGTTGCATATGATAGCTACACCCACATTCTATTAGGCTTGTGCCATCGCTTATTGTTCCTTCTGCAGTGCCATCTTTTAGAGTTTAGGGAAACATTTTTTCAGGATAACCCTCACATATTTGTAATGAAAATGCTAAGATTCCTAGCTAGCATTATATATAATTTGGTATTAAAAAATGAAAAGCAAACTGCTTTGGTAAAAATATAATTGTATATATTTATAATTTATATAATCAATGAGTGAACTTGTGCATAATTTTCTAAACACTCTTCATTATATTTATTTTTTAGTTTAAAAAGTTTTTTTTTTCTAAAACTGCTTTATTTAAACGTAATTGTATATCCTTATAATTTAAATAATCAATGACTCAACTTTTGTATAATTTCCTAAATACACTAAAATTTATATATGTAATTTTTAACTTAAAAAGTTTGGTTTAGGTTAGCTTGACATCATATTATGAAAAAAAAAAAAAATCTGTTTATAAAAGTATTTCAAGTAGAGAATTTAATTGCATAAATTTCAAATATTTATTATGAGTTAGTTGTATTTAATTTTGTGTTATAAAATTGCAAACATTTTTATTTTTGCCAAAACTATAGTAGCTTTAATGACGCTGCGCTTATAATATGAATTTTCCCTTTTAGTTACCATTAATGGCTTTTTCAGAGTAAACTACTCCTGAGTAAAATGCGATTTTCTTGGTCAGTGTTACTCGTTGGTATTGTTAAATGCGAACTCCATTCGGGACATGATATCTGTTTTCTATTCAAATTTTCCTTGAAAAAGATAAAAATTTGTCCCTATAGCATGTCCCTAAGATTGGTTTTCAGGTATTATACCCCGTGATTACTACGCCTCTTAATTATGAGATTTTACTGAATTTTTTTAGAGCCGTCTAAGGAATGCATACATATATATATTATTTAAAAATTCATTGTAGAATTACTATTTCTCTAATTTTTCTCCATTTTTTATTATTTATTTCTAATTTCAACCTTAAATTTTTATTAATTTAATGAAAAGACTGCAACTAAAATTTCTAAATATAGCAAGTTAATACAGGAGGAAATTTACACTTGACATCCCAGCTATGCCGATCCGTGTTACATATATAAAAATCAGCTACTAACTATTTGGTTAGGTTATGCTTCTATATCAATGTTGATATTTTCTGAAATGAGGTATCCATTTAAATCAACTGGAAGTTTGTTATTTTTAAGAATTACTGAAGCAAAAATCGCACATTTTTATCGTTAATATTACAAGAGTCAAGTTAATTGTTTTGTATTGATAGTTTTTTTATAAACTTTTTTCTTTGTTTTCATTAAAACCCCCCAAAAAATGTTTATTGATAGTTGGTTGTTTATAACTTTTTTACAATAGAAGATATATAATGTTGCGCAGATACAGAAACAAATGTTAAAAAAATATAATTTTTATTTTTGGCTAAGGTGCTTAAAAGTGCCTAAAGATACTTAATTTTGTGTAACTATTTCTCCTATACACCTTGTTAAAGGACTATGAAATTTTATCGACAATTTTTATTTATTTATTTATTGATATGTGCACGAGAGTGTAACACAGGCCTGCACTGAAAAAAATACACGGGTATTGATAACTGAACTTAATGTATTTTTTGGTACCGAAATTTAAAAAAATGAAAAATTTCAATAATGTCACTTTTTCTTGAAAAATTCAATTTTACTCGAATATTTATGAATATATACCATAAAAAAAGTTCTACTTGGAATTTTGTCCCTTCCAGTCTAAAATTTTACTGTGGTGAAACAACTACCGAATATGTAAGTTACCTTAATGAAAACAAATTAAAATAGTATCTTCGTGATTTTTTACAGAAACTGCACCATAATTTGACGTAAAAAGTTTAAACTCTATGGAACGTTGTTTTTCTCTCTATTAGAGATGACTCGTCCGATTTGGCAACGTGATTTTCATCCACTTAAACCTATAAAAAAGTAATCGGTTGCTGGAAAATTAATTTGTCTCAACAAGAATCAAATTTACACAGATTTAAATGGGTAAAATCCATTGTTGCCAGAAAGCGCATGCAAAATTATTCGAGAGAATTCCTCTTTAAATAAGATTTTAGCAAAAAAAAAAAAAAAAAAAATCGATTTTACAAAAATTTTTACTTGTTGGGAAAAATTGGATAGGATATCAAAAATGCTCAATCGCGTATATTTGCCATTCTATTTTAATGATGTATAAATACTCAAAAATCAATAAAAGTAGAATGAAAAGCATTAAATTCCCTTTCAAATGTGAATCATTTTGCTAATACACTTAGTTTATGAGTTATTTTTCTTCTTTGTTGAATTAAAAAAAAAGATAACTAATATAGCTTAACGTACCTGGTGCGCTTTCGGTAATACCATAGAAGCATACAATATTTTGGGAATGTTGTATAGTTTTGAAAATACCGTATCAATAATGTTGTAAAGTAAAAGCTTTGATACCATAAAATCATAGTAAATTATATATATATTAGTTTTAGCGTGGAAGACGTCTGGAAAGTCGTTGGCAATGAAACAGGAAATGTACACAGGAAAGGCGATCAAAATTTCCTTCTAGATTAAGGCGCATGCGTGAGAAATCGGCATACTTACAGATATCACGAACAAATCGGCTTTTGCGTCGTTGCACTGAAGCTGTTCATTTCAAAAGTTTTCTCCATAACGCAACGAAGTTGAACCAAAGCAAAGAGACATGTACATGTTTGCTATGAAAACTATAAAAGCGCAAATTGTATTATTTATCTATTAATAATAAACTTAAATTGTAGGTAATGTCCATTTAGTTTCTGTGCAAACTGAAGACTACATATTGGAACTACATATTTAATTTGAATAATCTTCAATTTATACTATCTCTAAAAAATTTTACTTTTTTGTATCGATTTATAATGCTTTGATAATCAGCAATTAATCAACTTTTCAAATATTTCTTAATTAATTAACTCTTTTGATAAATTACAATGGTGGAAACCTGATTGCAGAGAAAAAGAATTCGGTTTAAGATTTTAAAAGAAATCTGCAATGTTTGATGGGAAAAAATTAGTAGAACAATTGGGGACAATTACATTACTGAGTTGAAAAATCAAGAAGAAATTTAAAAAATAAATTTTGTGAAAAATGGAATTTTCTGTAATTATTTTTTAAACTGAGAAGTGTAAGGATAATTGTTTGAAAAAAAAAAAAAAAAGATGTCTGTACATAATCAATTTACCCCACTCCTTACATTTGATGGTCGAAACTTGCAATTTATTTGTCTTGCGTTCATGCAAAATTAGAAGCTTTCATCCATTAATTGAAACTAATCAATGTTTTATAGCAATGATCTTGTTTGTGTTATGAGGAAATGCGCAAAAAAGAAATTTTTTTATATTTCTTAGGCATAGTCTTATATTGCATATACAGAAGAAAAAAAATAATTTATAGAGATTTATTTTATTTATTTATTTTGTAACTCTAATTCTTCTTATTACTATCTGTAATATTAGAATAAACGAGTTCTTTAAAACGAAATGCTTTTATACTTAATACAGATGGTTATCAAAATAAATGAAATACCTTAGACATGTAAAAATTCCTTTATTAGTATGATGTAGGAGCGCCTTTGGCATGTAATGCAGATTGGATTCTTTTAGGAATCGAATCATAAGAGGATTTAATAGTGTTTAGAGGAATATTGTACCATTCTTCCTGGAGATATTGTGAAAGTTCTGGGAGAAATTGTGAAACTTCTGAGATGCTGTAGGAGGATAACGATTCCGTATACAATGCTCTAAAACAGACCATGAGGGTTCAATTACATTAAAGTCGGTGACTGTGCGGGGCAAAGGCGGATATGGATATTTAACTTCATCCTCGCTTTCATAAAGCCATGATTGGGCAATAAGGTGAAACGAAAAAACAAGCTTTTTGAAGTCTAATCTGGAATAGCGCAGAAAATTTGCATTCTGGTGTAGATAAAATAAAATATAAATATGAGAGATATTAGAGTGAGTCTTTGAGGTGCCACAAGACAGTTAAACATTTCGCAAAATTTAAATTTTTGCTACATTCTAAAGTTTTTCCACAAATTAATCAACTTTTGAATTTTAATTCATAATAGCGTGGAAAAGATGCCTTTTGGTATAGATAAGATAAATAAAAATTATAAAATACATATTGAGGTGACACAAGGACGTAAAAATTTAATAAAAACGCAGTTCTTTTTGCAACTTTTTAAGGAACTTTTAAGGAAAACTTTTTGTGTGCCTCGATTATAAAATAAAAAGGTTTTATTAAGCATTATTATAGGAATAAAAGTATAAAAACAGTTTTACAATTGTATTGGCATGGTACTGAGTCGTCACCGGAGCGGTTGCTATTGAGGTGAGGTAGAGACTTGTCTTCGTCCGGTGGCATGGACAGAGCTGGTTTGAAATCAGAAGTTTTGCCAATTTCATTTGAGTTGGTGTCTCCCCTCCGTCTGTTGTGTAACTGATTTGTTAATTTGTGCTTGTGTGATTTGCTGTGAGTAAAAATGGCTCAATCTATATTAGTGAAGACAAGACAAAAATCAGAGTGTTCTATTTTTGGGAAATTTAGTTGTTTGCTTGATTCTAAGCATAATGTTGACGAATTTAGTGCTACTGTTATATTAGATATAACCTCAAAATTGCTTCAGAGAAAGATCCTTCTGTAAGGGAAATATGTGATATTTTAGCTCCCATAACAGAGCAAATATGCCCAAGAGCTTCTATTCTCTTCGTTTCTAGGAAAAGAATCTCACAAATAATAAAAGCCTATCATGCTAAATGCAGGAATTTAAGTCTGAAAACAGAAAATGATCTGAAGAGTTTATGTTCTATCTCACAGAATTTAAAGTAGCTAGACGTTTATTTGATATTACTGACTTGTATTAAAAAGTGTCATTTATGGAATAAAAGGTTCTGAACGATCATTTCTCTGACGGGAAAGTGGCTATAAGTAATATAGATATTGCTACCACAAGCGCTTCGAGGAAGAAAGAAGCAAGAAAGAGAAAATAACTAAAGATAATAATTAAGTTTAACCAAGACCGGACAAAAAATACTAAAATATTGCCGGTGACAGCGACAACGCTGAAGGACAAACGCGTTCTTTACAAAAAAAAAAGCTTGCCAGATCTATCAAATAGACACGAAAGCGATAAAATTACCAAGTGCCTGTTCGATTTAAAGTTAAGTTAAAACTTTATACAGAAGGCATCTGAAGCTGTACCAAATAGTTTAGGGGACTAAGTTATCAGAGGCAGTGGCAGGAATTTTCTGACCAAGGGGGCGGGCAAGCACAATATTTTTAATCTGGCAACAAATTCGTGAAACTAATTATATAATAAGAAATTAAGAAAAAAGGTTAACTCATTGGGCGACTTATCATTCAAAAAACATTACAACTTGATTTCATATGTCCAGGGGTGTTTGTGCTCCGGGGAAACCCCGGAATTCCGGGGATCGTCGTTCAAAAGGAAGTAGGAATAATAATGAATTATTTATTTTGATCTGGGTAATTTTGTTTGCTTTGAAAGCAGAAAACGCAAGGTCAGTGTATGTGGTGAAAACTTTTCCTTTCTTTCTCCAAAGGCAGTGATAATGCGTGGAAAGGGGGAAAAAACTTCTTTTTTGTTCTTTCCTTATTGCGAGTTATGACTCATTCCCCCTGTTCTCGGACATTCTCTTCTGGATTCTTTTAAGCAAGTAGGCGGGGCAGATAAAAAAGGGAGAGACTTCGTTCGACCAGATGTGCGATCACTTGAATCTGGGTTCAAAGGTCTTATCTCTCCTGGCGTGGCGCCAATAAGTAGAGAAGGGGGATTTTTTCGCCGTATTAGCAATTTGTCATTGATCGCTTCGCACCTTTTTTTTTCTCCGTTGTGTAAAATTTTCGTTTCATTTATTGATGCACGTGTAAATTTTTCGTTTCGTTTATTGAAATATCTTTTTTATTTATGTACGCAAGAGAATTTCACTATGAAATTTCTCGATATAAATAGTGATATTATACAGTTAGAAGAAGGTGTCCGGAATGCATTTAGGTGGAATTGGATTGAACGGAGAGATGGTAATGGGGATACCATCGGCACATGGTGCAAGAAAATAAATGTTGCTGGACAAGCATATTGTGTTTTTTTGTAACTCACTGCTGAAGTATGGTGGGGAAGGATTCAAGACCTTCACAAATCATTCTAAAACTGTGACGCACATAATATATCCAAAGTGCATTAGACATTCAATGACTTTAAGTAAGTAGGCTAATTCAAAAAATACTGATGACTTACTGGAGACTGATGCTCGACCATCGGATATAGTGACAAGAAAGGCACGCCAAGAGGTATTAATAACTTCGTTTATCGCCGAGAATTCTCTTTCTTTCAATGTAGCTCCCAATTTAATTGAACTCTGCAAACAGTTGAGCCGCGATCAGACGGCACTAAACTCGTTGGAAATGTCCAGGACTACTGCATGTTATAAGATGAAATATGGGCTCGCAAAAACTATTAAGGAAAATATCATTAAAACTTTAAAGGAGACTCCATTTTCTCTAAATTTGGATGAAAGTACTAGCAATGCTCAAGAAAGTATGCTGGCAATATTGGTGCAATTTTATGACAACAATCAAAATGAAGTTGTAGTTCATCATTTTGCATCTCTAAAGATGGAATATTGCAATTCAGAAGCTGTTTTTAAAGCAGTTGTTAATACTATTGAAGATAATAATATTCCATGGGCAAACTTAATTAGTGTATTAATGGACTCATGTAACACCATGCGTGGAAAAAACAAGGGTGTTGAAACCAGACTACGATCAAACAAAGCACTCCACTTATTAGATATTGATGGTGACACATGTCACACAGCTAATAACTGTGCAAAAAAATTTGCTTCATGTTTTGATCGATGCTTAAAAGATTTGTTTGATGACATCTATTTTGATATGAAAAACTGCAGTAAAAGAGAGAATTTTTTAAAAATCTGTGAATCCCTTGCCATTAAAAAACTTAAGCCCTTGAAGAGACCAGACCATAGGTGAGTGTATATTTTATGTGTTTTAGAAAGAATCAAAGATCTGTGGGAAGTTCTTATTGTATTTTATTTTCACTACTTGGAGAAAACTGATAAAGGGGATTATTTTTCTTATGTTGAAACTGTATACAATAAAAGAAATATTTCTGCAGCTCAGAAAAAAAATTGTTGAAGGAGTGTATTCTTGCTTGCATTCCGAACAACTCACAAAGGATGCTTTAGCTCGGAAAAAAAATACTAAATGGGTTATTTGTTATGCAAAACAAAACTTTATTGCATATGGCATTATATTCAGCAGTATTACCAGAGTTCAACGCCTATATTAAATTATTTGAAACAAAAAAAACCAATGCTTCATTTAATACATTCCAGTATTTATAAATTGATGGCAAAAGTTTTCTCTTTTTTTATGAAGCCAGAAAATAGAGTGCACATCTTATAATGATTTATTAAAGGTTGATGTCACAAATCCAGAATTCCATCTACCTAGCAAAGTAATATTTACTGGTGCAGAAGCTTGCACTCTCCTGATGAAATTATCAAAAAATCATCCAATAGCAAAAGAATTCCAAATTTCTCTGATGAAAGCTTATACTAATACAGCACAGCATATGAAACAGAAATTACCCCTTAAAAATTCATATCTAATTAGTTTTACAGCATTAGATCCAGAGCTAAGAGGTAAAACCAGTACAATATTAGCTTTTGAAAAATTATCTTTTATGTCCCATATTTTTAGTGATAATGAAAAGTCAAAAGTAGAAGCTGAAATAAGGTTATATCAGAGTGATATTGATATCACCTAAGAAATGCTCTACACATCTGATGAAAGTGGAAATCAAGTCAAGTGTACAATTGATAAATATTGGTCTAAAGTTTTTAATTTAAAAGATGATTTCACAAATGATTATAAGTATCCTACATTGGCTAAATTGGTCAAAGCCTGTCTTAGCTGCTTCTATGGCCCATTAGTGGAAAGTGCATTCAACTTAATGGATACACTTGTCACTGACTATAGAACCTCTCTTAAGATTGATTCCCTAGATGCAGAGCAGTCTATTAAATATGATTTAATGACTTCTAAAGAGACCTCATGTGAAAAATATGGCTCAAAAAATCCAATGACATAATCCAAATAATCCAATGAACATAAGTTGGAAATCATATCAAGAGGACTTAAAAACATGTATTTCAGATGAGTCACCTATAAAAGTCTCTGAAAAACCTTCTACATTAGCAGAAAAGAAAACTGCTTCTACCTCTGCATGTGCAGTTCTCGAAGAAATTTCTTCAACTGTAAATGAGGAAAATAAAAGTCAACCTTCCTGCAATTATGAAGTTCACCACAAAAGAAAGACAAGCCCACAAACAAAAGAAAATAAAAAAAAGCAGCAGAAATTATATAATTTTTTTTAAAGAATTAATTCAGGTAATTTAAAATATTTACATAAAATGTAGTATTTAATATGCTTGAAAATTTATGGTTATTAATTTTGCAAAAAAGTAATTCATTTAACTTTTATAATTAGGTCATTAAATACTTCATAATTGTAATTTTTCATTTCTCTCCCCCCCCCTTCTCGAAATTCCCTGATGTCGGTAGTAAGTCCGTAAAAGTTTCAGGGGATTTTTGGGGGTCCTGCAAACACCCCTGTATGTCACCATTTACCCTATTCTCTTGTGTGACCATTTGTCCTTTTAAAATAAGTCTAATTATTTTCTAAAATCTACAATGTACATAAAAGTGAAATATTACTCAAGCACTCTCTCATTATGAGATCTCCCCAAACATTATGAATGCACTTCAAATTTGTCAAGTGCTTTTTCTTTGGTAGTAGACTTTTTCTTTAAATGTGATTAAATGCTCTCGGAATGGAATTAATTCATATATTATTCTCCAAAGAAAATACTTATAGTAAAATTGACTATTATAGTGATCAACTATTTTATCAACTGGATATCAATTTTCTTAACAAAGCGTAAAATTAAATCCATTTCTTGTTCGCAGATCGGTACATTTCTGACATCTTACGTCAAGTGGTTGCTTCTTATCTCCTAGGCTTGCAAAACGCGTGAAGTGTGGCATAGACTTGAAGCAGCATGTAATGAGTTGTTTCTATCATCAATGCCCAGATCCACTCCATGCCTGACAAGTGAAGGCCGTTTTAGCTCCCAGGCGAGAGGGGTAGCTGTTTCTATTAATTTTTATCCCCTGTAAATCCCCAAACTGCTTAAAAATTTGAACATTTTGTCTTCCTGGCGTACTGTTTAAGTGCAATAAATATATTTTTTTTGTATTTGCTTTCCCTCTTGGTGTAGCAATTTTAATGGCCAGCAATGTATATGGCGAAACAAAATTCCTCTTTGTTCAACAGTATGCTAAATGGTGATCGACATATTCAATTAGTTTTGATTGAAATTAGGACCGAACTGGCTTCAGCAGTACACTCTGTAGATATTTGCCGACGAATTCAAGAAGCCTGTCTTTAAATCACTGGAAATGAACTCGATCACATAAGCGCAAGTATTGTTAAATGAATGCAACTTTGTACTGATTTCGAAAGCTTTCATTTTGATTAAATCTTTAAACACGTCAATTAATGTATTATCTGATTATTATTTAAAATTAAGTGAAAGTTAATAAAATTGTTTTATGCTTCTGCTCTTTTAATAATCTTTCGGGATATTTATAACATCATAACAAATTATTACGAAACTGGCTCAAATGGCATGCGCATATGACGTAAGAAAAAATGCCTGTCAATAATTTTTTTTCAGATAGAAATAAAAAAAATTACCGATAAAAATATGAAAATTTGTGAAATTATAGAAGAGTGTAAGCAACACATGTTACTATTTGACCCTTTTCCGCTACGGGAGCGATTTAAACATTCTAGTTTTGTAATTTTTTATTACTCTCCTCTATAGGAGACAAAGTATTTTCATATATTTGAGTATCTTATTTCCTGAAGCTTTGTACTGGAAGTATATATCTAATTGCAATAGTTAAGACAATAAAAACTTATTCTACTGTTTTTGTGATATCTTGTGTATACTTCTTATAGCTTTAAAGAAATTCCTGTTTACTAAGTTAGCAATTGTTCTTCTGTTCTGTAATGAATAGTGTCTGTATTATGTTTAGGTCAAATTAATTTCATCGAAAAATTACTTTACAACTTTATAATTCGATAGAAGTTAAAAATGAAATTAATTTATTAAAAGAATTTGTTTATATGTCTACAGATTTCTTCTATCTGTGCATTGGAGAATCTTATTCTGGGTGAATTTAAGTAATAATACTTCAATTTTTTTTGTTAAAGAAAGCAATTTTAGAATAATTTATAAATATTTTATAGGATTTAAAAATAAAAAAAGTTGTAAGTATCAACATGTC
>JAPMOQ010011580.1:697736-831275 GCA_026543055.1 Argiope trifasciata
CGTGCTGTCAGTAAAGGCACTCGAGTCGGTCTTCTGCTGTCATAGCCCAAGAAAGACAAATTTCGCCGCACAGTCCTATCAGACACGTCCCTCGTACGTCCCACATTGATTCCTGCAGTTATTTGACGAAGTGTTGCGTGTCTATTAACATTGACCATTCTACACAGACGTCGGCGGTCTCGGTCGTTAAGCGCAGGTGGTCGCCCACTGCGCTGTCCATGATGGGATGGGATGCCTGAAATTTCATACTCTCGGCACACTCTTGATACTGTGGATCTCGGAATGTTGAATTCACTAACGATATCCGCAATGGAATGACCCATGCGTCTAGCTCCAACTAACACTCCACGTTCAAAGTCTGTTAATTCTCGTCGTGCCGCCATAAATCACGAAAAACCTGTTCACAGGAATAACTTGAACACAAATGAAAGCTCTGGAAAACGAACTGCGCATTCATACTTTTTCGCTGCGATACTACTGCCATCTGTATATTTGCATATTGCTACCCCATGACTTTTGTCACTTCAGTGTATATATATATATATATAAGAAATAATTACAAAGAAGTAAATATTTTCCAAAAAGTCTTTTCGAAATTCTCTATATTTTTAAAGTATATATATTAAACACATTAAAAGATTCAGAAATTAAATCATTCCAGAAATCTAATGTCACTGTTTTCTAATGTCTAATGTTTTCTTCTTCATAAATCTGCTCTAAATTTCACCAAGGTGATTTGGGGGATTATATTTAGTTTATGAAAAAAAAAATCTCATCAGATTCCAATCGCCCAAACTGTAGTTTTATTTTTTACTATCGTTCATTTGTTTTTAACGAAATTTTTTACAAACAAGAAACAGAAATCGTGTCAAAAAATGGAAAATATTCCAATACAACTTCCAATAGTATCCATTAATCAAGGGCAATTAAAAGAATCTTCGTCTATAGATACACGTCTTCTTAGAAATTATATATCTTGCGTGTTAAAAATACACAATGTTCTTGAGATTCCAGGAAGAATACGTAAATCCAAGAAGTGGCAAGGAGATCACTATACCACTATATTGAATCTTGAATGTAAATATTTTGGGATATGGAGCGACAAAGGCTATAATCCCCATACCACTATATTTCCTAATCTAGTTCTGATGCCTAGCTGTGGAGAGTTTGCTAAGTAGCACCAAGTACGAATAAAATGAAAGATCTGAAGTATTTGCTGTAGTGTTTGCAAAAGAGGGTGATTCCGAATTTATGTTACAAATTTGGGAGGAGGTAGAGAACTAGAATACGAATAATATTCACAAAAGAAATCCAAGTAGCAATTAATTTGTTTAGTTATAAATACAGGATGTCTCATTTCAACTGAAACAAGGTTTTTAGTTTCTAACTTCAAAACGCAATTACCTGAATGCCATTTTTGAGAAGCATTGGATAGACCATAGTTGTCCAGTCTTTTGCTCATCTTGATTTCCTGATTTATGCGCATCGATTATTTTTTTAACTCCAGCCTGGGCTTCCTGTGTAAATATTCTTCGCATTCTTGTTGTTTACTTCGCATTCAAGTTTATATCATGAATTTAGAATCACCTTGATGCAAGTGATAACATTAGTTTTCAATTTTTAATTTCTGAAATTAATATTGAATTTTTTTTATTTAATTTCTCAAAATTTTGTTAAGTCAAAACCTTAAAATAAAGATTGATTACTAGTTTATTTGTGAAGGATAAGTTTATCTGTGGTTGGGAGACTAATTACTAGTATAAAATTCACCTTTCAGAATGTTTTGAGTTTTTGTTTTATAGATGGTAACGCTATTAAAATATTAGAACGGGATAAACAAGATTTCTTAGGTTCCAAATGTAAATTTATAGCTTGAATTAGAAGTAGTGCTTTACGGAAAAAGTATTTTTTTCACACTTCAGAAGAAAATTAAAACTTGTAACTATAATTATGTACACATTTCTGAAAAAAAAATTCCTGCTCCAATTAACTACGCATTTCATATCTATAGAAAATTTTAAAATTTGGAAAGAATTTTACGAGTATAAGACTGTTTTGGACCTATCATCTAGAGTAGGGTTAGCATACTTCTAAAATTCAGTTCAAATATATTATGTTTCCGGTTGATTAGAATCTATGATCCGAAATTTCTGTCCTACCTTCGAGCACAAGATGAATTATCAGCGTCTATTTCATTGAAAAAATTTTTGGTTACTCTATTTTGAGGTTTAAAAATGTTGGTTACTCCATTTTGAGCAAACACTTGATTGAAATAATCCTATTTACTGATGCTCCTCACATTATAGTGATTAGGATACTGAAATTTTATCGGTTCAACTAATGTTCATTAATAATTAATCATAAATTTTTATAAAAATTTGTTGAAAATTCTTGTGAATTTTAATTATTTAGTGCTTATTAATATTTCACCTTTCTTGCAAGCTGTAATTGTACCTCAGCTGAGCATAGGACGAAGCAGCTTCAAATATGTATTCCAAGCAAGGAGGCTGGCATTTCTTTAACAAATCATCTGTCAATAAAAGAAAAAATAAAATTACTACATGGATTTGCAATTATAATTGAAATAAAAAAATGAATAAATTTATTTCAATCTCCCGGTTGGAAAACTTTTAATTTTAAATATCTTCGTCAAATACCTACAATTCTATCACTAGTTTTCGTCAATATTTCAATAGTTTTATAGAATTGTATTTATTAATAGAATTTAACGAAAGGTAATATACAAAATTTAAGGGTAGGTTAGGCAAATAGAAACATCATTTTCATAGTAGATCGGAAATTCAAACGAGGATTCCATTGCCAGTAAACGAAAAGAATGCAACAGATTATATATATATATATAAACATAGGTTTAATGCAATACAAATTAAGAATAAAAAAACCACACTATTGCTAGAAAAGCAGCTTTACAAGATGCTCAAAACATGGATGCAAGCAAACTGGTGCAATAAATTTTCGGAGTACTTCATATCAGTTTTCCAAAGATTGAAGCGAACAGTGCCATTAATAACAGTGGTTGATATATGATTGTAAGTTTATATGTGATAGTAAGTTATTTTTTTCTTTTACATTATCAAAGGACCCCATGTAGCCGCTCCTTTTGAGTGTTCAATATTCTGTTGCGATTTGTTTTTGAGTGATTGACTTAACTTTCAAATTTGTAACCTTTCTTTCAGAACATTCAGAACCAAAAATTTTTTTTGAAATTTGAAACTAGAATCGGAATAAATTGCATCAAATTTTTGGACAAAAATCAGATTAATTTCACTATTGTTGATGGTATCTTTCAATAGCAGTGATTTTCATTCTGTTATCCATTGCCGACTTTTATTTGTTAATCTGACTTCAGTACAGAATTTCTCTGCGTTTGGTAAGGTCTCATTTATATGTTGCAAGAGGGTTTTATGACAAATAAAAAAATCAAATTGAACAACAAAAATGTTTCGAAAAAATAGCTTACATTTTTTGTTATTTGATAAAAGAAATTTGTACGTTTGAATTGCTGACATACAAGGAAATGCAAAATGATGCAGAGTTTACAGAAACAAAAACGAAAACTTAATGGAAATGTTTTGGTAGGTGCCTAAAATATCTCTGAAGGTATTTAGTTCACTTTTAAAGATATAGATTTTTCTATAAGTCAATGAAATTGCAGTGTTAAAAGCGAAAATATCTTCTTAAAAAAGCGTAATTAACTATGTTAAACATTTTGAAGGAACTGCAATCAGTTTTAAAAATTTATATTTATTTTCAAAAATTTCTATTTTTACAACTTTTAGCTGAGCGATTTATTTTTTGATTGTTGAAATATATATGTAATCTTACTTAAAACCTTGGAGGATTTTATTATCACACATTCAGTCATTTCTTTAGGACCACAAATAGGAATGTCTTCACCATCTATAAATAAGAATAAATTTTAGTAGAGATTGATTCAAATGGTTTTTTTTATTTACTTAAAAGTTCTAACACACTAACATCAGTTTTTTTCCTAAATAATTTCTTTTCTTCCACATCTCGTATTCTCTTTTAAAAATAACTTCCTAAACCATTAAATGGGAGTATACGCCACTTAATATTTTGGCATATAATTCCAGTTGGAAGAATCAATTGAAGCCGTGTTCAATAAACTTTTGACATATGTACCCCTTCTATAATTTTCGTAACTTTAAGTACCCCTCGTCAAAAAAAAAAAAAAGAGAGAGATTTTAATAACAATCAAAAATATATTTATTCTTTCTTTTTTCGAGTGAATACCCAAAATAATAAGAAAAAAGAAATAAAATTATTCATGATAAAATATAAATAAAAGTTATATTGTAAATAAAATTTAATTGGATCAATGAGAAGGATGAAATTGTTTGTTCTGAAATGACAAATCGTCATAATTTGCTTCTTGTTTGCCAATTTTAATCTCAGATGCGGTTCCACGTTCAATAGTCTGTTTCTTTATTAGGACTTACTCTCTACAAATGCTGAAAAAAACAACTTCACATAAATATGAAGTAGGAAAAGGCAAGATGTATTTCAGACCTTTTTCTGTTAAGACCTGATACACATGTTACATTTGTAACCAAAATGATGTTAAACTACTCTCCCGAGTTTAATTTTCAAAAATCCGTTCAAAAATTTCCTGGGGTTGAATTTCGCCTCAGTTGTACCCTCATCAAACTTTTATTGTACCACTGAAGGTACGCGTACCACACTTTGGGAAACACCAGTTTAAAACAAGTAAAGAATTATTTTTATATTGGAATCATTAAAGGCATTGCCGAAAAAAATCTATATTTTTATTTATTTCCTTGGTTCTACTTGCCAAATTTAGTAAAAGAATGCTGTCTTTCATAAATTTTAAACAAGAAATTCCACTATTCTGCAACCAAGACTGGTCGACTAAAGAAATTTAGAATTCATTTTACGTCGTTCAGAATAATTTAAACTTCTGCTTTGAGAAGCCCCTAATAATCAGTGTATACCAGTTTCTTCAAGATGTCGTTGACTCTCTTAAAATAATGAAATTCAAACGCTAATAACTTACAAAAATGTGAAGCTTTTTTTAAAAAAAAGTTTAAATGATACTGCTCAAAACATTTTACTAAATGCAAGTAACAGGATCAGGAACTCTTTAAACATTCAAATTTTATAATTCAATTGTTCATTTATTGATTCAAAAAACTTAAAATATAATTATTCACGCCATTTAACCCATTTTTCGAACAAGATGTAAATATCTGCTACCAATGATTTAGAAATTAGCGATATGATAACGATCTAAGAGCATATCCAGTGTATCCAGCAGAGTCTATCCAGTAGCACTACTTTTAAAAACCGACTTCATACTCATAAGAATTCGAAATTAGTGAATATATTTATTTGATTGTTTTATTTTTAGATTTTCAATCTATACAAAAAGAGAAAGCAAAAAAATGTATGAATTTTGAAAGATAAATATCATTAGCGAATAATTTTTCTCTTCAGCATTAATTTGACTTAAATAACTTTATTAAACTCCTGAGAAAGATAAATAAACAAATTTATCTTATGCTAAATAATAGATTAATATTTATTCATTTTGTTTTTAGAATAAATGATCCAACATTCACTACAATTGAAACTAGTTGTATTAAGACCATAATAAGGCTCAGACACCAACACATAGTAGGCCTTTATAGTTAGGTGACTATTTATATCGACAGGAATTCAATATGATAAAAATGGCATGAAAGTGAAAACTGATTCAGTTTCAATTACTACAATAAATTCAGAAACTAAATAATTTGTAGGTACTTTCCCAGACGCATCCCACACAACAGGCAAATACTTATATCTATTTCCTAAAGATTTCATGTACTTAGACAATCCAAAGTTTTAAACAGAAATGGAATTCACATTTAATTTCTAGGTATACAAAATTCTATCGCTTTGGGGCTTGTGAAAAAAGCTGCAGTTCACAAGGACTTTCCGTCCATTTTTAATCCACGAAGAAATTCCAATTTAATTTAGTCTCAGCTACTTGATGAGGAGGATAAAATTACAAAAAAATTGCGATGCTTCTCCAACTCTCGATAACCCTCTCATAATTTATATTATAGCTTCTGTTTCTTGGTGTGTTTCTTTCCGTTTCTTAGAACTACCGTGACTTCGGTCTAAATTTGTTAGCACTATAATCAGCTCAACCTGATTGTTTTTCGTCTTCAATAAAGTTTCCTGAAAAGAAGACATTCCTCTTTTTTACGGCTATAACATGGGCTTGGAAGAATTTTAACTATGGAAATAATCTTTCCGATGGTATTTACATCTTAATTTTCAATTTTTATCTGAGCACTCATTTAAATTTGTAAACTTCTATACAGTCTGTGGCTGTTAAAATCTATTCAGTGACGCCTATCACAGTTTGTAGTATTTGTCTTCACATTCTTTTATTAATCAGTGTGAACTAAACCACTTAATGTACAAAATTCTGAATTCATATTTATTACTAGGCAATTTCAGCAAACATAGTTCTTTGCGGGGCAAGGAAAATACAAATTCTCGTGAATCATACGTCTATTAATTTATGTCTGAAACTCACTATATCTGCTCAATAATAACATGAAAAACTATTTGTATGAACCCACACTTCCCTTTCATCCCTTTGATGTGGTTATTTACTCTTCTCATATCAGATTTATTACTAGGCATAAGTATGATGTTCTCTGCATGATTTCTCCTCATATTTCACAAATGGAAGTGATTTCAACAGCAGTGATGATTTCCCTTTAATCATACCTCATGCTGAGAGTGATATCTCATGGAATCATATCTCATGGTGGGACTTCTTGTCCCCCTCGTTTTATATTCTATCGGGCAGATTGGACTGATTATATGAAACTGCTCGTAATTACGGGGAATTTGGTAATCAGGGTTGATATGTCGGATACAATGCAAAATGAAGTCGATTGTTTAGTTGAGGCCCAAGAGCTTTCCTTTTCTAAAAATATCCAGTAATCCGTGGTGACCATGCTGTGATATTCACTGAAAACAAAAGAAATGGGATATTATATTCCATAAGTACTCTGCAACAAAGGAGCTTCTTTTTAAACGTGTCAGAGTTAATGTTTGTCGTATGCATAGATAAAGTCAGAGGGAATCTTCGATTAAGTTTGTCTCTTCTATTACAGCCTTTACTTCTACAAAGATGTTCTGGGAGAAAATTAATGCTCTTAATAGAATTTACAAAGAATTCTCCATTAGATTGCCCTAAATCACTCAGTTATGCATTTGAACAAGTTTTCGCTGCTGATTCGTATGAGCTTTTTTTTTTTTTTGTTTTAAAAAAAATTGGGACTGAGAATCACGCAGAACGGAAGTTTTTGAGCTTTTCTACCCGAAATTCGCTTCATTACAATTCTGATATTAGTATGCAAGACTATTAATGATTTTATCGTAAGATCATTCCTGGTTCTGATGGAATTATATATAACATGCTTCTCCATTTATCTACCACTTATCTTTCCAATCTGTTATATTTAAATATAATTTGGATATAACAGAAATTTCCTTCTAAATTTCATAAAGTTATTGTGATTCCAATCCTCAAACAAAGCAAGGATTCCTCTAACTCTTTGCTCTATAGACATATTGCATTCAAATGTTCCTTAAGAAAGTTGAAAGAGATTATGGTTAATGCCTGTTCTATGAGTGAACTGAAGAAAAAACATGCATTCCGCTGTTTCAAAGTTGCTTTTACAGAGGACGCTCGACTTTTGATAGTACCGTCTTATTTAAAATCCGAACTCGAAAGGCATTTTTCCAACGGAAAAGCCATCATCTTCCTCGACATAGAAAATGCCAGTTATAGTACTTGGCGCATCAACATTCTTCTTACACTTTCAGAGTTTGACTTAAAAGGAAATTTGCCCATGTTATAATTTTTTTGTGCACATTGTATGTTCGGGTTGGTAATTTCTAATCCTTTTATTCAAGCTGAGGGTGCTCTACAAGGAAGCATCCTCAGTATCATGCTTTTTATTGTCCATTTTAAGTAGATGCTTAATCTTTAACCTCCATCTATCCAGGGCACTTAATATATGGATGATCAAGAAATAAAATATATATAATATCTCCAGTCAAGATATAAAATATGCGCATAACTAAACGCCAAATGCAAGTTGCAGTTAACAAAGGGATAGATTAGGATGGTGCAAACGGAAATTTTAGATTTTAAAAAGTTATTGATTTTTATAATTTTATCTAACATTTTAATTTGTTGAAATTTTAACTTCTTGCTATTTATATTAAAAAACATACAAATTCATTTCATATTTAAATGCAGTTTTATGTTAAAATAGTATTTATTTACATAAAAAGTACTTTTTATTTATTAACCATATGTATGTTGCAGTACACACAGAATTAGCTCTTGGGCCACCAAATCCAATCTAAGTTAAATAAATGGAAAGGTGAAAAATAATATAAGCGTGTTTCCCTCTATATGGAATGAAATGCATGTGTGTTAAGATCATTTCAAAAATATCAGTAATCCCATATTCAACACAATGGATGAAAATATTCTTATCACCACAGTGAAAAATTACTGCTTAGTGACTAATGCAAAAACTTTATGTTTAGTACAATTCTTATCACCACAGTTAAACAAATGAATAAAAGTCCTACTTTTGCATTCATCAAGAATCCAAGAGCAGTGACAAATATCTCTTATCTTATGGGCTGCATTCTGAAAAATACATTCTTGAATACTGTAGTCTTCACCCATGCACGCTACTTTAGGACAGTCGGTTACTAGTCCAAACCATTTGGTGTATTTGGCGCTGTAATCGGTCTGAAAGGAAAGCCAATCAAATTCATACTGTTTAGCAGAGTAATCTTACATGTTACAATTACATATGATGAATGAGAATACTAAAGTAATTTGACCGCAAATGGTGTATTTTATGAATGGTACAATGTAACAAAATTGAAAATAAAAATTGGAAGGTATACTAATAAATATGGTGTTTAGCTAAGTTTTGACTTTTAAACGTATAGAGTTTACAGTGGCCTTGATCGTAAGATCTCAGCATTGGGTCTCATGAATAACTAACTATGCCAGCATACTGGCATTGGGGTAGCGCGTCTTCCCCGTGATCTGGGAGTCCTTGTTCGGGCATGGTTTTTCTTTCTCTGTTCTATCTGTAAGATGTGTGAATATACCCTCCGGTAAAAAGGGATTGTGCAAGCGAATGAGTGATGCATGAGTGGCAAAGTCTTACTCTTGGCTTTAATTAGAGTTACTAAAACAAGAGACGCACACTATCGGCTTAAATCACAGTCTTCGTAACAACAGGGCAACAATAGCAGTAAAATGGCAAGTGCTATAAGAAACACAGACTAACTGATGATTCGGAGTCGAATGTCGATTACACATGATGCATTTTGAACTGGCACACATAAAATCAATCGGCTCTCAGAAGGGCCAAATGTCCTTCCGATAATGTGGTGAGGAATATTGAGAATGAGTTGGGGCTCAGATGTCACCTTTGTTATTTAACCACGACTTAGAATAACGAGTTTGACGTCATGTCCGATTACATCTACGTTGTATTAGATTATGTCACCAACTCCTCCCATCTTGGAGCTTTGGAATCCGACAACTCAGTTGATACCAAGACCTGCTATTGAAAGCACCAACACATGGTCTTCGGGTAAGTTGAAACTAAATTTAAGAAGATTTTGATTCTAAATGTTATTTTTGTTTATTTTGTGTTCGGGGTTGAAGTGAAACATAGTGTTTCCCCCCGAGTTTCTCGCCAAGATGGCAACCCAACGGAACGTTCTTCTAGCAACCCTAATTCTATTTTGTTTACTACTTTTTACAATAGTTGAGTTCTACATGAACTACTACTATTTTATGAAAAATGTTAAATAAAAAATGTCGATAAAGGATTTTGATTTTGTTCTATATTATAATTGAAAGTTTTTTTTTTACAATAAATAAGAAATACAATTCTATTTTTTAAATGTAAATACGAATAGGAAATATCTGTTTTCAATTGTTAGTATGCGATTTGAGAAATCGTCTGAAATCGCCATTTAAAAAATCGTCTGCGTTCTCACCTTAAAAGACAGCTGCAATGAAATTCTTCGAGGTTCTCGTAATTCTTTTTCTGCGGTAACATTCGTTCCATTTATAATTTGTTATGTAGGCAATTGTGCAAGAATAGATGTCGGGTAAAGGTATTTCGAATTTGCAGAATGGATGAATGGTGAGTGGAATATACATATATATTAAGAGTTGATGATGTTTGGAAAGGATATTTGTTTGTATGTACTGTTCCTGTTATCCACACTGTCCTTATGTTCAATGTGCTAGCGAAGCTACTAAATTCCCGTTCCCGTCGGTAGCGAAGGCGTAGGATGTTTTTTTAAGTTAAAAATTCTGCCCGGTGCCTTCTTCAGCGGCCGACAAGTTGATGTTAAGATAAGCAGCGATAGTGATCCCAAAGGTAAAAAAAAACCTAAGTAACATATTAAATAAATTTCAAATTAAAATCAAAATTCTAATATTTATCAGTTAAGATCATAATTTTAATGCATAAAGTAGTAACCAAAACTGTTTCATAGAAGTGTTGTTTATTTTGTCCGCCATCTTTATTGGTGACTTGCCATCCTTGGCACAGCAAGGGGCACACTATTCTTCATTTTTACCGTGTTCGGAACATAATAAATGTTTCATCTCCAAGAATGTGGACTATTTGTGTAAACGTGAAATTATTACTCATCTATAGTGGCGGTTCTGTAATATAAGGTAAGTTTGATTACCTTATTTTAATTTTTTTTTTCATTTTTTGCTGATAAAATGATAATCTAAATGCAATTTAACTTCAAACCTTTCTTATTTTATTTTGGCCACTTATACAGAACCAGTTTTCAAAATAATTTATATGCTTTACAACGTATTCAAATATTCTAAAGCGTAATTTTAAAAATAACGAAAGGTTCCAAAAGAATAGCGTTTTATGATGAGATTATTTTGCGTTGAGAAATACATTTTATGAACGAACAGAAAGAAAAAAGTTGACATTTTTTAATCTAAATTTGTTTAATATATAAAATTTGTTTAAGAAAAACTGCAAATTGTTTTTTTTTCTCTTACCGCGTGACTAATCCTTCAAATATGAAATTACTTTTCAGTAGAATAGTAAGCTTTTGCATAGATCAAATATAATTTATTGGGTGAATTCTGAAGGACAGAAGCAGCAAATTACCTTTTAAGAGGAACTTACAGTCAAAAGTTAGTATACACATATGTTTTTTGTCGGATAAACTGTAACTACTACATTCTGGGATTGGAATCGTGTCATAAAGTGTAATTGATAGCAACTGGGAAATTCATATATACGTCAGAGCATTAAATATCTTAGAATTTTCCACAAGGGATTACAGCATCTAAATACAGGCACGTCCTACAAATATCGGAACATTCTTCTACTTAAGAATAAAAAATACAATCCCCTCATATGATATCTGATGATTCTTGTATGCAAGTCAAACGAATGTTGAATTTTCCGATTGTAAAAAGAATCGATTTCATTTCAATTTCAAATATTTTTTCCCTTGCAAAGATTGTAAAAACTGAACAAAGTAAAGAAAAAAATTCAATTAAATCGCAATTTCTGTTTTTAGTCAGCAGTCTTGTCAATAACAAATGCCATTAGAAACAACAACAAAAATTGGGTAAAAGTGTAGAATAGTGTTCCCCTTGCTGCGCCAAGGATGCCAAGTCGCCAACCAAGATGGCGGACAAAATAAACAAACTATTCCGCGGAATCGTTACGGTTGCCATTTCCCGCTTTTTTATTTAGAATGTTTAACAAATTATAATTATTTGTTTAATACTGCCCGGTGCCTTCTACAGATGCCTTCGACATCTGTAGAAGGCACCGGGCAGAATATTTTAACTTTAAAAAAACATCCTAGGGCTTCGCTTTCATACGGAGCGGGGATGCAGTAGCTTCGCTAGCAAATTGAACAGATGGACAGTGTGGATTAAGGAATAGTGCATAATAATATTACAAGAAAGAATAAATGATGTTATAGGAACGAATATTATACAAAATTTTTAATATTTAATGTACTTACTTGCTTTATTTAATCTTTTCATAAACACTTCATAACACTCAAAGCATTCTTTCCAAGCCTCATCAACACATAAAAAAATATTCCAATACCCTTTCATCCATTCAGAGGTTCGAAATAGTGCCTACCATCCCAACTACCAAACATCCACTCCTGTATGATTGCAGACATAATAATATTTCGCGGGAACCAAACGTTGGAACACCAAAAGAATGACGAGAACTGCGAATAATTCCATTTCAGACTTCTTTGAATACGAAAACGCAGACGATTTGCGAATTCGCATAGTGGTAATTAAAAGTGTGAAAACGATTTTTTTTTTTTTTGTAAATATTAACACAAAAAAATGAAATAAATGTTATTTTAATTAATATTAATTTTATTCTAAACTTTCTTTGTTTAATAAATTTTAAATTAAAAGAATAAGCAAAATTTAAATAATCTGATATTTTAAATATTAAATTTATTATAAAACAGTTGTAGTTCCTAAACAACTCAATTATTGTAAAAACTAGTAAACAAAACAGAATTAGGATTACTGTAAGAAAGTTCCGTTGGGTTGCCATATTGGCAATAAACTCGGGGGCACACCGTGCTACACTTTAACCAAAAATTGAAATATGTCAGTTGTTATATCGAAATTTACCATGTTTTTCTGTTTGTGATATTTTTGACTTGCAAGATTCTGATTTAAGAGATATGAATGCATTTTTGTCTTACTATTCTAAGGGTTAGTCGTAAACTCATCGTGACTCCTGGAGCAACAAGAAATCCATCTTTAGGTAGTATCATCCGAGGAGTAAACCGTGGATCATGAACTAGAAGCAGATATCCTTCTTCCGAATCTGTGGCTATAAAATAAAAATGTCAGTAAATAACTTGATTAAGTCGTTGTCAGTTCATAACGCATTTGGAGCAAATAGTAAAAAGAACATTACAATTTTTTTTTTTTGTTTTAGGCATTTTTCATAAGAAATTCAACATTCAAATATTAATCCATACCTATTCTACAAGATTTACGATTTCAAATAATAAATTTAAAATTTCATAATTAAACATAATTTCGGGTTTATATTGCTCTCAACACGTAACGAAGTTTGCATATTATACATTTTTTTCAAATCCTGTAAATTAATAATTTTATTACATATGGTATGCTTTATTGCGATTCTTATAATTGACTTCAGTTATAAAAGTGTTAAAATAAATACCACTTGTGATCGGTTATCATCGGTCAGAACCTTAAACAAATAACCACCATCTGACCTTAAAATAATAATACATTTAACTTAAAAAATTGCATTTTCAACCCAAAAAATAATTTGCATACCAGGCATCGGCTAATTATTAATAGACAAAGCTATAGCACAAATTGTATTTATTCGCATATATTGAAAATGAAATTTCATTTGCTTTACAGTGCATGCCTATTATCAATATTCTTTGGTTTGGTTTTGTAGAGTTTTATGGCTCAAGAGCCATGTTTGACTATGCTGTGTCAAGCAGAGATTTAAAAAAATCATTAAAACACGAATCATTGATTAAATATTAGCACATAAGTCCAGCACTACAATAATCTAGCACTTTGAGATCATGGCATATAATAAATCGAACTTGGAATCTTTCAACTTTAGCTACCACGGCACAAAAAACATTTAAGCCTTCTAAAGCTATTCGTGAAAAAATAATAATTCTCCATGATTTCGGGTTAAGTTATCGAGAAACATAAAAAAATGAATTACAATTTTTACGTTTGTCTTTATGTCATGAAGAAAAGAGACTGTCACGGCCACGAATAAGCTACAAACAAGGTGTCTAAGAATGCTAAATGGAAGACAAGGATTTTCATAAAGGAATAAAAAAAAAAACTTTGTAAGTGCTTGAGAATTGGCTGCTGATATCGCTTCAACTTCATAACACAACACTTACACTGCAAATTGTTTAAAATATCCCTCATGATACAAATATTTGAGGAAGAATCCATCGGAAACAAAGCTTTGTCAGGAAACAAACTGAGAGCATTTTATTCTACTGAATCTTATGCCAGCAAATCGCCACAGTGTAGTGAAAATGACATTTTTTCCAAAATAAGTTTGATATTTTCTGATCAGATACATGGCGGAAGCTAAATACGTCTCTTCAATTAAAATACTTGTGATCGAATGGAAAACATGCAGGTGATCATGTAATGATTTGGGATACTTGTCTTTTAAGGGAGTTGGTGAAATGACGTTTATTACAGGCAATATGAATGCTAAATAATATAATAACGTACAGCAAGTTCATTTATGAAATAACGCTTCAAAAGTGGGAGTTGTTTTACTTCCACAAAGATAATGATCAGAAAAATGACGCACAACAAAGGGTTATGATTGCTATATAATGGAAAATAATCAATTGAAAAAGCCACCACTATAACTAGACCTCAATCCAGTCGAAAATTTGAGGTATATTTTGGATAAGCAATTTTGGAAAAATAACATTTCCTGGCATAGGAGTAGTGCGTCTTCTCCGTGATCAAGGTATCTTGGGTTCGAGTCCCGATTCGGGCATGGTTGTTTTTCTATCTGTGAGATGGTTGTTTTTCTATCAGTGAGATGGTTGTTTTTCTATCTGTGAGAAGTATGAATGTGCCCTCCTGTAAAAAGGGGCTGTGCAAGCGAATGTGATGCGTGAGTAGCCAAGACGCACTCTTGACCCTAGTTAGCGCTACTAAAACAAAAGACGCATCCCTTGCTTAAAAATAATTGAAAGCTTGCTTCTCGTAGTCTCAATGCTACTTACTCTATTTGAAAGCAGGAAGTTTTGAGAGGAGTGTTTCCATCATCTGGCCACGGCTCAAAATTGTAATTTTTGCTTTAAAAAAGAGCGTAAATATAAGCGAACTAAACAAGACTGTTAAATAAGTGTTGTTTCTTATGGCACTTGACATTGGACAAGCCCGATGTTACGAAGGCAGGGACTTAAGCTGTCTGTCTTGTTTTAACAATGCCAACTAGAGCCGAGAGTACGACTCTTCCACTCACGCATCACTCATTCGCTTGCACAACCCCTTTTTAAAGAAGGGCATATTTATACATCTCACAGATGCAAAAGAGGAAGTTTAATTTAGTTATATTAACGTCCCGTTTTAAAGCAACACGAGGGCTATTTTGGGACGGACCTCGTAATTTTGAACCATGGTCAGATGACGAGGACGACACCTGAACTAGCACCCCCCTCTCCACACCACGCCACACCAGCGGGAGGACGTTTGGACTGACAGATTTAACGTGCAAGAGACGGTTCTTCGGTGGAATCGAGTCTCGAACCTGAAACCCTCCGGTTCCGAAGCCGAGACCTTACCACCGGGCCGCCGCGGCCCTTGCAAAAGAGGAAGAACACTCATGCTCGAACCCAGGATGTCCAGAGCACGGGGAAGCTGCTAAAAAGTTATACTAAGGGATGGATTTCGAACCATTTTCAAATGGTAAGAACACTTAACTTGGCACTGTTCTCAAAGTAGTCGCAGCACATCAATGGGAACTATTCAGCGTTGATGGATTTAGTGCACATCAGATCCATATCAATGTTAGATTTTAGATGGAATAGGGATTGAAACTCAATCTGGAATCGAAGTAGATTCCCGAGCACCTCTGTCTTATTAGATTCCCTAGATTCTGCATGGTTTATATTGAGAATCCATGACATATATTAAATCCATGGCATATATTTTGAATACATCAATGCCTTTTTTATTAACTGTGTTCATTCTCGGCAAACTGTATTGAAAAAGGTATTCAATAAGTAGAAAAATATTGCTCAAATCAGTTTAAAAATAAAAATTATCTTCAATGCATCTATTGAGAAAACTAAAACATGAAACGTCAAATGAATTATTTTTTTCACGAGGTGAGATTTATTGCAATGCTTTAAGTTGCAGTTGATGTAGCAAGCCATTTCAAATGCATCACTTTCATAATGGCGAAATTATTTATTTCCTAGACGAAACTTTCAGGTCAATGGTATCAACAGACAAATGTCATTTTCCTTGCTTTTGATAGAGTTTGGTGATCAACCAATAGTAGACACAAAAGAAACTATTGCAGAAGATACTAAAATGAATTACTTTATTTGGTGGAAACGTTCGTTAATGACATTGACATAACAAAAGCTATTGAGCAAATATACTGTCCCAACACGCGACTGATCCATCATGAATGAGTAACATTTAATACTGCTGTTATATAATGTTATAAAAGAAAATGCTTTTAAGCATCGAAGAGAAGAATACTCCTACAAAAGAACAAATGTAGATATTCAGATAGATATCCAGCATTCTGGGCATTTTTAATAACTTTTAACTCTTTGCACTCATCTTGGTCACCATTTAAGACGATGTATCATTTTTACATTTTATTGTTTTTTTTAATTTTGGTTGTTAAAAATACTTGCAGAGTGGTACGAAGATCAGATTAATTTTTCTGAGAAATTCAATTTAAGACAATTAGATATATTTATTTTTCTAAGCAATAAACGAGTTTTTGTATTAGGTGAATAATTATGCATCGAATTACTTTTCCGAATACATAGGATTAAAATGTTTTTAAATGATAAATTTACAATATAAAGGACGCTTCAAAACCTGTCACAAGTTGTAACTTTTAATTTTTGATTTTTTTTATTCTACCAAATTAAAACTTTAACTGCAAACAGAATATCAACAATAGAATATGTATTATATGCTAGAAATTTATTTTTTGTCTTCCTGATATTTGATGTTGAAAATTTTTAAGATTTTAGCGCTTTCTGACAACGTTTTTAAATATTGATCATCTTGAGTTCTTATTTATGTTTAACACAAAACTATTAACCCACTATCCCCTTCAGTTTTTTTTTTTTTTTTTTTTTTTTTTTTTTTTTTGAAGAAGGATTTGAAAGCATCAAAATTTATGTTTTCAGTAGGTTTTGAAATTTAGATGGATTGAAAACGAATATTGCATACACTGCTATTCAGAGAAGTTAGGTATTAAAAAGATAGAAATAATTCAATGTTAGTATATGCTAGAAAATGTTCTTATGGTGTTGAATGGCAGAAACTACAAAACTATTGTTCCAAAAACTCGACAAATTTAAAATTAATACATGAAATTTTTCGGAAATTTAGAGGAACAGTTAGAAAGTGATAAAGAAGAAAAGAATTTTGTCTCACTCCGTTTTATGAAAAGCTGATAGTGACTCATAACATTTTTCAACTGTTTTATTTGTTATGTGCAGTATTTACTAAAAAGCATTATATTCGACAAAATAAGTATTTTTCTAAAAAAAACTCTCAATTTTCTTTTTTGTCTGTAACAGGCCGAGTTTTTTACCAAATTACACAAGATTTACAAAATATGTGGCATTTTACAAGGTAAGCATTATATTAAAATTTGAATTGAATTTTTTTAATACACCAGAAAATATGGTAATATTTAGTAAATAATTTTTAACTGCACAAGCGTGATGCATATTATATGAATTTTTTTCAGAGTTTCAAAGCCAGATATATACGAAAAATGTTATTAAAACTTTTTATTGAATTTTTTAAGATTCAGTGAGATATTGAGAGCAACGAGGGGATTTTCAGTTGCTTTCTGAGTGATTCTCAATGAAACTGGATCTTCCATGTTTTAATGGAAGACCCATCATGAAACCATGGAATTTTAAAACATGGATCTTTGAAAAGTTATAATGAATTGCATAAATACTCAAAATACGCTATATATCCCTGCATTTTTACTCATTATAAAGATGAATGGGAGAGTCCGTGTGTGTATATGTTTAGCATTTTCCGCTTTAGAGGGCTCTAGAATGTGTCTCAATTATCCAAATGAGTAGTTGAGTTAAATAGTTAAGCATAGTTAAGTGTCGAAGATTAGTCTCTGCTTTTTTGGTTATGGAATTTCCTGAATTACATATCTACCCTCGAAGATCAACATATGTGCAAATCTGTAGGACACTGTTTAACGTCATGTTTTCATACTCTGGCAGACTTTTCAGGTCATCAGTGGGAAATATAGCTCTGCAAATAGAGTGCACTGTTGAATACAATAAAGGACGTATTGAGCAGTGCTAATGCTACTTTGTTATCTTATATAACATTTATATTAAATATCTTATGTAGTATAGCTCCATTTATTAGCAGATTTTTGTGCTCTTTTTTATTTAATAAATGTCAAGTTCATTCTTTTATTTATTTATAATTCAAATTTTATTTCATTTGGACCAACAGAACGTCTTTTAGAGCTCTAAAATGGAAAATTTATTTCTTACTATGCATTCTTTGAAATTTTTATCAACCATTAATTTTTAAGGGCTAACTATTTAGCAACCAAAAACGGTTAATAGTTGTTATGTGAGCGCTTTATATGAAATGCACTTAGTTAATCATTATAAATAACAGTGAAATTTGCTTCATTATTCCGATTATTAACCCTATCAAAACTATAATATTAAGCCACTTGATGTACACAGTACAATTAAAGGCATTTGAACACGATTCCAGTTTTTTTTCTCGTCATTTCACCAATGTTCAAGATTGGTTGCAAGTTTTTTTTAACCAATGTTCCAAGATTGGTTCCCTGGATTTTATAACAAGGTTCAAGATATAAAATCTATCCTGTATTCACTCAAAATGAAACGTTGATATGACTAAAGTAAGTTGTGACTTTAATTGCTTTTATTTTTTCCAAAACCATATATGCTAAAGCAGATCAGATACCTTTTTGCACTTTTACTAAAAGAGCTCTATATCCCTCGATATCAAAATTAAGATTAAGAGCTGATTGAAGGATATTAGTTTGTAAAAAGAACTAAAAATAAACCGCGTGTGTATTAACTCTGCCTGTCATAATAGGCTAAAAGTTCTCCAATGCCTTCTTCACATTATCATATACTTTGATCACGCACATGCAAAGTGATGGGATGGTGTAAGTTCCACAAGAATTTCCGTCGGATTCCTTTTACATTGGGTATCAACAACACCTCTCCCGATTTCGAGGCAAACAAAAGAATAACCTTGAGTTTAGGAATATTTCTTTCCTTTTTCTTTATATCATTTTGTAAAGATTTGTGTTTTCACATACGCCCTGAGTGTATAGTATTACACTGTTGAGCTCAAGGAATTTAAATCGCCATTAAAGTTATGCTATATTTTATTTAAGAATCGTTATTCATAATTCGAGTTTTGCATTTTATGTATAATGTAACGTTCCTCTACCCCATTCATGATTAGCGGCATTTCCAACCAGCTATGTCATCACCTGTTAAACCCTCCATTGTTAAATGCCTCCAAATTGCCAGACGGGAGATCTTCTTGTTGCCGAATGTCGTCGCATCTAATCACACTTGGGGTTCATTGTTTAAGAGAAACTTATCGTACCTTCAAGGGAAAGGAGGACCAATCCATCTGGATGCCAAATGTTCTCCACTGTGAAGGGACTATCATTAACACGTGTTCCAGAACGATCAGTTAAGAGGGCGTGTCATTGATGGTCATTTACCACATCAGACTGGAGCCACAAATGAGGGGATTTTGCTGAACAACTATTGGTCGATACAGAGCTTACGTGAACCAGTGGGAAGTGAGAGGCGGGGATTGGACAGCGATAAAATGCGGGGTTTTTTGAAGGAAATGAGAAGAGTTCTTGGATAGCGGATTAGTGAATGATCCACCGTGGAGTAGCTGTGCTGACTAACAGCCTGTTAGTGTCTTGTGGTCTTATTTCTCCGAATCGACGAGGAACTCTTTTCACGATAAACCATCGACTGTTGTGTCAATATCATCCACTTCCAAACGGTGTAAATATCAACTATTTGAACCTAGATTAGCACAAGATGTTCTTATGTAAATAAACGAATTGTCTGAAATTCTACTCTTATTTGATCGGTCAGGATAAAGACAATACAGTAAGCTATCAACTGCAAAGCTTTAAAGAAGATATATCGGAAAAGTTCCTCCACTTTAGAATCGAAGGATCACCAGTTCGAAACATGATTACATTGAACTGCAATGGATTCGGGCTTCTTGCGCTTTACATCTACTGATGTAAGTCAAATATTGGTGCACTGAGGAAGTTCGGGGTGTAGATTTCCAACTTGAGTCAACACAATTCTCAACAACAATCTTAAAGCATTTCAGTATCATGAGATCTGCCTTAAAGTAACCTTCAAAAACGAATTCTTATCTTGTAAAATCAAATCTGATATGAACACTGTTTCAAAATTTTCAACTAGTGTTTTTCTCAAAAAGAGTATTTGAATGTTAAACTTTAAAGTTTAGAAAAAAAATGTACCCTCTTTTTGCAATGTAATTATTTATAGGAATGCCTTTATTGCTTTAATGCTAATATCATTATTTCAATTCAGAAAAATTTTGTAATTCGGTACGAGGTTATATCAAACGCATACCTTCATCAGATTGTTTTGAAAGTTTTTATACATTATTATATAACTACCAAAATTCCAGCTCAGTATTTAGTCTAAATTCTTAGATATAAATATTTCCTCAAACAGATTATGACTATCATTTGCAGTTGGCATATTTTTTTTTTTACGAATACGATTTAAATGTTAAATACTAGATAAATAGTCTGATGAATCTAAGAAATGTTTATGAAAAATCCATAGTTTAAATTTAAACAAGAAATCAAACGAATTACTGAATG
The DNA here is from genome assembly GCA_026543055.1 of Argiope trifasciata. Lineage (NCBI taxonomy): Eukaryota > Metazoa > Arthropoda > Arachnida > Araneae > Araneidae > Argiope > Argiope trifasciata. Next base: position 718,562 of record JAPMOQ010011580.1, read on the forward strand.
GTGTGATATACAATTATTCGCGAAAATAATTATATAGTCTCCCCCTTTGTTATTCAGATTCTTTAGATAAGTTAAGGAAAGTTTACCCCTTTAAAATTAACATAATTTAAATTATAACTTACTGTTACTAGTTGGAACATGGAGATCGATTATAAATGGGAGTGTCTCCATTTCCAAAGTCCCAAGTGATGTTTTGTTGATTTGAAGAGAAAAACAATAGCCAAAAGTTGTTAAAATAGGTAGAAAAACTGCACAGCAGTTTAATGTTTCAAATCCCACAGTACATCTGCTAAATACTTCTTCACAACTGCAAAAAATATTAATCATTAAAATTATAAACTTTAAAATATTAATGATAAATTACCGCTAATGGAGAAAGATGTAGCTAAATATGGAAATATGACCCGAGTGTTTTAATTTATTGCAAAGGCTCATTAAATTAGAAAGCAATGTTAAAAACTAACAATGGGATAATTACTTGATTCAAGAATATTTCGGTGAAAATGAAAAATTTGCAAATATATAATAACAAATGAATTTTATAAATTGCTTGAAAAATATCTACCAAGTCATTTACTTTAATCAATGTCAAAGTAGATCATGCAGTAGAAAAAAAATTCAAATGTGAATAAAATTTACAGCAAAATTCCATTCACTGTGCTATGCAGTTATCTTTAAAATCCTTATTTTTCAAATGACAATAAGAATTCATATTACAATAAATGCAATAAAACTTAATTTTAGGAAAACAGCAACAGCCTTTAAGCAAAACAGAATAGTCGTATTTGTGACAAGGTCGCAATAAATTTTTATTTCCAATGTCGATTTTGAATGGTAGTATCTCCGTCTCTAGGAATTAAAAATTAAATATTTAACACAAATAAGAATTATGCAAATGAATGTGGATAAATTTTAGTATACATAAGCAACCGGACACCTCACCAAATTTTGAATTTTTGTATCGTGTTTCACGTAGAAAAGTGAGTGTGAATTACTTTTAATTAGTTATCCAAGGACAGCTTATTTTGTAAAAAATCGCACCAGGCCAAGAATAATAAAATTTGGAAAATAAAAATTTTTGATTTATAAATTTATGAGAAAGCCCCAAAAGAAAGCTCCACTTTATTTACTGTAGGTCATTCCTATTGTGGCTTCTAAACTTTCTCAAAAATTTGACTGTCACAAAGAGAAAAAGACAAAGAGAAAGAAAAAAACTAACGCCTCTTGATCCAAGAAAAAGATTTCGCGTCTTTGAAACACCAGTGCTACCATTTCAAAGGCTAGGATTCAAGCAGAAATTAAATCATGTGTCCAGATAAGCAGTTTGCAACTGCAGAAAAAGGCCAAACATTATTTTTAATGTTCATTTTTAATTTATTTTTAAAAAATGAACGCATCACTAAAATAGTGCGAAATACTCATTGACAACATTCTTCGAACAAAAAACGAAAACATATTGCACTCGACTGATTTCATACATATTCTGAGATTTAAAAAAAATTTTAACAATCCAAATGGTTAAAAAACAACTTATATTTTTAAAGAATGAAGAAGCATTTTATTCATTAAATTTGAGAAGAAAGTTTCTTTGCAGGTGGATGTGATGGAAAATCTAATTTTCTCTTTATGAGAGGTATATAGTGGATCCATATATACAGTAAAAGCTCTTTATTCGCGGGGTATATGTTCCATAAATATGCCGCTAATACAGAAACCGTGAATACGGAATGGTAATTTATATGGTATTATAGGGGATACGTTCCTAGGTGACAAATAAAAAAAAACAAATATATAAGAAAATCAACTTAATTGAAGTTTTTGAACATTTTGATTAATTATCTTAAGGCTTGGGCATGGTTTGAAGAATTTCGTGATTTTCTCTTGCCTGGCAGTTTTTAAAAGCTCTTTCAATTCAGACTGATATGCAGCAGTCGCATTAGCAATTTGCCTCTTAAAAATAAGACTTCGTCCCATAGACGTTCATAAGGAAATCGCAAAGCTCATTTGCCATTCTTAAACCTTCACTAAGCTTTTTCAAATTAAATGTCACGTTTCCAGTGCTTGTTGAAGCCTCTTCTTCAATGGGCTGTGAATTTAACATTTCCTCCAAATCGGTTTCAGTCAAATCTTCATCTTGCGATTCAAGCAATTCCTAAATGTCACTTGATTCTATCTGTTCGAACCCATCTCGTCCTATTCCATTCGCGATTTCGGCTATGTATGCAGTCAAAGTTTGAACTTGCACAGATTCTTCGTCATTTTCCGCAGTCAGAGCTGGCCACAGTTTTTTCCAGCATGACTTCAATGTGTGTGGCTTCTGTTCTTCCAATGATTCTTTTACGTTTACGATGCATATTGCTATGTCAAATTTCTTCCAGCATTCGATAACATTCATATCAGGATTACGTTCCATATTATCCAATATGATTTTGAAGGTTCGTCTAATGTAATAGAGCTTAAAGGCTGGGATTATTTCTTAGTCCATAGGCTGAAGCAAAGCCATTGTGTTGGGAGATAAAAATGTCACTTTTATATTTGGATGCATAGTTTGAAATTCGTTAGGATGACCTGGTGCACTGTCCAAAACGGGAAGTGCTTTAAAGTCTAAATTCTGTTTTTTAAAATAAGTTTCAACTTCAGAAACAAAACATTTCTGGAAATAGTCACAAAAAATAGCGCTTGTAACCCACGTTTTCTTATTAGAACGTCAAAACACTGGAAGGTTGAAGAAAGAAACCGCGAATAAAGAAATTTTTAGCCGCGAATATAGGAATTGGGTAGCATTTTTTTTTTAATCCTCAAATAGTGAAAACGCGAATGAAAGAAGCGCGAATAAGGAGCTTTTACTGAATTACGATTTATGAGGCGGAATTTCAGCTTCATTTTTCATGATTCAGATCTATGCCGTAGAGTACAAGCGCGAATATCCATCCACACGGATAAAAGTTAAAGGCTGTTTATCCGGAAATAAAGTGCAAGTCTTGCGAGAACTAACTAAAGTCTGATTTTAATGTATTGAAAAATACTAGGCATTGTTAGTTCATCAAGTATAAGCCATTTTAAAAGTTTGGAATCGTCATTGAATATCGGGATACACAGTATTGTCCCTGGAAAATGTTCTATGTAAATGAGGTCTATTCTCTGTGCGATGCCCAATCAAATAAAGATTTCGAAATTGTTCAAACTAATGGAAAGAAAATTTATACAGCTGTATCTTCCATTTTATTTGCACTAGGTTTTTTTATTTTTATAATAATTTTAAATCACTAAAAACTAATTCTACAGTTTTTAATATTTCATTTTTGAAATATTTACTTATAGTTCTAATGTTTGTTGTAGTCGAACTAAATACTTTCTGCCACAAGCGTATGGTATTTGAATATAAATAAAAGGTTAATTGTTAATGTCCTTCTATTTTATTTTATTTATGGATTATTCAATTTTCCCAGTTTTGTTTCAGAACCAAGATGAAGATATAATGATTTTAAACTCAATATTTTAGAGAGTTTCTTGAATATTGTTTATGAACTTTTATATTTCAAAACTTGCTAATTCTAGTAAAAAATAATGTCACAATTTTTTATCCAGCTATTGAACTTTTATGCCATGTGAGGCAGATGAACATAGTATCGTATGTTAGCAGATGGTTAATTTATGTAAATTATCTGCTGTTATACTCACTCATATTGTTACATTAATAAAATTGCATGTATTGCGCTTCCTTCAAAAGATTAAGAACTCGTAATAAAAGTCCGTACAATAAGTTATAGAATAAGTTTTGTTAAAGTTTATTTAGAAGTTGACTTACCTGTAACTGTGTCTCAATAAAATTGTATCGACATTATCTGCTGGAATATTACTATTAGTAAATCTTTTGAGTTTTTCTTTAAAATTCTCCAATGTAGATTTAATGTTATTATTCACATCATCCGATTTATTCATAAGGATTTCGTGTAAATGGATTCTTTCGCCTAAAGTAAGACCAGTATATGGATAACCAAGACTTAGTGCATGGTACATTGTCAAAGATAAAGAGTCTTCTGTATCTACAAATCATACAATTAAAAAGCAAATGATTAGGTATAACAAGAAAAATTTCATTTTGAGATATAGTGCTTTACAGAATTCCACAATGCAACTGCTATTTCACACAATTTATGCTTACTATTGATCACTGTGACGAAAATAACGTCTCATTATAATGCTTATTTTATATTCTTAATCCTTCACTGATTATTTTTCTTAGTAAAAAAGCTATTAATAAGTGTATAAATCAGTAAGAAAATCTTAATTATTGCTTTTTTACCTTAGATACTAAGAAAATATATTTCCTAATAGGCCATTGAAAGACTATCGACTGATTCCCAGGTAGCGCAGATTGTTGCACAATATTTTACGATATTGTTAGCTATTAATCAACATTCCATAATATTATACAGCATTGTGAGTATTGATCAATGTAATACAGTACTGAACAGTTTTTGTGTGCTACTAGGGTTGTGAAAGCAAACTCTTTCAAAAAAAATTTCGAAAGGAAATCTGCTAACTGCATGTGTTTTTATAGATGAGAAAATGTCCAAATTATTAATATTAACTATATAAATCTGAAATTTATTTGAATTAGTAGTAAAAAAGAAACTGGGATTTCTGGATACTAAAAAATTGTTAATGAGAGAAGGATACACTAGTTTTTATTTTTATATTTATTCCTTTAAGATATATCTCCTGAGAAATCTGAGAATTTGAGTTAGCACGAATGGCAATAACAGATGATCGCTTGCACTAAAAATTTCTTATAAAACTAAATCTTGCCGTAAGCGTTTTCTTAGGGAGCTCTTAGATCTCCCCAAGAAATATAGAAGTAAATACAATCAATTGCAAAAGATGATTTTTAAAAATATGCTTCAAAAATTTGCTTTTTAATGAAAGAAATATTTTTAAAATTGGGAAGGTATTCAAAAAGCAGTTCTACACCTAATTTTTTAAAAAATATTTCATATATTTGATAATACATATATTTTAACCCTTTTTTTAATGTTATTTTTAATATATTTTCTTGCTTTATTTTTTTCTCTTTATCATAATATGCAAACATAATTTATATCTTTATATTTATATTCCTTTGTCGTTTCATAAATATATATTGTTTCATTTTTTCTGATTTCATTTAAATCCACCGACTTCAGTCAGCTTTATTAACTTTGAATAAGCTAGGCAGTGCGGGAAATGAAAAACAAATTTTGCATTTCTTGGTGAGCTTAAAAAAAGATTGTTAAACAATTTTTCAAACTTATCTACCTAGCTTCTTTCAACCCAGAGCCTTAGACATTCCCTTAATCCCTTTAGGAGGCGTTTTCATTTATACGCTGAAGTATATTTAAAGTAATGTTCATAGAAAATTGTTTTACGGATATTATAATTAGTTTTGTTGAATTAATGAATTTATATAAATACACTTTTAATTCAATGTCTTATATCTATGCAATATTATAATATATATATTTTTATATTGTGCTTTATATAATACAGATACATCTTTAATATATAATAAAAGTTAAAATAGATCATTTGACATACCGTGTCTTCTAAATGGCTGAAGACCACAAATAGTGATTCCTGGAAATTTTGTTATCCTCTCGTGCTTATTTAATAAGGGGCCATCTAGATCTCTGTACTTCAGGGTTAAAGTAGTCGATAAAGCAGGACTAAAAGGAAAAAAAAGTAAGTATAAAATGTATTTAAAAATAATAAAAAAACATTGAAAAAAATCACAATCTCGAAAGCTGACAATAGTGATAAAATATTCAATAGCATCTAAAATAGATACTTGCGTTATTGTTTTTAATAAAAACAAAATATTATTTTTCAAATATATGATAGTATCTTTTACAGGCAAGATTATATAAAATAATGAGATAAATCTATTAAAAGTTTTTTTTTTTAAATTTTTATAATCAGCTTTGCAAAAATACAAGGATGTTTTACTATTTCTTGCGCTAAGATTATAGAAGGGGCAAACTGATCAAAGATGAACGAAGTTTTATAGAAAGTGTCATCATCAATAGTTACTATGCGGAAAACAAAAGAAAAACGAATAAATAACAAATATTTTATTATATAAAATAGATTTTTTGTGATTAAATTATACAGATTTTACTCAAGAATTATAACACTTGTATTATATGACAGCATTATAGAATGATGAAAATTCTGGAAGTTTTGAAGCACAATTATTTCTATGACTACAGACATGGCGAAGGATAATATTAATCCTCAAAACTGTTTATGAGGTTGTAAAACGCCGAAACTTCCAGATGATTTCAAAAAAAGTAATTAAGTCATCTCCATTCCAAATGTTAGATTTAATTAATTCCATACGCACCCTTAAGACTACTGACCCAAAATTACTGCTTAAATGCAAGATGACCCTATCATAATGGAAACGCAGTTCCTGGCATAAGAACTGCTAAGTCTGCTGTTCTTCGAAAAGTTGTAACAAATCATATTACTGAAGTAATCACTTACTGTATCCTCTAAAGCAGAGGTGTCCATACTTTTCGCGGCACGGGCCGGATCGAAATTAGATCCATGTTATACGGGCCACATGTATATACAAATTGAAAAATATCATTATGAGTAAAGTAGCATTAAATACTATTAATTAATACTATTTTATTGTAACTTGAAAATACAAAATACTAAACAAACAAAGTATAATTATATAATTATTTTATATAAATTGAAATATTTTCATGCAACTTCTAATGCGAATGATGAAACTGTTTTTTTTTTTTTTTTGTTGTTGTTGAAGAATGTCTTTATAGTTGGGATCAAAATTTGTTACACCAATCATAAGCAATGACTGCAAATGATCACCAGATAAATTTGCTCTATATTTTGATTTGAGATACTTCATTCGAGAAAAAGTTTGTTGGCACACGTAAGTAGTCCCAAACATTAAAATGAATTTCTGAGCAAATTTCTTCAAATTTGGAAATTCTTTTGCATCCAAATATTTATAAAAATCTATTAAGTTTCCTTCCTTGTATTTATCCTTGATTTGTTCGTTTGCTTGAAGATCAATAATTTCTATTTGAAGCTGGCTTGAAATTTCAGCAACGATGCAATCAAATGGATTTTGGAACAGCCAAATTTCTTTTGAATTCATGTCCAAATCAGAAAATCGCTTTTGAAATTTTTCTTTTAAATCGGCGATGATCTTTACTGCAAATGCAATTGGAAATTGTTCTTCTGTTTTTTTATTAAATTCGTTGCAGCACGAAAAATGCGTAAAATTACATTCAGTCACTTGACTTTCGAATAATTGTAGTTTTGTTCGAAATGCTTTAATTTGAGAGTATAAATCGCAAATTAAATTGTTTTTCCCTTGGAACTTTAAGTTTAAGGTATTTACGTGTGTCACAACATCTGCAAAAAAAGCCAACTTCCAGAGCCATGCAGCATCCGATAAAAGTGAAAACGTTATCGAAATCAAAACGATATTTGTTTATTTATACTAAGTGCTTCTTTAAGCGAACTACTCAAAATTGCTGATGCTTTATTTACAACAAAACAATAAGACTCTGCTTATCGTCAAAATTCGCATGCGTATAAAATTTCTTTTATGTTTGAGTTACCGAAATATATTTTTTTAATTTAGTCTTATAACTTAACAGCGCGATAGACATTTGTGTTTGGTCATGTACAACAACTCCGTTTTGTTGGCCACGTAGTTTTTCGATATACTTTTATGAAAATGAAAAGGTTTGGGCGAAAACATCATTATGTTTTAAAACCCTTCGCGGGCCGGGTAAAATCACTTGGCCGGCCGTAGTTTGGACACCTCTGCTCTAAAGTATTGGTTATTTTCCCAATAATTACCAGCTAGAAATTTATTCTTGATGCTCGTGAAGCAAAGTGGATATCCAACTCTATGTATTGTACTAAGAAGACATTTTCGACGAAGATCAAGTGTATAATTTCGATTCGTCTTTGGGCACTCTATTCCGTTAAAAATTAAAAGCGTAAAGTAGTGATGAATAGTTCGTAATTTAAACATTTTCTGGAATAATGAGAATAATTTATATAAAAAAATTCTTTGGGGTATTAAAAAGTTTTTATGTTTTTAAAATTATTTTTAATACATACTGTTGTTTAATAGCTAAACAATGCATGTAGTTTGAAACGTAATATCCCTGTTTTAGAATTTGGGCCATTCAATCGATTATTTTGAAGAGTTTAAAGTGTTTTATAACAGTAAATAAGAGGAGTTATGTTTCTTATGCAAATTTTCCTTTTGTCTGGAATTTTGTGTCTGGTTTCTTTCAGTGAATAGAAGACCTTAAAAACATTATTTCTTCAACTGTGATAAGGTTCTTCTTGTAAACAGGCGACTACCTCACCACCACTGAACGTAGCAGGATAGAAAGGAAATTCTGATAGGCTTTCATTTATCCCAAAAGAAATTTTATTCGAAATCTAATTGTAATACATATGACTTGATTTTTCTCTTTGATCCTAGCATTTATTTTTTAAAAAAAGAAAGTATCTTAATAAGCAACGTTGAAAAATGTACTTTTTAAAATTCCATTTTAACGATATTTTTAACTATTTTTTTTTCTGCCGGAGATGCCACTTTTTATTTCTTCTTATTTTTGCATCCTTTATTAAAAATATGTCCTTCACAAAAAAAAAATGCTGCTTTGACAACTTATGATTATTTCTGAATACTTTAAAAACTATTTGAAGGAAATGGGCGAAATTTTGATTATTGATGTATCAGGCCTCATTCCTTGAATTGACATTGAAATTGAGTTTCTTTAAAAAGCATTTAACCCGTGAACTTAATAACTGATTAAACAGTAGAATACATTTTAATATTTTTAAAAATTCATAACTTGGTCTTGTATTGTCTTGCTTGCTGCGTACTTTAATGCAAATTAAGAATTTTTGTCAAAGATTTTTTTATAACTTGGAAAATAATGAGAAACTGGAAAATTTCCTTTAATATTAGAAATTCAAATTACAATTTATTTATTCAAAATTACTAATTGTATTTGCTCTTGAGCTATTTTAATCTGAAAAATTCAGTTATTTCTATAGTGACAGGCATTTTAAAGTGTAATTGTGTGGTTATTAGTTTTCAGAATAATAAACAGTTCCAGGTTATTTTTTGACGAAATATACAAAGGTCTATGGAGTGAAGAGACTTTAGCTAGTTACTTTGAAAAGAGATTATTCAAACAACAATCAGCGAAGAAAATCAATATCTCAAACTTTTTATGTATGTTGGATAATACATGCATATTTTTTCTGATTTGATATTAGTGGCACAAAAAAAGCTGTGAGTAATCAAACCAAATTATTTACATATTTTAATCCACTATTAAAAATTTCATTAGACTTATGAATTTATTTTTGTGCACTAGAAATATAGTTAGCTACTGCAATCCTTGTGAAAGTGATAGAAGAAGACACCTTTCCACGCTTTGAAAGACTATTAGTTAAGTTTTTACATTAGATTAGAATTCATCAGTACATGAATTTTTACTGAATCTTCTGATTTCATAATGTATAATGAACGTTGTGGTCATTATCTAAACATGAATACTAAAAGTTCCATATTAAATGACATGAGAGTTCATGATAATTTTGAAATATAATTTAATTTACAATAGAAAACATAATAGAACTGAATATTTAAATAGAATGACAGGAAAATCGTCAAAACAGATACAAACCGTGTCAAAGCGTTATAGACTAAAACAGTTGCATGAGCGAAGAAGAATGTTCCACAGGATAAAATAGCTAACAACCAGAAGATTTTCTGTGCCTTTGAGCAAGGTGGACGCAGATGGCTCACTCCGTGTAAAGTGCTTGTGGAAAGGAAGTTCTGAATGATTCTATCCCATTTTGTAGTTCTATTCAATGAAGTTTTGGGATCTAAAGTGAAGCTCTGCATGTAGGCTGATCTAACGTTGGGCTTAAAGTCGCATGATGTTACATCTAGCCTTCTTGATGTGCTGTTATTTGATGGAGAAATGCAAGACTGTAATAAAAAGCATAAATTTCATTTTAAAGTAACATCGAGAGTGCATATATTACAAGGTATATAAGGTTTCTGATATAGTGTCACAATCTTACTTCCTAGACACATTTTAAGACCCTTATCAGTTATCAAATGTAATTACTAATTGTTGAAAAATATTGCAGTTTAAAGCTAGAATATTTAATAAATACAGTCTATAAAAATGCTGGATTTTTCACGATAACTAATTTTATTTTGCCATTTAAAACCCATAGATTTGTATTAAGATAGTATTAGAAATATAACAAAGATCCATATACCCATAATCAAGCAACCCATAATCAAGTGAATAGTTTCACTTCCTTTATTTGTAAAACTTAACACCTTAATCTACGATTTACTTTCCAAAAGTTTGGACCGAAAACGTAAACAAGGTGGCGCTGATTTCGAGCTATTCTTAGGTTCGGAAAATCGGTCCTGTTCGGCAATTGGGTCCAAAAAATGTCACATTTTTTTATTGCATTTCATCTTCTGATACAAAACATGCCAAAAGAAAACAACAGCGCTTTTGAATCAATCATAATAGAAAACACAATAGACTGCAAATAAACATTTACTGGCAACTATGGCCATCTATACGAATAATTTGTTACTAAAAGTAAAAAAGATGAGGCGAAACAGTGAACGCGAAACAGAAATCAGACTGCCTGTACGGCAAATCCGTAAAAGCCCAAAAGAGGATCATGAAATACGCCGTAGCATTAACACTAAAGAAATGGATGTGAATTCATTTAATTGGATTTTATAATATTCGATAGAAATTTATATTAATTTCTTTCAGATACAATTATTCCAATGGAATAAATCAGATCTGTAAGACTATGTTATGTGAATAGTAGAATGCTCTCACATTCTGAAACGAAAACAGTGAAATTTTCACTTGAAATTCTCTAATTGGAATTGTCAGGAAACTAAAAGTATCGACGGAGGCATAAGAATTTCTAACAAAATTGCTTATACTACATTTAATAGAAAATAATTTTGAAAACTGCCTCATTTTTTAGCAATGAAGTGCCAAAAATCATGCATATCTTTTGAAATAAATCATAAAAGGCCTCTTCGAGTTCGGTGAAGGATAGTAGTTCGACCTTGCAAGGATGCATATAGTCTCGAGAGTCGCTTCATAATTGTAATAGTTAATAAATCTGGTGCACGAATTATTTTTTTTTCGTTTAGATCGTAGATACGTTCCATGAACTTCATCTCTGACCATCTAGATGAGAAGCACTTCTACTGAAATTCTAGTTCTGAATATTATATGGATCTAGAGATCTGGAATGTTATCATGCTGAATTATTTTTTCATTATGCCGATAGGAGAATTCATTGACAGACTACAAACTATCACCGAGTAACTGAATGCAGCGATTTTCAGTTTATCACTTATTCGATTTGACTGAATCAAAACTGACATTGACTTTTGCTTTACTTTACTGGTGACTTTACAAATGAAGAAACAATGGAAACTTCGATATAGGAGTTCGAGCTTCAACGACTTTTTTTACTTCTTAATAGGATAATTTTTGATGGACTCGGATCAATTTAATTTGCTTTTTTATTATCCATTTGGGGCAGTTCTTTGAATATTCCAAGGGTTTCTTTTACAGTTAAAACACAATTTGGGATTCGTGTATGGTGCATTCTCGTCCCCAGATTCTGAGAAACCTGTACTGTTCACAGTAATGGATCGACAACTAGTTTTGGAAAACTCAAACTTCTGATATTTGAAGTAACGTAGAGGATTTGGTACATATTGGCTAACCATACGATTCAGATATCCCGCTTTGATAGAGGTTGAAAGACTAGTCGTATGAAATGTTAGAATTATATGTTAAGTGAAAAAAAAATTTCGGTGGTTTTTTCAGAATTTTTATGCATCTAACGTGTTGTACTACTTGGTTAGATAAACCTCGTAGGGTTTCAGCACCTGAAGTGCTTAATAACTCATTTTCTGATATAACTTCTCTAAAGATATTCAATCTATTATGTGGTGTAACAGTCACTGGATGATCTAGAAAGGTTTGTCCAGAAAGAATTCATTTTTCAGAGATGAGACAGTCTCAATTAAGAGGTCACCAGATCACCAACTTTTTCACATATTTCGATTCGCCACCTGGATAACAGTTATAGCTTTTAATAGATTTATCTATCATGAACGGTGATTTGTTTTATCTTGTAAAGACACGATCAAAAACGAGTGTAAAAGCCAATTTTTCAATGGTAAATGTCGGTGAGCCGTGATGAGAAGAATCCTTGTGATATTAGAAAAGATTGAGGCAAGACAGCACCGTCCACCATAGAGCCCAACAAGGGATGGCAGCAACCAGTTCTGGTTCCAGCCTCGGCGCTTACCATGGTACTAGCCAAAATTTTTACCCTGGCAGTCATCCCCGGAGACAGTGACCTTTAAAGCCAAGCCCAATAATTGACCCTTTCGTTTGATCCCTTGAGCAGTTCAGTTATGTGTCTAGGATACAGGCTGATTGATACACAGGGGATGGAAATTTACCACACGTCTTTTGGGTGGTCAAGCATGTTACACATATGGAGTTTTTGGCTGCCTATGAGAAGCAAGAAACAATGAGAGTCAACAGCTTCCCATGGAGAGCTCCATCGCCTAGCGTCAAGAAAAGAAACAGAACAGGCGATACAATTAATCAATACGAGCAAACCAAATCTTAAATAAAAAGAGAACGAAAAACTGGCATCCAAAATAAAAAATATGTAAAATGATAAAAATGATATGATATAAATATAAAGTGATGATGATGAAAATGATGAATATAATGATAAAAAATGATTAAAAAAATATGTAAATTTAGGAAAGTGGGAAAATTTAAGTCACTAAGCTAAGGTATTCCTGGGAAGTATCTATTATAGACAGTAAACTCTTTGAAAAGGAAAAGATCATTGGGTACCTCGGGGTTAGGACACTTGTACTCACCTATAGCAGGTGAGCCCCTGAGAGGATGCAGCTGCTAATTCTGACATCTTAAAATTGTAAAGATAAATTGCGAAAACATATGAATACCTGACCGAGAATATTGGCTTCATATAATGGGGATAAAGGCATCATGCTTTCTAAATTTCAAACAGGAAAAAGAGATACACAATAAGTCCTGTAGCTGTCTTCACCTTCTTCCAGTAAGTTTTACTGGAAGTACAGGATGTGATGGAAGAGATTATCTCCCCAAGAATGGATATCCAAGATTCCAGGTCACTAAAACAGCGAATTCGGGGAACAAGGGTTTTGGATCGTTTACAGGCGACAAAATTTTCTATTCTTGGGTACCTTCGAGAGAAATTTCAAAAAATTTTCTGCTGCTGACGGATGTAGAGACAAGCTTCATTACTCCACAGTCTTCGAAATTTTCTTAAACATATGGAACTCTTTGCAATGGTGGCATTTGGGCATAACGTTGTCAAAAGCATGTTGTATTACTTCCGAAGTGTCAGCGGTTCTGACCATAGCTTGAGTGATATTTTTTATGGCAAGAATGGATTGAAGTCTTTCTGCTAAAATAAAAAACGTGGAAGACGATGAGTCGCATAATCACTATGATGTGAGTTATCACTAAGTAAAAATGTTGATAACACGAGAACTTCGGGACCACAAATTGCCAGATGAAAGCTATGGTAGGTACATCGTTATTCAGCATATACACAACACCGCCTCATACTTCTGCAATATAACCCACTAGTTATTTAAACAGCGTAATGAGCATGAAATGGAAGTGGCATTGAAAGATGCTCCTGTTCTATCCATTCGTCAGACTATTGTTCGAATTCTGACATTTATTGATTAAAATTTGGTAAAAGATTTTATTACTGGATTAAAAAAAAGCCGAAAGCAGTGAGCTTTTTGAAGTTCAAATGAGAAGTGAAATTGGCTTATTAAGCTAACTATCAATGATAAACTCAAAAAGTCCTAATTTATAAAAACAGACTTATAGTTTGTTTGCGATTACAAGATTCTGAATAATAATAATAATAATAATATTTACAAAAAATTAGAAATGAGGGCAGAATAAAAAAAAAAGAGTAGAAACACAAAAAATACAAATACAAATAAATGCTATGTGCAAACAAAAAAAATAACAGTGTATGTATAATGATACTCTTGGAAATAGTGTTCATGAAATCTAAAAAGATCTTGATATTCTTCGAGATGACGAATCATTCGTTGAATTTTCTTCCTGGATCCTTGGAAGAGGCAACACTGGTAACAAAACTCGTTCTAGTTCGGATGTTGGCTTCGTCATGTGGAAGGAAAAAGTCAGCATACATTATGTTGTATAGTGGATCGGCATGGCATCAAGATATCCGCAAACGTAGAATCCATTAGGGATCAGATTGAAATGCCGAAGGTATGAGGGTAATAATCCGTGGCATGTATAGAAAAGAATGTTTTCTCTTTTTCAGTTACTTGGTAGAAAGGAAACTTTGGGCAGATTATTGAATGTAGATCGCCTATCATCTTCGTTTTCAAATCCCTCTGCCACTCTTTCATCATTTTCTGTTTAAAGAACAATTTTAGACAGGATTGTGGTAACTTAGTTTGATATCGTTCCATATTTGATTCCGTTGCTTCCTTCCGCCAGTATGTCAGCTTCTTCATTTCCCTTTTACCCAACGTGAGTTTTAATCTAGGAAACTTCGATTTGCCTGTTTTGGATTAGATTTTTGCAGATAGCCCTCGCAACTGGATTTTGATTTTTGGTGTTAGTTGCCGCTTGTACGCTGGCGTGGTTGTCAAATAATATTGTGAGTTGTTGTGGATGGAGGGTAATAGCATAATCTATGGCCTGTTGAAGCGCTAGAAGTTCAGCTTGATATACTGTGTTAAAATTCTGCATTTTTTTGACCGTCTATGTAAAATATTATGGTTTTATATCACTCAGAATGCAGCTCTAACGTCTTGAAATCCTCCGTGTATAGACGAATTCCTTTGGAGATGTGTCCACCCTCATCCATAGAGATCTGATTTTGAAATGGATATTGTGATGAGTGAGTGGCTCAGCTTGTTTCAGAGTCTTCAACATCCATCCAAACTTCCCCATTCTCACACCACAAGCTTATATCAGATTATAGAATATAAAATTCTTTACATTTTCAAGCTTTTATTTTTCTTCCAGTTTCAATATTTTTGCAAATAAAAGTTATACATCCAATATACTTTTATCGTTTTCAGTAATTTACGACACTCTGGATAATCAAATGGACATGTTACCTACATGGATTTTTTTTAAGAATGTTCTTTCAATTTAAAAAAATCATAGTTGAAACACCATTTGTTGTTGCTTTTATTTTTTCGCTTTCCAACTGTTCTCTGATTCCTTATATTTTTGCGATTTTCACCCCCTAATTATCGTTTGGAACCCCATGTTATATGGTGATTATTTATTCCCTCGATGCCTACTATCACCCCTCTGGGTTTGTTAGTCGAATTCGGCAACACCCTATACATATGCTTATCATAGCTAAACTTACATTATTGTTCTTTTATACAAGAGAAAAGGAAAATCTTTATGTATGAGTGAACAGATCTATCAAAATTCTTATCAATCCTTAGAAATGAGTTTTCGTAAAGAAAATGAAAGAAATGAAAGGAAGTTCATCCTATTTAATAGGAAGTAGATTTTAATAATATTGTTGCATATTCAGATAAAGCAGAGGGTGGTCCCAGAAAAGTAACGTTTTTGGTTAGATCATTTTGTAAGAGAAGTACGATGTGTTTCCGGATAAATTGTAATTGACTGTTTGTACTTTTAAATAAAAAGAATGAGCACTGACTTGATGCACATTGTAGCTGTATACTCTGCAAGATGCAGAGCTTTTTATTTGTTCATTAAAGAATTTTTTTTAATCTTATGTTTAGTTTTTATACTCTGCTCTTGTTGTTGGGACTAACTCCAACAAATATTGCTTTTATGATTTGATTGTGTGAGAAATGATTTATTCAAATTATATTCAATTAACATTCTGAATTTCTATTTATCTTATTTATATTAATTGATAAAGTATTAGCAATTACCATAATTTCTGTGCCCTTCAATAATAACAAATCATCTTTGTGGTGCTCTACCAATTTATAAAACAATCAGTTTTAATGACGCAGTTTGTATCTTTCCAATGGAAAGGCATCTTTCTCTCGATCTGTCCCTTAGAAATATTTTGTTATATGCCATCTTGATTAAATTAATAGATTATATGTATTAAAAACTGCCTTATGATAAACATAGAACATCCTAAATTTTAATTGTCGAGTTAAATTATTATATGGACAAGTTAAAAAAAAGTTAGATTTGCGTATACTTTACAAACGGTAGTTTTTATAACGAAAAGAGTAAAAAGGTAAAGTTGATCGCATTAGATAAATGGAATCTAGTTTCTGATCGAAACGATTAATTTAGGGCTATAAAGTACTTTAAATGGACAAACATCGATTATTATTTTTATTTATTTTATTTTTTCCAGAGAAACTTAGAAAATATTAAGACCATAACGTTCTTGAGTTGCTAAGGAGTATAGTACTTTGAAGAAATAGCAGACAAACTAAAGCAGTTCTAAAAACAGTCTTCTTCAGATTATAGCATAAGACATAAGAATTCAAGTGCTTTAAATACAAGCATTACAGATGAAACTGTGGAAATCCATGTTACTTCAAGTGGAAATCCATGTTATTTAAAGCTATATTATCATGGATATTTATCCTCCACTCGGCAGCTTTCAGATTGCTATCCTTATCGAAAGCGGTACGCCTGAATAACAGATCCAATCAAAAGGACTGATTTCCACTTATGCTTTAAGTTCAGTCCTGCAGGGGCGAAGTGATTAGCGGACATCATGGTGGTGAGTGACAGGTGTTGATTATCCCAGTCAGTCTTTCGAGCATTTTTCTAAAGAGAATTTTTCTTCCAATGATTAGGAAGAGAATGAAAATAGCATCGATTAAAGATGCAGAAAATGTGATTGTTTTTTTAGAGGTTTTTCCATTGTTTCATACAATTTACATTAGGAATAAATTATTATCATGTTTACTTTGATACTAATCTAGTTTTTATAAACTGAAAGTGCTAGTATGATAATTTTTTTTCATTGCAATATGTTTCTCAATTTTTTTTTTTTTTTTTTATTATTCCGTAGTCCTGCGAAATTCTTTCTCGAAATTACGTACGAGCGATTCATCTTTTTTTAAATATCCTTTCAGTGCATTGTCAAGTTATTTTAATATTTCAAAATACGTGTTTAAAACATTAATTGCGATAAGTAACACTACGTTATATATATTTTTCAATATTCAAGAAAATAATTGTGTAATTAGGAAATTTCGTGCGATGTTTCGCTTTCAGATATATCGATTATCGATATTTATCTGCATGATTAAAATTTTGTAAATAAATATCTTACAATATTTACCAGGGAAAAGAAATAAAGCAACAGCTACACGGATATTTTTCCGGATAAAGAAAAGTAGGTAAAAGGAGTTTTACATCCGAAAAAAAACTCATCCTAATTTGATTCGATACATTGTTTTTTTGGTTAAATCCGTGCAATCTTTCTGGAAATTGCACCCCCGAAGTCTAAGCAAAAACTGAAACACCAGACTTAGTAAAAAAAGACCAGCAAATTCTTACCACAAACGCGCAGTTAATTTTCAAATGTTTCCATTTGAACCTCCATTAAATTAGGTGCTGTAGTTCAAAACTTAAGATTAAATAAAAGTAGCGATTTCTATAAAAAATTAACATTTATTCTTGATTTCAAAAGTATTTTGATAAATTTGGCTGCCTTATCTAATAAAAGTGTATGCCTATTTTAATAGTTAAGAAATAAATGCGAGTTTCACTATTTTGGATATTCTGTTCATATATGTGTGTGTGAATTTCTATCTTGTCTTCATGAGCAAGACATTTTAAATGATTTTCATGAAATAAATATAGCTTAGAATTGATATTCATCATCACACCTTTTCCCCTATGTATATATGTGATAGCATATTTTTGAACACTAGCATAGCCTACTCCGTGGAGAAGACACTTTTGAAACTTTGAACACTTCGCTTTATTCCATCCCGGGAGGTATAATTTATGTAAACAGAGCAGCGAGAAACGTCCACGACAGAGGAGAAGAGCAAAAGATTCTGGAAATATTTTTCCCACTGATTTTATACTATGGTTTTCTAATTTTGATTTCTTTGATATGTGTCTGTTCAGGAAAGGGTATTATACATATCTTTTAAAATAATTTGTAAAGCATTAAGGATTTTTATTCTTTCATTCGGAGAATGGAAAGTTGTTGATTAAAGCAGTTTTATAGAGCTCATGTTGCATTCATCACATGAAAAGGTGGAATTGATTCAGTAAATAGGAAATCATTTCAGAACCAAAGTAATATGGATTAAATTAAGAAAACGCCTAGTAAATTATTTAGGATTTAAATTAGATTTTAAAATATGTTGTAAATAAAAAGTGTTTTAAATATTATTATAAAAAGATATTTTGCCATTATACTATAATTTAAATATGCGATTAAAAAATACACAATACAAATCGGGAATTTCTGAAAGGAATATTATTATTGGAGAATTCACTTATAATCTTTCGACTGCTGATATATCTGCGCATACTACTGTCGCGACATTTGTATGAAAAAATAGTTTGTAGTTAAAACAGTGAGTTGAGTGGCGAGCAGCTCGGATGTGTGTAACATCGGCTTTCTTCAAATTAATTATCGAGATTAAAAGTGAATTTCTGTTCACTAAATGAGCAATTATTTAATGTGTTTGAGTTCCTTTCTGAGTGTCGACGACAGTTGAGTTAGGAACTTATGATGGAGATTTTTTAAACACTAATCACTTCTTAATAAATCACAGGAAGGCAAATTTTGGGCACTAGAAAGTAAATCACAAAATTTTAACATTTAACTGAGGAGGTGAGGTCTTCGAGACTGAATTTTCTTTCACTCAAATTAAATTTTCTACTGAATATATCAGTATAAAAATAGGCCAATATATACTACAGATATTTTTCTTGTTATATAAATATGTTTTAGAAATTTTTTTAAATATATTACCGTTGAAAAAAGTAATTGCGTTGGAACATCCATTTTCTGCTCAAATTACATGTTACAACAAACAGTATTCTTGAAAAAACATATTACTTTTTACTTTTAAATTCGTATTTTTTTTAAATGTACGAGGGTATATAGAAGGCAGTATAATGGAAAATTCAACAATTATATGAAAAATATAAATAAAAATGAAAATGGGTAAAATTGACCCCTTTTTTTATCGGCTAGTGTGACTTTCATAGCACGGTTTTCTAGGGCATTTTAAACATGCAGGTTAAGAACTAGTATAAAAATCAACCTATAAATTCTATATATATTTCCTCTGGTATATTAATATATTTAATTAGTTTTTCGGAATGCATTATCACTAGAAAAATTAATTACGTTTGAACATACATATCAGAATCAGTTTAATGCGAACTTTAAACTAAAAACTCTTCTGTGCAATTATCTTTATCACTAAAACCACTTTCTGCTTCATTTAAAAGTGTTTGGAGCACTGTTTCATAATAGGATCAGTAAACTGGTTGATATTTCAAGACCCAAATTTAAGCGCTATCTGCTGAGTCTTGTTTATTACTGGTACACTAAGAGAAAAAAAATGGTCATAGAGAATACGTTTAAAAAAATTATTTTTAAAAGCCTCCTCCGAAACGGTTGAAAAAGTGCACATATATTGAAAATCAGCAAGCAGGAATCTATATAGTCAGTCCACTCAATTGAGCTAAAAATAGAATAGGTTTGACCGAAAATTCCTCGCCAACGGTCTCACAGACCTTATATCCCCAGTTAAGGGTTAAACTTGAAGGAAGATGATTCTTATTATTGTGGTGAGAATGGAATACAGATATGATATCTTGGAAAACTTGATGGGTCATTGATATCTTGGAAATCTAGATGGATCATTGATATCTTGGAACAGGGAAGGCTGAATGTAACTTCTGTAATATGAAAAGGAGCACAAAGTAATGAAGGCAGAGAAGAAAGCCAAGGAATGTAATGAGAACTGAATACTTGAGTTACAGATGGCAGGACAGTGTGTTGACCGAGACAGGACGAAACCAGTGGCAGAGCCAAGTTTATAGAACCATTGGCGAGCCGCGGAGTAGTACTACACGTCGAATCTCGCTTCTCACGCGTATTTAATTCTCTAAATAATTTGACATTTTGGAGTTGATGATTATCTTGTCGTCAGAATAAAATGTAAAGACAAATTTTTAAAGCAGTTTCGTGATCGAAGAGAGAAGACACTTTTGAAATTTTTAAAACCTTGCTTTATTGCATCCCAGAAGGCATAATTTATGTGCAAGAAAGAAGTGACAAGATAAGTCAGTCCACAACAGAAGAGAAGAGCAAAACAGGGAAAGAGGCTAAAATATTTTCCACGGTCATTTTATACAATGAAATTCTAACAGGGACACATGCAAAGTCTTAAGGATTTTTATCCCTTCATTTGTAGAATGAGAACTTATTGATTAAAAGAGTTTTACAGAACTCGTGTTGCATCAATTAAAGAAAGAGGTGGAATTGGATGAAGAAATTAGAGAAAATTTTAGAATTAATTTAATATGGATTTAATTAAGATAAAACTTCGGAAATTTATTATGATTTCAATTAGATTTAAAAAATATCCACACACACACACGCACGCACGCACGTACTTTAATCCCAACATTATAAATTCGTGTGCGAACTGCAAAAATTCATAAAGGACGTAATGCTTGAGGCAACAATTTTGGCTTTTTCAAATATGATTAAGGGGACATTGGATTTTTTTCAATATATAAAAAATGATACAAATAAAATACTAACACGTCATACTGGAATTTTTTATGTAAACCAGGTTATGACACATGGTTAATAAGAAATAAAACATTTAATTGGAAAAGGATTCATCGCTTGATCGCAGAAGTATGCTATCGGTATCAAATCGAGAGTTGGTGGTTAAACTTTCCTACTCAAATGGGGAATCTTCAACTTTTATACTGCAAAAGTTTCACACAAAAAAATGACCAAAGACCCCCCCCCCCCAAAAAAAAAGACCTGTTCATTGTATGGGATACAGAATTTATTACGATGTTTAGAAGAAAGGAAAAGTTTGGAGGATCATGATATGTATTGAACTTTTAGCCTTTGGTAAGACGTAAAATTTCAGAAAGCGAAGCGAAATGTCCGTAATCCTCTCCTCATCTGACGAGGCTTAGAATTACGAGGATAATTTAAAATAGTCGTTTTGCTATCTCCAAACTAGGATATTAGAATAAGAGCTCAAACGCTCCTTCTTTCTTTCTCTCTTTTTTTTCTTCGAAAAAACAGCTTACAATTTCTTTAGAAAAGCATGAATTATTTGAAAGAAAATAAAATATCATGCATATGTATAAAAGGATTATTTTTCGAAAAGATATGTTTTTGTATAATATTAAAATAAGTTTTCTTGTGTATTATGCAATTGAAAATATAAAAATCTGTAATTTTTAAGCATGGAAGCTAACCTCGTCTGAAATTGGTTAGAAGCGCAAGTGCCAACGTACTAAAAAAAACATATATTTTATGTATGAGCAGTTACTTAAAATTTTTATAAATAATAAAAGATTCTGTATGTTCATTCTGTTTTGATAAAATGATTATATTTTATATAATGAACTAGGAAGCCTTACTGTTAATATAATATTTGAGAAAGTTTAAAAACACATTCGTATTTTCATTTTTTTTCCCGCCAGATTATCTTATTACTTAAATCAAAAGCAAATCCCAAATAATAGAAATAATCTTTTTCTGTTTTGAAATATAAAAAAGTTTTTTGAAAGTAAAATACCTGAAAAACTCATTCAAGATAGAGTTTTCTGTATTCGTTTTTATTAAGTTAAAAAATTTCTTTACAAATTACATTATAATAAGAAGAAAGGAAGTTAAACTGCATGAAAATCATAATCTAAGAAACATATTTTTTTAAACTATAATTACTCTGGGAGCTTATGTATTGAGAAATAACATCATGAAAATATTTAGCATTAAGATTGCTAGCTAAATTTTTTAAAAAGTGCATTAAATGAATTTTGATATATACAGCATAAAAGGTTAATAAAAAAAATGCAACTTTCACGATCATTCATATTCGCTGCGCAAAAACCCTTATCAGAAGCCGTATCCTTAAAGAAAACAAATAATGCTCTACATAGCGGAAATATTGCCTGCTCTAAAATTTAACATTTTGAAAAAGATTTTTGAAGGCGTTCAAGTCGTTACCATATTATTCAGATAAATTTGGGTCGTTTCGGCTGGTATATTAAGAAACAAAAAAATTAAGTAATCTGAGTTTAGTTACGATAAAGAATTTTATGTTTAATAAATATGTACGTCACACATTCTAAATTATTTGGAAATATGTACATCATATAGGAAGACAGAAATAAATAAATGAATAACGAAAAAAAAAAAAAACAACCAGGAAGAGCTTAATATTCACAAGAATAGCGGAAGATACGATAATCAATTGTTTTATCTTCGAGGAAGTTAACTGATTTGGTTTTTTAAAAAAAAGAATTAAATTATTTATAAAACCAAAACATGATATCTTTATTAAAAAAAAGGTAGGTATGATTTTAAATGATAAATTCATTTTAATTAATCATTGAAATAAATTTCGCCTGACCTATGTAAACATTATAATAGTTAATCAACTAGATTTAAATCCTCCATATCATGCATGGTTCATCTTCGCACATAAATACAAATCATGTCTTCATCGCATCATTTGATGAATTTTCAGAATCTGTCCTCTGAACAATACAGAAAAAATCAACTTCTTATATTTTCTAAATGATTAATCATCTTCTGGAATTATATATATAGAAAATCCCTGCTTACTATGGATATAAAACAAGAAAAACGGATGCTTAACAATTTCATAATTCACAAAATTGATGGTTGAGAGAGAGAGCTAAGAATTTAAGTATAAAATGATAGATAGAAAGTATTGATACAAACCATGATTCTAAGAAGGGGTCGATGTAATTTTGAATAATGATTTTCTCTCCTTTAAGCATCAGACATTGAGCTCATTGGCATATTTTTACCCAGAAGAAGAGATAAGAAAAGCGCTTCACTTGATCTCATCAATTTTCCCTCTTGCCAGCCAATTCGCTGCTCACACGAGATCCATGTGCTCGTTACTGAAAACGATTAGAAGCATTCCAGAGATGCGTGCGGCGGTTTTTGATCAGTGTTTGTTCTGAAAATGAGATAGAGTGCGTGCAGACCAAATCTTTCATTTCTGTTTCTTTCTTGTTTACCCCCTTTTCACTGATGAGACTCTGTGTGAATGAAAAAAATAATTGCTGCGCTCCTGACAAAAATTTTCCTCATCTATTTTTCTATCCTGAAATAACCTTAAACATAATTTTTCTTACTATTTTATTGAATTATAATTCCCAAGGAAAAATAATTCCTACGTTATGAATAATTTTTCTCAAATAATACATCATGTATGTCAAGTTTGTTTGTTTTTTTTCATTCATTCCCCCTTTTCAACTGAAAAAACTCCATCTGTGAATAAAGAACTACTCTAACTCTCTATTTGAATCGAGTGTTTTAAATGGTCATTTATAAACTTTAAGAATTAGGTCGTTTTTGCAATAAAACAAAGTTTTTTTTAAAGTAGGAAAACACAACAGAGGACCGTTTGTCAAAGAATTAAGTGAAAGGAAAATGCACAGTGCATGCTGAATAAAGTACAGTTTGACCAGCCACATATAAATAATATCATTAATGGCTTGACATATACGATAATAGTGAATATCAACAGAAGCAACTGTAGAATACATTGCGTTGAAGAAAAAGAAATTCAGTATTTTTACTTGAACTTCAAGATTGTATTAAACATGTTTCAGATTACTGATCTGAGTCAAATGTGCATCGTTTTGTTTCATTTGTCGCACTTTTAAAAATAGATTTATAATGCCACTCTCATAGATGACTTGATCATTATTGGCGAAAAACTCTAATAATTGATTTTTACAATCTTCTCTTGGTGGCAATTTCTTATCACTAAGGAAGTTCAACAATGCAAAAAAAAAACCATGGTAATCGCTCGGTGCCAGGTCCGGACCATATGGTGGGTACATCAAACCTTCCCAACCAAGTTCTCGGAGTTTCTGGCGAGGCACTATAAGCGAATCTGGTCTGACGCTGTATAGATGGAACAAAATACATTTCCTGTTAGTCAATTATGGCCGTTTTTGGTCAATTGCTAACTTCAAACGGTCCAGTTGTTGACAATAGATATCAGAATTTAATGTTTGGCTACATGCAAATAACTCATAACAAATGATTCCTTTCCAGTCTCACCAAATGCACAGCAGAATCTTACTGATCGTTAGTCCTGAGTTTGGTTACCGTTTGAGCTATTTCACCACGCTTTGACCAAGATTGTTTTCACACAGTTTTGTCGTATGTGACCCATTTCTCATTCTTTATCACTATTCATTAAAAAAAATTGATCAATGTCATTCCTTTTGTCAAAGCTTCGCAAAGAAAATTCGACCAATCGTGTCCTTTTTTTTGTGTGTGTTAACTGGTGTGTCATGTAAACATCTAGATCCTTTTTAATCCAGCTTTATGTAAATGGTTTAAAATTGTTATATGGTTGATCTTTAGCTCCTGGTGATGCTACAACTGTTAACATGCCGATAATATTCGATTATTTCCGTGATTTTATCGATATTTTAATGATGGGCTTACCTGAACGGAATAGACGAAACCGAGATCGCGCGTAATTGGCTGTTAAAATATCGGGACCATAAACACCATTCACAATTTCAGCCCCCCGACTTGTATTACATATTTAAAAAATGTAAAATATACACAATTTTCTCTTTGTTGATTTCCATTGACTATGCTTGGTATATAAAATTACCAGTTAGGCACTATATTCCAAATCCCCTTAGGTGTTTTTAGTGTCAACATTTCGACCACTGAAAAGTTAATTGCCGCGGGACTGTCACATGCGCCCGCTGTGCTGACAAAGGCCACAAGAGCCAGCAGTGCACCGCACAAGAAAAGTGCGTAAATTGCCATGGCGCACACTCATCCTTTTCGAGAGTTTGCAAAAGGTGGGCTCTGAAGAAACAGATAACTGAACTTAAAGAAGGTATCCCGTATCCTGAAGCAAGACGAAATCTATTAGCTCAAACACCAACTGAAGGCTTAAGTTATGCCTCGGCAATGCGAAAGCCCTTCAGTGCGAGCTGTTCGTGTTCAAATTGCTGTAAACATAAAACACAAATGAACCACAAGACAAACTATTAGGTTCAGACACTGAACAATTTACAGCTAATGCTCCTAAAATCCTGAAACTTCAAAAGCAGAAACAAATAAACAAAAGACTAAATCAAATAAAACTTTGAAATTGAGGCTGGCAAAACGTAGTCTCACAGTAAAAGATCTCCCAGCAAAATTTAAATTCATCGCTTTATGGCTAGCGACGAAGGAAATTGTCCATAAGGATCTGGCGTCCATCTTTAGAGGCGCTAGTCATAGACCAGATATTAAATTGCTTCCATCAGATGATGAATCAGAGCTGGAAGTGAGTTGCGAAGATCTGGCAACTCCAATAGTTGCCTCAGCTCATTCCCCTTCAAAAAGAATAGCTTAATGGATTCTTTCATACATTTGAATTATCACGGCATTCGGTCCAAACTTATGAAATCAAGCCTATTTTTAACAAATTTTATCCCTTTTGTTTTGGTGTACAAGAAACTTTCTTGACACCCAACATTCCATTATAATTGAGCTGTTATACCTGTGTGGATACAGGACCTCACTGTTCTGGTGGTGTCTGTCTTTTCATATCTAATTATATAACAGATAGAGCAGTTCATTACTAACCCTTAACTGGGGAGGTGCGGTATACGTGACAGCATTTCTTTCACTCTCAAATTACATTTTATAATGAGCGTATTAGTATGAAAAACCCCCGACATATTTTTCAGATATATGGATATTATTTAGAAATTTTTCAAAATATATTATCCTGAAAAAAGTAAATGTGTTGGAACATGAATTTTCTTCTCAAATTACATGTTACAATAAATAAAATTCTTGTAAAAACATATTACTTTATATTTTTTAAATAATACTTACTTTTCCTTATATAAAGGTATACAGAAAATAATACAATATAAAATTCAAAAATTATATGAAAAATATAAAATAAATTGACAATGAGTAAAATTGGCCCATTTTTTATTTGCTTGAGAAACTTTCATACCACGGTTTTCTGGGGCATTTTAGACACACATATTATGAACTAGTTTAAAAATCAAACCATAAATTATGCATATATTTCTCATGGTATATTAATATATTTTATAAATTTTTAAAAATATATTAGCACTAGAAAAATTATGTTTGAACACGCATATCAGAATCAGTCGAATGCGAACTTTCATTGAAAAACTCTTCTATACAATTATCACTAAAATCACTTTCTGCTTCATTTAAAAGCGACTGGAGCACTGCTACATAATAGGATCAGTAAATTGGATGATATTTCGACGCCTAAGTTTTAGCACCAACTCCTAAGCTTTGTTTAGCACTGGGACACTAACAGGGAGATGCGGTCTTAATGACCACGCTTAATTAACTGAATTATTTCAAAAAGCATTCGCTGAAACTAGTTTAAAAAGTGCACGCGTATTGAAGATCACGAAACAGGAAGCTATAGGGTGAATCCATTCAACTGAGCTACAAATAGAATATGGGTGGCCGTAAGTCCATAACGGTCTCATAGACCGCACGACCTCAGTTAAGGGCTAATAACTCTCTCTGTCTGCTGAATAACGAGAAGACTTACTTACATGAGCTCACATGTAGCTTCCATTATCTTCACTCAGCCATATATTCTCCCGAACTGCTACCGTAGTGGAATTTGACAGCTGGAGATGATCTGCATAATAGCGATCACTTTCCCTTAATATTCTCCCATGCTGATAGCGGTGGAGCAACGCGATCCACGTTTTCAATTCCAACGGGCAAACTGAACTACATTATCCCAACTTACTGTTATCAATGAAACCTTGATCAATAATGTAGATATTTCGGAAACCGTAAAAAATGTCGTTGACACGATAATAAATGCTCTAATGCCATCATTCCAAAAACTTCCCAACATCTAAGAAAATTTCGTAGACCGTAGTGGAATGAAGCTGTCGCGACAGTTGCAAGAACCAAAAGAGACTTTGGAACAATTTAGACAGTACCCAATGTTATATAATTTAGTCGCTTTTAAAAGAGCCAAAGTCCTTGTTCATCGTATTCAGAGGGAATCTTGGATTAACTTTGTATCATCTATCACATCCTATATTTCTACTAAACTTTTGAGGAAAAAAGTGAAGTCAGCTAATGGAATTTATAGAGATTATTCTTTCCCTATTTTAAATACAGAGAATGTGTCCCACTCAACTCCATTAGACATTGCCAATATTTTAGGCAAAGTATTTGCACAAGTTTCCCCAGTCGATTCTTATAGTTTTGATTTCCTATCAGTTAAGAGTAGAGCGGAAAGGGTGTATTTAGGCTTTAATACCCAGGAAACATTTCCATACAACTGTGAATTTAGGATGTCGGAACTGTAATCGGCCTTGTCTCAAGCACACGATACAAGTCCTGGACCATATGGGATGGCATACAATATGCTCGGCTATTTGAATGCAAATTCCCTTTCTAGTTTATTACTCTTATCTAACAGAATCAGGAATGAGCACAAGTATCTTTCACAATGGCAGAAAGCTATTGTGATCGCTATCTCAATATCTAGCAAACACTCTGAACTACCGACCAATTGCGCTGACTAGTTGTCTTTGCAAAACCTTTGAGCGAATGGTTATGATCGTCTCGTATACGAATTGGGGAAATGTCACTGACCTCCGATCCACCACTAAGGCACATGAATTAATCACGCAAAACTGAATGACCGGACCGCCGCTACAGCAACACTGGCGGGAACTATGGTTGAGTCCTAAGGGCATGAATGGCCAGGCTTTAGTGGCCGATATTTTGTATATCACAGATACATTATTAAATCTATAAATTGATGGTGAGAGTATTCAAACATTTTATATATCTTGTCATATCTTCCCGCTGGATCTGATTTGTCAGATTAAAAAAAAGGGGCCATCTAAGTTCTAAGGGCCATCATCGGCCACGGTACAACCCTTCCAGTAGAGAATACGTAATGTCATCGATGGTAGGGCCAGAATCCCCACCTTTTATTGTGCCCACCGGGGTGGGGAGATTCAACCACCATACCGGAAGCATCTCATCCTCGTTTCGAGGTACCCCGCCGGGCGTCTACGAATCGGGGAAACAAGGATGTATTCCCCCGTTGCAGAGTCGTTTCTGTAGAGGTCAGTCTACTTTTGTCAACTTCATTTTACTGGAATCCCAGATCCGCAAAGATTTTGTTAAGAGGAACCACCTTGTTTCCATATTCTTCGATATTGAGAAGGCATATGACCGCACATAGCGCAATAGCATACTTTTAACACTTTAATTTGGTTTTAGAGGTAACTTTACCCATATTCTTACGAAACTTTTTATCACATCGTATTTTTAGAGTTCGTGTAGGAAACTTTTATTCAAATTATTTTATTCAAGCTGAGGGAGTTCCCCAAGGGAGTGTCCTTAGTGTCACCCTTTTTATTGCCCATCTTAGTCAAATTTTAACTCATTAAATGCATTTGTGCATGCTAGTCTTTATGTTGACGATCTGCAGATCTCATGTCAAGGCAGCAATATCAATCTAACTGAAAGGCAATTACAAGCTGTCGCAAACAAATTGATCTCTTGTTGCAATGAAAACGGGCACGCGATCTCTCCAGAAAAGAACCGATGTGTGCATTTTTGCAGGAAACGAAATCTTCATCTTGACTCGTGTGTTCATATTCAGAATATTCCAATTCCAGTGGTAAACGAAATACGATTTTTGTGGAGTGATTTTCGATTGGAAACTCACCTTCCTATCATATATCTTATGTTTGCAGAAGAAGTGTGAGAAATCATTAAATATCATATTCTCTCAAAAACATCTTGGAGAACCGATCGAACATCCTTACCAGGCAGTAATCCTTTCCGGTATTGATTACGGTTGCGAGGTTTATGGCTCTACACCTCATACAGCTTTGAGCAATTAGATACTATTCCCCACTCTGCTCCTAGAATCTGCCCCAGAGCATTCAGTACTTCATCAGTAGAGAGTCTTTATGTTACTTGTCATGAAATGAATCTTCATTTAAGGTGACAGAAGTTATCTACTTTATGTTATTATCGTGCAAAGTCTATCCTAAATCACTCCATTTGTGATATGAATCTTCCATTTGGTCTTCGTAGACTATGCGATGCCCTTGCCGATCACGTCCTACAATTCAATGAGAGAGTAAAATTACTCTTTCACGACTCTAATCTTTCAAACGTTACCATCAAGACATCAGATTCATTTTGCTGTCCACCTTAGAATATCGCACATTTTCACTTTTTGATTTTCTTTCTTATCCCACATTTTCACTTTCACTTGATCCTTTGAAGGTTTTGAAAAATCATCAACAGACCCTGCGGTTTTCCAATGGCTTTTTTTTCCCATCGCTGTCGGTATTCTTCATTTACACCAATTTTTACAGATGGCTCGAAATCAGATGAGCATGTCGATTGTGACAATGCACTTTTATCTGATACACTGAGCTACCGCCTACACGATTGCTAATCTGTATTCACCGTTGAGTTAGTAGCGATTTTCTGTGCTCTTCAGGAGATATTGCCTTCTTCTCAGCGGAATTTTACACAGACTATCAATAAGTATTTGGACACCTATGCAAATGACAATATCTGCCGCCCTAAGATACGTCACGGCCTCAGTCGGAATATATCGTGTAGGTAACAGCATCGGCTTTATTCGCATGCAAGATGCCTCGCAGTTCGGAGCTCTCTGATTTCGAGAAAGGTATAATTATCGGGTATCACAAATGTGACCGATCCTTAAGGGACATATCTAGCAATCTGAAGTACCCAAAATCGACAGTGGCCTAAGTGATTAAGAAGTGGAAGGTGAGCGGTGATTGTCGGAATGTGCCCCGAGTCGGCAGACCAATGAAACTGGGAGAGACCGACGAGTGCTGTCCAGAGAAATTCAGAAGAACCGCACCCAACCGATGGCCCTCTAGGGATGACGAATATTTTCAGAGCTGTTATTACGTAACCAATATCAGAAAGTCACAGATACCAGTGATCAATACTTTTCATAGAAGGATGTGATTCAAATCACACCCTTACCATGATCGTATCGTATTGTTGATATTTCAACTACAGCTCTTGCGATCACGATAGAAAGTTACAATAGATACGATCTGTCCAATGGAAGCTCTCAAACAAAAACTCAGTCAATCCTAGGGATAGGGAAAGTCCCTTACACAATCATGCATGTTCTTGGAACAGACCTCCCACAAATAGCTCTGGCGGGGTGGGCAACGGAACCTATTGATCACATGCAGACAGTTTCTCATTTCACAAAAAGTCCGAGCTCCTCCGTTCTTTTCGCAAGAGAATGACAATTGCTGGAAGCAATTGCGCGGCTTGTCTTATTGTACGAAAACAAGATTTCTTTCGCACTCAAGTTTCCGCAGAAATATATATATATATATATATATATATATATATATATAAAACAAGTTTCTGCAGATATTCAACACTCCGGTTAAATTTCCTTTCTGATCTTTTAAATGGATACAAACACCATGATTATTATTTTTCCATGATTGAAAGGATTTGATATTCGCATAATTAAATTTTCTGTGCCTAATTAGCATGAGAATTGCGATGCTCTGAATGTTTGCAGAATTTTTTAGAAAAGAATTGCGGCTCATTTTCAAGCTCTTTTTAAATTTAAAGGAATATTTGAAATCAATTACCAATGATAAATGGTTGGCTTCATGAATTTTTAAAAACTTCTTGGTGATATACAGAAATTTATTCAAATGTAAATATTTTTTTAATGTATGACAATCTAAATGTAGCCAGCATGTATATATCAATACTTTTGTTTACATAACATTAATATTATAGTTAGCAAAAAAAATGCTTTGTTTATTAAAATTTAATGGATTTTGGAATTTAACGGGAAGGAATAATAATATTTGCGTTAAAAATATTTGTTCATTTATTTTTTGCAATAAATTGATTTTCTTTGTAATATTTTCAATTAATTAAATAAATTAGCAATTTAACATTAAATTTATTCTGCTTTTTTCCCTCCTTCTATAAAGTGGCCTCGAAGCATTTAAAAAGGAACTGAAATCATTGTAATCGAAAATAAAATATCATTAATTAGCAAAAAAAAAAAAGAAAAAAAAATCAAGAAAATATCAGTAATGTTTACTGAGTCTCAGTCAATTTAAACCAAAGATTTTTAAAAATCTAATAAAAATTTCTGAAAGTAAAGGAATATAAATTGCTGAAAAAGAGTTGTAACCAGCTTTTCGATTGTCAATCGTGTATTCTAAATTTTATTATCTACACATTATTTTTATTCAAATTGTATTTTATTTTTTCTACGTGAACTGTATTAAAAAAACGATAAAACTAAATTAGTTATAAAACTATTATAATCAAAACTAAAATACCTTCAAATTAATATTCTTAAATATTAAAATCAAATTCTGCGTTTTTTTAAATGTCTATTATAAATTTTTTAGCCATGTTTCATAGAAAACGTTAAAAAAAATCGGTATCATGTAAAATAAATACTGTGTTTGTGTCTTGCAATACTATATACTTTTAGGAAATGAAAAGAATAACAGTAAAATTAATACATTATTTCACTAATATAAATATTATTATTATAAAGGTTTTAAAGTCCTTAATTTATGAAAGCCACCACTTATTATTGCGCATTTTACCCTTCAACAAGGTAATGCAATTGAAAGTAAGCCCTTTGAATATCAGTGCATAATAAATTTACATAAAACATTTCACATTAAACTACAAAATTTTCAAATAAATAAATAAAATAAAAAAAGAAGACATTTGTCTTCTGTAGAATTTTTTTTAAATAAATCAGTCAATAATATAAATTAACTTGATATAAAAAAAAGTGTATCATCTAAAATATTCTTACCTTTCAAATATCCGATTTAATCAGTGTCAATAAATGATTAATAAAAAAATAACAGAAAAAAAAGGATTTTTTTCATATTTTTAATTACAAAAAACTAAAAATCTTTTTTATATCTTAAACATAAAATATATTAATTCATTTCTGATATATATTATAAAAAGGATAAAATGTCGAATTATTTATTTTCTTACTGGTATATCTTTAATCTCATCGGCTGAACATTTTTTAACTTCAAACCTTCTGAGTTCTGAATTAGCAAAAGAAACGGCATTCAATAACTGATAACCGATTACTGTCAAAAGAAAGTAATTGGAATCCTACAAAGAACATCTGTTGAAAACCTGAAATTGCCTCAGACCAATGATACATGTAATGACGCTGTTGTATAAAATTTACGCATTTTATCACTTTCGCTTATAATTTTAAACAGAGATGTACATTTTCAAGCACATAAATTATTTCCATTACTTCATACGGTTTATAAAAAAAATTTTAAATGACTTTGAAATGAAAAAAAAAAATGAAAATTCTTTAATACGACTATGCACGAAAAAAAATTTTATTGAAAATTTGCATATTAATTAATAAAAATTTTGAAAGATTATAAACAAAACAATTACTTTTAAATTCTTTTATGATAAATTAGATTCACAAAAATACTAATTTAAATATGACAACCATTTTGTTCACACACATATGTATTGTGTGTAATTTTTAGCTTCCTTATATGTACAAGCATTTCCGTATTAAATTATTGTCTACACATAAGATTGTTTGAAGAAAAACTGAAATTTCTTTTTAAATTAAATAAACTTCATTTTTGGAGAATTAATGACTTCTTAAATAACATAGAAAAAAATACTTTTTAAATCAATTTCCTCTAAAACGTCAAAATTTCTTTACAAGAATGAAGATTAAAAATCTGAAAGCAGTAGAAAAGTATTATTTCAAATCAAAATTCCTCCAGACACTTTCCCTTCTTTTTTTTGAAGTGTGTTAAATATGAAACAACTTAATGTTTCAAAATGCTTGCTGATTGAAGTCGGCGTGCGGATAAAAGATTTACAGAAAATCAGCAGTTGTTTTGAATTCGGGAGGTCCGTCCTTTATTTGACCTTTCCCTGGGTTCACTCTGCCTTTCGCCAACTTTTATGATTTGACTTCTTGGAAAAAACACTATCTGAAAAAGGGGGAAATCTTTCGTTTAAATAGACAATTACTAAACGCATGTGGAGAACTGAATATTTTTTTTCCAAAACCATTCTTTCTGGTATATGCAATTTTATTTTATTTTCGATTTCTTGCATCTTTAAGAGCTTTTGTTTTAAATAAAAGAAAATACAATCAGAATAATTTTATTTTATTGTTCACAAAACTTGAAATTGATAATTTTTTAAGAATATCTTAAGAACCGCTGGCGGATATATTTGATTCACAAATCTTGATTATGATTATTGTAGATTTAAATTTAAAATGTTCTTAAAATATAACTTAGATGACTTAAAGTAAAAAAAATTAATAAAGCTAAAATGCAAGATCTCTGGAGACTATACGATTTTATACAAAAAAAAAGTTAATAAAGCAGTCTTAAAAAATGTATTTAAATGACAGTTGGATGGATACTTATTAAAAATAGTATTTGTTGCTTATTGCATGATGTCATTGCGCATATTCTAGAATTTCCGATTGAATACTGCCTAAAATCTTTTCAAATGCTTTAAACCACACAAGAAAGATTAGTTAAAGCAAATGTTTACACATTAAAACAGGAAATGCAGCTGGAAATTCAACCTACAGAAAAATTGTGAAAAAAGCTCAACGCCTAAGTGCTTCTACGATAAACTTGTAGAATATAGTAGAATAAGGTTATTAATGAAAAAAAAAAAAAATTTAAACATTTTAATACGATAAAATTCTTACTTTAATGAAGAAGCAAACATACTATTCGCAGCATTTTAGTAAATATTATGAAGAAATGTGGTTAGTAAAAATTAATAAAAATGCAGAGCAAATAATTAAGATTTTTATTCATTAATGGTTATAAAATATTCTAACAATGCTATTTTTTCGGTACTATGAAATTAAATCAGCTCTATTTATTCTTAAAAATGCACATATATACACAAGACAACTGGTAGAAATTTTTAATAGCCGAACAAAACATAATATCACCTCATATAAAAATTATACAAATATATACACATTTTTTGTTTGTTTATTTGTTTCAAGAATTAAATCTTTATCCCTAATTTCAGGGAATAATTTTTAGAATTCAATGTAGTAAAAATGTTTTAATTAGGTTAACTATTTTTTTTTTAATTCACAAGATTGGACAAATTTAATTAACAACCAGAACTGTAGCAAGCAAAAACTATATATATCTCTGGGCGGCTAAATAATCTGAAATCTTTGGAGTGACGAATCAAGGTTCACCCTTTACCGTTCGGATGGCAGGGTCTGGGTCTGGCGTCTATCTGGAGAACGTCTCCTGCCAGAATGCATTGTGCCAACAGTCAAGTTCGGCGGAGGTGGAATTATGGTTTGGGGGTGTTTCTCCTGGTATGGGCTGGGAGCCTTGGACCCCATTCATGGTTAGCTTAACTCCGATGCCTACTGCACTATTCTGGATGACAATGGACTTTCTACGTTGTGGCAGTTTTATGGGTTGGACCCCTGTTACATTCAGGACGGCAATGCCAGTTGTCGTGTTTCGACGTTAACCAAGGCTTGGTATGGTGCCAATGGATTTCATCGAATGGACTGGCCTGCCCAGAGTCCAGACCTGAACCCTATCGAGAACCTCTGGGAAGAGTTTAGCTGTCATACAAAGACTTGTGGAAAGTTTGCCCCGGAGAGTCCACGCTGTAATTACCTTTAGTGGAGGCTCTACCAACTATTGATTTTGAATAAAGTTAGTTTTTCTTTTCTATCATAGGTGTCCAAATACCTATTGGTAGTCAGTGTATAATCTAAATCTATACAGACAGTATGAGAGCTTTAGAGGCACTTTCTCATTGTCATCAAGGGATTACCCCAATTGCTATTGGGATTTTGTCTACGTTGCAAATTTTACAAAATAGAGGATTTAATGTCACATTTTGTTGAATTTCTAGTCGTGGATATTTCCGGAAATGAAGATGCAGACTCGGCAGCTAAACAGGCTGCATTCTTTCTGACATATGGCCTTCCATATTATGATGAGAGAAAGTCCGTCAAAAATATTTTCACTTAACTAAGTTGAGGGCAAGGGACATGCATATCAACAATAAGTTGCATTTCGTTAAACATAAATTGATTTCTGGCCTATAGTCCATATATGAGAGGTTGATGTCAAGTTGACTTCGTATAGGGCATACTCGATTTACGCATCGTCATCTCCTTTTCGGTGAGAGAGCACCTATCTGTACACTATGTAATATGGATTTTAGTGTGAAATATATTTTGATTGAATGTCCGGTTTTTAATTCTCATCGTTAATATTTTTTTTCGTTCTCCTTCTCTAAACTTGCATGACCTGGTGGGTGAGAAATACCAATTCAAATATTTTTTCATTTTTTAAAAGCTATTGGTTTTTATACGTGTATTTAATTCTTACTTGCTCATTGTTTATATATTTTAAATTGTAACAACTGATTTCTGTTTTAGAGTCATTGCCTAGGTCCTAATTCTTTAAGTTTTATATACTACACACATTTTCTCTGGGTTTAATTATTCTACACCTTTTTATCTTTCAAAATTGATTCATTTTAATCTTGCTAGATGTAAAACCATATGCTTGGCGCAGTATAGCCAATAATGGCTCTTGCACCAAAAAAACTAACCAACCAACCTTCAAACTCCATCTGACTCATTTTTAATAACGAACATGAATTTTCCTAACATATTGACTCCATGGAGTCTAAGACATACGCAAATTCAGAAATGCAAATCAAGCGAATTTTTCAATAAACTTGTTATGAGAGCTTTGCATTATGCTCATATTCGATCAATTCTAGAATACTGCAGCATTCTCTGGAATTCCAACAATAGAAACTATTGAGGGAATACAAATTAATTTGCGATATTCACTTTATAAGAAAAATAGATTTTATTATCAAGATGTATCTATCTCATATTTGCATAATGTTTTTAATATGCCTGATTTGTGTTCTAGACAAGACATTATTTGCGTTCTTTTCTTTTACACAGTTGCTAATGGTCCAATCGACTAATATTGAGGTCTATAAATTTCGCTGCCCCTGCCAGACCTTTAAGGAACCATAATTCATTTCAAGAGGTATTTTCAAGATTTAATTATATCTACAAGTTCTCTTTATATAAATTTTGTTAAAATGTTTAGGAAAATATCTGTTGATATCTTTAATACGCATTCTGATACTTTTTAAATTGAAATGATTATAACTTTTGAATATATAATGTGTTTTATTTTGCCTTTTTTACTCTTTATTTATATACAGGGTGTTTCATAAATGATGGGAGTAAATTTAAGGGGTGATAGTACACATCAAGACGAGTAATAGTAAATAGGAAACCAAGTGTCCCAAACGTCTTTCGAAGGAGATTGGCGCCATCAAAGTTTAGGGTCTTAAATTTCAAATGGTGATAAAAAACGGAAAAATGGATCGATTCACTTGCGGTTTTAGCTAAAATCATTCTTTAAATTAGTATTTTCTTTAAAAAAAGTTTTAAAGACAAAGTTAAAAATGCCAATAGAGGGCGCTCTAGATTTTGGAGTACCGAACAACTACTTTTTACCAGTATTTTTTTATTTTGTTAAATGTTTACTAAAGCTTAGACTTTAACATAAATTTTGAGCTCAAAATTAAAACCATCCGAAGCGGTTATGTGGCGCAAATTTAATCACGTTCAGGGGGTTAAATTTTAAACGCTTGTATCTAATGAGAAAAATAATAAATGATGAAGCAAACTTTAATAGGTGATAGTACAACACCAAATCAAACAACATTCATCAAAGAAATCATAGTCGTAATTTTAACCTGAAGGTGATAAAGGGCGCTTAAAGAGATTTCGTTTTAAGAGACAAAAAATAAAATAAAGAACATTTACGTTATAAAAAAAGTTTACTTATAAATGATTACAATAGCTGTTCGAAACTCTGACCATTAGAGGCGATGCATGCGGTACAACGGCGAAGAAGGGATTCACGAACCCTCTGAAACAAGCCAGGAGTATCGCCAACCTCACCTGCAGCGGCCGAAAGTCTGGCGACGAGTTCTTCTGCAGATTCGATAGGAGTCTCATGCATGACTCTTCAGGTGTCCCCACAAAAAGAAATCCAGGCATGAAAGATCGCGCTGGCCAAGGGACAGGACTACCTCGCCCAATTCATTGCGTTGGAATTCAAATTATGCATTTTCTAATGAAAGTTAATTGTTTTTATGTTGTACTATCATCTCTTAAAGTTTGCTTTATCGTTTTTTATTTTGCTCATTATATACGAGCATTTCAATTTTCTCTCCCCCTGAATGCGGTCAAATTTGCGCCACTTAACCGCTCCCAATAGTTT
Source organism: Argiope trifasciata (assembly GCA_026543055.1). Taxonomy (NCBI): domain Eukaryota; kingdom Metazoa; phylum Arthropoda; class Arachnida; order Araneae; family Araneidae; genus Argiope; species Argiope trifasciata. The sequence goes on from JAPMOQ010011580.1 coordinate 756,409, forward strand.
CAATTTTGCGTTCAAAATTTAAGTTAAAGTCTAAACTTTAGTAAGCATTTAACAAAATAAAAAAAATACTGGTAAAAAGTAGTTGTTCGGTACTCCAAAGTCTAGAGCACCCTCTATCGGCATTTTATTAACTTTGTGTTTAAAACCTTTTTTAAAGAAAATACTGTTACGGATTTCCTATATCCTTAAATCCGTCGGGTTCTTTTTTTTACCTTGTATATATATGGGTGTGATGGTGTTAGAGATGAGAGGAAGAGCACACAGTGATCAGTCCTTTAGTTGACGGATACAACACGACGTTTATTTACAGAACGAAGTCAGGACAGCACACAGACGACAAATATTTACAACTATGTAAAGACGATAACTATAAATAGCCGAGACGAACACACAGGACAGCACACTGCAAATAGTAGTCCACAGGCAGAAATTCCGTAGTGACAATGTCCACAGCTCACTGAGCGGCCAGACAGGATTCAGCCGTAGAGAGAATCTTCAAGGGATTCACTTTACACCATCTGGGTCTCTCCAGAACAAGCTGAAACTATTCCTCTATCTTTTCGTGCCTTTGCTGTCGACTCACTACTTCGCACAACGGGACTACTCCTTAGTTCGGGACAGCTCCGTTCCCGACGACGACACAACGGGCTACGGCACACGACGCAGGCTTTGTCAGTATATGCCACACAGCAGTCCTCTGTTCAGGACTCCTCAGTTCAAGGCCTCTCTCTCTCTTAGGTCTTCTCAATTAATTCCGCCGCGTTACTTGTTTTCTTCGTTGAACACCGGGCCGAACAGCTTCGACTTCTCTCCACTACCGCACTTCGGCTTGACTCCACTTGTTTTTCTTCAGGTCCTCTTTCTTATTTCTCCGCTGCTCCGCTTCGACTTGACTGACTCGATTCCTAATGAGTTGGATTATTGAGGCACCTAGCCCCGAAGGGGCTTATCCTCAGTCGTGATGAATAGATGTTAAACCTAACGGTCAGTAAAATGCCGTGGTACTCTTCGTATGGAGTGACAGATGTTGGGTGCATGGCTGCAGAAGCAAGAATGAAGATGAGACGGGCAAAAATTGCCAGTCCAGGGGTTCAGGACCAATCAGAGGAGAGACATAAGCTATTGTACCAGTGTGACCAATCAGGAGGCTGTTACTTGCGGGATGGAGAGACAGTCAATCCAAGAGTGCGTTCAAGATGATGATTTTCCTTTCTTCAGGGTCTTTTGTTTCTTTGGCTAATTTCGCTGCCTTGATTAAACCAGGAAAATCCTTTAGTACATTTCTTATTATCTTTAGAACTTCAAAAATTTCTTTGATATCTTCTATATTCTCTTTTTCATGGGTGTCCAAAGATGGGTGAGATGTCGATTCGTGATGTGAGAAAGTGGGCTTGGGGACTTGAGGTGTTGATTTAGCATATTCAGGAAGGAATTCTTTATCAGATCTCTTCGCAACTTGGGCATAGGATAGTCTGCCTTGTCTGTAGGTTAATTTAGGGTAGCTAGGACAGCCTTTCCATGCTGCTAGATGGCCTTTTTTCTTGCAGTTGATACAGACGGGGTCAGGAATTCTTTCTTTGATACTGCAGTTTCTTGTTTGATGAGGGCCTTCGCACTTGATACACTTCGGGGCCATTCTGCAGATCCTGGCTGAGTGATAGAAACCCGAACAGTTGTAACATATTGTGGCAGTTGATCTTTTCCTGTAAGTTTCAACTTTAATTGTGAGATTCAGCAGCCTTTTTGTCGTTGTAGAGTTTTTCAGCGTTTTGGTCTTTTTTTATGTCAATCAGAAATATTGGATAGAGGGTTTTTTCTCTGTAGTTTCTTAACTGGGCGATTCTGACGATGTTGTAATTTTTCTCGCTTAGTTCTTTTGTGATATCTTCCTTATCGGTGTTGCCTGGGAGACCCTTTATGATGATTTTTAGCGGTCTTTCTTCTTGGCTTTCAGACAGAACATATTCTTCATTCTTGGTGTTTAGGAATTCGATGATCTTTAATCTTTGTTCTTTGGTAGAGGGTTGGATGGCTATGAAATTCTTGACTAGGCGATCTACTGTATCAGGGAAGTCTTTGTGAATTTGTTGCAAGGTTAAATTATAGTGGCTGGAGAGTTTCAGGAATATTTCAGGGATTTTTTTGTTTTCAGGTTCTTCAGAAGATTGCAGCACTTCAATTTTGTTGTTCGTATTAATTAGAAAATCATTTGTGTCAGGAACTGGTTGTTTGGCAGCTTTTCTCTGGGGCACGATTTGGAAATTTTCGCAATTGTTTCTTCTTTTGTTGGTGGTGATATTCTCAACTGTTGCGGGGGTTGCATCAGCATTTTTTCTTTTCATTTTCGGGGTTTCATCGTAGTCCATTGGAGTAACGGGTTGAGTTAGGTGTACCGGGCAGTTGGGAACCTTACATGATCCTAGAACTTTATAAGCATCAGTATATAATCAATTTCAGATTGGAGTGCTTTAATCTTATTGACAGTTTCAGAGTACTCAAGAGTATTTGTTTGGTTGTTCACTTCCACCGCAGTGAGGGTGTCGGTAAGTGATCTGATTTTATCCTCATTTTCATGATGCTGTAATTCCTTGTTTTGTAGTAGATTACAAATATCTCTAATATTTTCTTTGTGTCGTGGGCAGTTGGGGAGGGTGCAGGGTTTGTAGGTTTTTATGCGTTTTTCAAATAAATCAATATTCATGTTCGCTGAGTAGAGTTTTGCTCAATCATCACCCGAGACATCCCTATCATCATTGTATTTATTTGCAATATATTCCTTAGTTTTCTTAGCAGCATCCATCCAGTATTGAATCTTACTTAAGATTTCGCAATCACTTTCAAGCTCACGGAGAATGCAATCAGCATGAATACTAACGGCGCTAGTATGGCTGCTACGAGAGCAATCAGAACGTCCGTCTCCTTCCATGGCTGGAGACGGAATCGACTGACTCGATTCCCGGATTGTGGTTGGGTTAACGAGGCACCTAGCCCCGCCAGGGGCTTATCCTCGTTCCTGTTATGATGTTAGTTGCATGGCGGTCCATATCTATGCTATGATCGTCTTCGAAGTAATGCGAAAATTTGAGGAGCAACGGGTATAAGAGGGATTAGCTGGCTAGGTGGGAAGGTGAGGTGGAGCTTGTCAGGATTCGTTGCGATTGGCTATTGAGTTAGGGAGGGTGCGGGGGTATGCTGCCTTGACTTAGTCAATTTCCAACTTTAGAAGAAATACAGTTACAAATATAGGATTAAGCATTAGTCAATTAAGTTAAACAAAGTCAATGAAATTAAAATGAGAGCAAGATTACAGGAGTATGTTCCTGGGTCTTTTAATTTCAGCGTTGGGATTATACTTAGGTATTTCATTTATTGCAGGGTTGTCGATTGAATCTAGGCTATTGAAGAATTTTGTAGCCAGTTTTTTGATGAATTTTTTGAGAGGGGGATAGTCGAGACACATGTACATATTGGTATTGTGCATATAATATTTCATATTGCAGATATTTCTAATCAGATTATTTTGTAGTTTTTCGATTAATTTTAGTCGATTCCGCAGCCTCCTGCTTCATATATACCCACGGTAGGCGGGGCTAACATCTTCTGGACCAATCAGGAGCGTTCCAGCTGGATCTCGGCTCCTAGTGGACGGATCGGGAAAATTCTCGATGTTTCAGGTACTTTCCATTTTGTCGCCAAGCCTTGGGACTTCTGACATCACACCCATTCACTATTCAATACATATTACTGTCAATCTGTCTTCCTTACGATGACAGTATTAGCGCGGGAAAGCAAAACCACAGGTTCGTAACAATACTAATTTAAAGAATGATTTTAGAGAAAACTGCAAGTAAATTGATCCATTTTCCCATTTTTTATCATCATTTGAAATTTAGGACCCTAAACTTTGATGGCGCCTATCTCTTTCGGAAGACGTTTGGGACACTTGGTTTCCTGTTTACTATTATTCGTCTTGATGTGTACTATCACCTCTTAAAGTTACTCCCATCATTTATAAAACACCCTGTATATTAAAAAAAACTTTTTGTTTTTTTGCGCGTTTTAGTAACAGTGTGTTTTCTTTGTAAGTATATATGAATTTGAAAAAGTTTTCTAATGTATGCTTTGGATTTTTACACCCCTAGATTTTTTTAAAGGGATCTGGTGTTATAAACTTAAGTTTTTTAACTGAAAAACAAAAAAAAAATCGTTTTATATAATTATCATTGTGTGTTTTCGCGAAAATGTTTTTTTTTTCCTTAATTAAAAATTCGCCCGTGCAATTTTTATACTTATGTCATTTTCTCTTTTGATTTACAGGATGTGGTTGGTTTTTTGTTCTTTGCGTATTTGTTGTTTACAGCCCTCTGTAAAAGTAAATTTCTTAATAGAATGCTTTTCTCTAAACAAATAAGATTTTCTAACAGAAAGGTCTGGTTTTATGAAAGGTAAGACTCCCCCTCCCCGCACGAAGTTCCCTGCTTGGTGAAAATTAATCTAGATATACTCATCGAGCTTTTCTGAGATAGTGCAATTTTAAGTAAGGTGGTTCTGTTACATTTATTGTAACAGGTTAAGCATTTGAATTTTCTTGCATTGTTGAAACATGTGGTTTATTTGCTTTCTCTACAATAAATTTCAACTCTGATTTTTAAATAAGAAAGAGTCTTGGTATTAAAAATAACTAGATAGTTGTAGGTTTTTTTCAATTCGATTAGAAAGATCGAGTGAAAGATTTTTCCCCCTTTGTAGTTTCTAAGTTGTGAAATTCGGTGCAATACTAGACAATATCAATGTAAGGACGGGAATTTTTAGATTTCAGTTTATCTGCAATAACATCTTTGTTGATGTCCGTTGGAAGGCCGTTTAGGATTATGACATTCAGTTTCACATCAATTGTCCAGAACTCCTACAAGACAAAAGATTTTTTTTTTCAATTTAATTATTTTCTACTCCTTAAAATTGGGAAGTGAAATCAAAATTTATTTAAATAAAAAAAATTAAATTATTAATTAAAACAAAATTTATTTAAATTTATTTAACTAAAACTTTTCTGAAATTTTTTTTAATGCATTTTTATTTAATTGAACATCGATAGGTTTTTCCTTAAAAATTTTTAGCTATATACAATTAAAAAAAGATGAAGAAAGTAAAAAGCATTTAAAAATGCAGAACTTTGTCGACTTTATCTAAGATACTAGAAAAAGATCGAGAGGGGTGGGGTCACTTTATTTTCTTTGTAAAATATAGCAAAATTACGAGTATTGTACATTTCGCAGTACAAGGAAAATTGTTTTTGGAAAGAAATTCTATTTAATATTAAATCAAATAAATCTTTTTATTTTTTAAATATTTCTATTTAAATAAAAATCACTGCAACAACCCCGAGGCGAATTTTTAATGTAAGACATTTCTAAGCTTTGTTGTGCAAGATCCTGGCTAAGAACATGAATGATGGTATTGGCAAAATCCAATGAATAAATGAAATAAAATAATAAAGAAATAATCTTTTACTTAACAATTTTTAAAAATTAGAAAGATTAAAATACTGCCTGCATTTTACAATTCCATTCTTTTATTATTATTATTATTCATGTGATTCATACACATTCATCATAACCAGGTGACTATACAGCATTTATCCTATCAAGATGTTCCAAAAAGTTGAAGAGTGGGATTCATCATAAAATCATTTTCAGAACAACTGTATTTATCTTTTCTTTTTAATAGGAAGCATTTACAGATACGTGGAAAAAATATAAATGGAATATTTAATTCAAATCTAGCGTATTTTCTTCTGTCTTGAAAATGAGTCGGAAATTAGGTGCATCGTACCTATTCTAAGACCATTTTATAAATAGGTAACGAGAGTTTAAAAAGTAAGCTTTTTTCAAATCAAACCTGTTGGTATATTGTTAAACAAATAATTTGTTTATAAAATTCTCAAAAATAAAATACGTTCATTAATATTCTCAGTCAGTAGAGAAATCATAGTCTGGAAGAACTGCGCCCATTTTTAAGAGAACGAATCTAGACATTACAATTACATAGATATTGGTACAGTGCATCTTAACAGGATTGAAAGCTTAATAAAAATGCAACTATAAAATAAAAGCTGTATAACAAGAAATGCTATAAATACTGATTTGTTTACTCTCTCCTAAATAATATACTTCAAAATCAATTAACAGCATTATCAAAAACAATTAAATATTTCAAAAAGGAAATACTTCAACAATTATAACAGTGATAATTTTTATATTCTAAGGATCTTTCTAGTATTTGAAGAACGGTTCAATACACCTTAGTTATGACCACAAACCTGGAAAATCCAAAAAATCTAATTCAAAGAATATCTTTCTTGAAAATACCCAAGTGGCACATAATTTACGATCCCTTATATTGTTCGAACTAAAGAAAGTATCAGTCGTTGAAATGGCGTAAATAGTAGGAGGAAGATTTATTTTATTTTGGATCTTAAGGTAATGGCAAAATATTCTTTTGAAGGTAGAGCCCCTTCACAGCTCTCCATTTGTGGATTTTCTGGTTGAGTGTTATTTGATTTGTTAATCGAAGCTCTAAAAGTCACTTCCACCAAGATTTCAACAACACCTGTGACCTCTAACAATAGAGGCACTTACTTTGACATCAGTCTTATTTATGTCCCAAGAGAATTTTTAATTTTATTATCATGTTAATTTTTCTAGATGAGATATATACACTCCCTTTACTTCGCAGAATAATTCCCTCTCTTTCTTTTTCAAAATGTGGTACTGCGGTACATGTACTGTACTTTTGATTTGTTTCGGATTTTCATTTTACTTAACAGGCTATGTTTATAACAGTTTTTCCTTGAGCTTTTTTATCTTCATTTATTCAAATTACCATTGTCTTTAATTTACACAAATGAGTAAGTGATAAGTAATGTACTGTTACAACATGCATAAAATATTGTAAAATAAAGCTGTAAACGAAATCGAATATTTAAATTTAAAAATAATGAGGAACAAAAGGAATTTGATTAGGTCGAAGTAAATGAATTAATAGCCATTTTTTTAATAATTTGTAAGAGCTAAATATCATAATTTCAAAATCACCTTGTAAATAGAATAAGAATATTATATTAATACAAATCTCAAAATATTGCCATTAAATGACTGTTTAAAGAATTAAAATTTAAACTGAGGAACAAAGTTCGGCAATAATGTCAACAAATGTGCCAATTTTCTTCCACCAGTAATTAAAATTGTTTGATTTCAGTAAGTTATATTCAACAGCTTGTAAAGAATATTCAGTTTGTGAATGGGTTTTTTCTCCATTAAAAATTGTTTCAAAAACTGTAATAATTTTAAAAGGACAGAGACTATTATTTTAATTTTCTATCGTAAAATAGCTATCATTTGACTCATTTCTAAGCTGATATAAAGAATTTAAAAAATTTTTTAGTATTCATATTCAATACGTTAAATAAATGCTTACAAATATAACTCATTGCTTTTACTGCTACATATTATGAAGAAAAAGCATGCTAAATATGTAAGACTGGAAAGACATAATATATAACAATAAAGACAATTTGTTGTAAGATAAATTTCAAATTTTATTTTAAGATATTTCACAATTTAACATATATACATCCATTCCTTTAACAGCAAAATTCACATGACTGTATGGTAGAAGACGATTATTCAAATTAGAAAAAACACTAGAACAATTATATCCACTTTTGCTGACAATACCAATATCTCTTAAAAAGAATTTCACAATTTTTTTAGATTTATTTCTATTTAACACCAAAATGGCATATGAAGTATTTTCTTTCCGTACTGGAGAAATAGGTCTTGTCCAAACTTCTATTTTGTTTTTCTAAAAAAGGTATTTCATTGTTGATGAGAAAAAATCAGAAATAGCAAAGATCAATATACACATAATATCAATACATCCTTTCATACAATTCATAAGCTCTGCATTGGTTTGATTGCATGCTCTAATAGAATTATATATGAATTCACAGCTTTTTATTCATGACAAACTGTTACTATACAGGGTGTCCCAAAAAGATTGAAACGCGCTTTAATTCTTTAACCGTTAGGGATAAGTAGGTGATGTAATTTGAAAAAATGTTCAAAATAAGATAGGAGAGAAGATTACATTAAGAAAAAAAATCCACCTATGAATTTTAAAAAGTTACACTTTGTAAATTTTTATACAACCCCACTATGCAAATTTGGTCAATTAGAAAGTTTTTCCTTTCCATCCCAGAAGACCATTAAAAAAACTGCATAACTGTATCTTTAAAACTTTTTAAATAATAACACAGAAAAAAAAATTGACTTATGTCACTTTTCCATACCACTTGAAAGACTTTTTCGTCGGTGAAAATAGGGACCATATCCAAATTGATAATAGAAATTCTTCGATCAAAAAAAAGATAATAAGTGTAAAAGAAATCCAAAATGGCATTTAAATAGAGTCCTTATTGATCGAGTTAAACAGTTTTGACAACATAAGATTGTAAGAAGTGTAACATAAAAAAATAATAATATAAAACGAAAATACATTTAAAAACACACGAATCATAAAGCATTATCAAAATGTTTTCCATCAACACCAATACATGGGCTCTTCTAATAATGCTCCTATAAATATTTTGGAGTTCTCCTCCTGCAATATTATTGCATGCATTAATTATCGTTTGTTTAAGGTCAGTTACATTTCTTTATGCAACTTAAAAATAAATAAAAAAAACTTTAATATACACGTATTAGAAGCGGCTAAATTCCAGTTAAATGAAAGGCAAAAATCGTCTGACAGTTAATTTGTTAGAATATCGGTTTGACATAAATGTGATGAATTTGAAAAGAATTAAAATTCTACCAGACTAATTTAACAGTATTTTTCTTTTTCATAAATTTTGCTATAAAAATCTGTCAAATGGCTTTTATTGATTTTCAACGAAATCTTATAAAATTTCTAATGTAAATTTAGAATACATGGCATAAAATTATTTGTCCCTGATAAGATTAAAACAAAAGACAATTCTGTAACTGCATCGTGAATCTACCGTAAATACGCAAAAATGTGTTTTGTAAATAATATAAAAAAATTTATGTGTCTATAAATTGTTGCAAATTTACATTTCCATTTTGGTATATGGTCACTAAAAACAGCATACAATTTTCAATTACGCATAACTCACTCAATTTTAAGGATACAGTTATGCAGTTTTTTTTAATGGTCTTCTGGGATGGAAAGGAAAAACTTTCTAATTGACCAAATTTGCATAGAGGGGTTATATAAAAATTTAAAAAGTGTAACTTTTTAAAATTCATAGGTGGATTTTTTTTCTTAATGTAATCTTCTTTCCTATCTTATTTTGAACATTTTTTCAAATTACATTACCTACTTATCTCTAACGGTTAAAGAATTAAAGCGCGTTTCAATCTTTTTGGGACACCCTGTATACCTAACATGACAGTAACAGAATAGCCAATTCAGAATTGATTTTAAAACGTTAATGAGTCATTAAAACACCTTCCATAATGTTTATGCATCAATTTTATGCCTTGAAGATAATCTTCAAGAGGCTAGAAAATGAAAGAAACTTAAATTGATTTATAATCTAACTCCTTACCTTTAGAACATTTGGTTAATTGTACATTGGATAATTTTTTAAGTAATAAAATAAATTTAATTTTTTTAAAAGTTAAAAGCCCATTTTTAATAATGTACTAAGAAGGAAATTTTCTACTTTAATTGTAATCTAATTTAACATTTCTAATTAATAATTCATTATTATAAATATTATGGAGTCTTTAAATCGATTTTTCACTCAAATTTAATATCAGGTAGAACTTCAAAAATGATAATCATTTAATCATATCAAAAGATTGCTTTATGATTAATATCTAAGAAGTATATTGCCCTCCAAAATATGCAAGTGTGCAAAACATAAGGAAGTGAGAAGGAAATGGTGATCAAAATTCAACGAATTAGTTGAATAAAAAAGTATAAAAAGAGAAAACTTCTGGGCAAAAAAAAGAAAAGGCTTTTGATTTCACAGTTTACAGACTATATTATCTTTATTTTCAGTTTGATTTGTAATTATGACAAATTAAATTATTCCTAAAATAATTTATCCATATATCATCATATAGTATGCCCATTCTAATTGTGAAGATAAGCTAATTTTAAACTGATTTAGAGACAGACATGTAATTACAACTGGAAAAAATAATTTAATTGAAATAATTATATTTTATTTTGATATCAAATAATAATTATTAAAAAAATTACAATATCAAACTTTTCATAAAGCTCCCAATTTTATTAGTAATGAAAGCTATATTCTTTCGCAACCAAATAGCTGGAATTATGAAGTCCTGAAAATCACTGATTTTAGACGACTTTCAAACGGCTATTTCAAAGACGAACATCCAACAAAATGACTACCTTTTTTTTTTTTTTTTTTTTTTTTTTTGCAATAACTGTTTACTGATGTAAAAATAATGAAACTAAAAGTCTAATAACAAAGTCAGTTATTATCACAGAAGATTGATACTTTGTTTCAAAAGTTATTTTGACAAGTTTCTTCTTCTAAACATGACTAATAGAATTAGGACAGCATAAAGTAATTTATATTTCCTTATTTTTAAGAGTATATTCATTATTATTAAAACATAAAATATCACATTATATTACATTTAAAGCCTTTTTAAATTATAACTCATTTTATACAAAACTTATTTCGAATAAATTAGAAATTGGGAATTAGACTGCAGCTAGAATGGACAACATGTATACAAAAAGTGTTGAATATTTTAGAGCAATATCGGCTTTAATGTTTTTGCATCTACAAAATGCATTGTGATATAAAAATTAAATCGGCAATGTTTCTAATATTGGAAATAAAAACAATAATAAAAAAAATATAGATATTGATAAATATTACTTTATCTAAAATCCTATGCAAAAATAAAGAGTATATCAAATAAAATCATATAAGCAAAATGAATCAGTGACAAAATTCAGCTAAAACTTTTTACAACTAACAAATTTTACTGTCCCAAAGGAATTTACTTAGTAGGCCTCAATATGTTTAGTCACAAGAGTGAGATCATGTAAATTGGTTTTATCCAAAAAGATACCAAGCAAAAAAATTATATTGCTTTTTCAATGAAGTGCTTTAATTTTTTTGTAAGAAAACAAACACAATTGTTCAAAAGTCAAAATCTACGTACAGATTGCAAATGTAAATCCAAAAATATATTATTTGTAATCCACAGAATAGTAATTATATAAAAGCCTTACTCCAAAAGTTTCGTTCTTACAGAGACTGCATCTGTCTGTTCTCAATATATCTCAATGTAACGATAAATCTTGTCACCACTATTCCAGCAAAATAACGAACACTTTTTTAATTAATTTTTTTGGAGAACAATTTTGAATTTTTTGAAGAGCTATTTTTCCCCCACAAATTCCCAATCAATTGACAGGGAACCATTGAAGACATATTTAATGTTTGAAAAAATAATACTAATTTATAGCTAAATTTGCAATCAGGCTGGAAAAGAAGGACGAAGACAAATGTTTAGGGACCATGCAGAAATGGATGAAGGGGGTGGGTGAGGTCGACTCACCCTGCTTCACAGATAATGATTTGAAACTTTGAGCAATGTTTTTACTTGACATCAGTTGCGTATATTTTTGTAAAAACAACCTGTATATTCAGGAAAAAAAGTTCGGATTTTTTTTTTCAATTAAAATTTATTTGCTATTTTTTTATTTATAAAATTCAAAGTTTCTAACCAATGAAACTTACAGAATATGAGACAAAATGCCAGCAAAGTTCCAGATTGAAACGTAAGGAAAATTCTGTCAGTGATCGATTTTTAGTAAATAAATTTCAACAGCGCAAATACGAAATATTGCTCTGAGTAGATTAATTTAACTTCTCAAGACCTGTATTTATAAACCAACTTAGCACAGCTCGCGCTTTCTGAACAACAGGTTTGCTGAAATAGATGTCGAAGATTTCAGGGTTTTTTTTTCCCCCTCCAAGAGACTTGACTGCAATTCTTTATACCATCTGGAGGATGAACTGAAACTGCGAATTCGATCAAGATCACCACTGCTCAACATCAGTGATATGGTTTTCTAATTTTCTATTAAAAATGATGCACAATTACTGTAAAAATATTCCAAAACTAAAGATAAAAGCATATTCAAGATTCTTAAAAAAGTATAATCATATCCGGATTCTCTCTTTCAATTATATTCTAAATAATATTACTCTATTGTTTGCCAAAATGAAATGAATAACATAATAAAATTTTCTATTATTTGTAGCATCTAATTTAATGCAATTGATGTCAAGTACTTATTTTAGGAATATGAAGGGTTATTTAGAATGTTTTTTAAAAATAGATATCGGTTTAACGTTCGATGATTCAGATTTAAAAAATACAAGTTTGCAGAAAACTGTTCATCATTAACTTTCATTTCTGCCCATTATAACGCCGGCATCTTTCTGAATCTTAATAGCATTCAAATGGAATTTCTATAATACAAAAATGATCGCTTTTATGTAAATTGGTTTTGAAATTATGAAAAGAAAAATAAGTTATGTTTCACGTAAGCGCAGTTAAAATTCTGCGAAAAATACTCATATTTCCTCGAATATATATGGAATTTAAATTTTAATACAATGCTTTTATAATATTTTTTCACATATTTTGTACGTTTCATATAATTTGGTTGAAAATTAGAGTTTCATAAACAAAAAAATACATGGTAAAAAGTAATATCTTACTACGAAAAAAAAAGAATATAAAAATGAAATGAAATGTTGTCCATAGCAAGTGTTCAAAGTTTTAAATGGTCTTTTAATGGTTTCTTCTTTCTGAGAAACAGCTGAACCATAATTTTTTTTTCGCATCAATTTCTGGGTAGTCTCCCAACATCCCTGTGATAGAGTTTTTATGGTAAAACGTGCGTTTAAATATATTTTTTACATTGTCGAAATTCAAATACAGTTTATTCCGGTTTTCTCGAGATATACGAGAAAACTACATTCGAAAGTGTCCGAATACTTTTGATCACCTAATGCATTTCACGAAACACGTTTTTAACCAATTATTTTAATGTACGTGATTTTATGATTACATTTTAAATACATGCGTGTCAACAAAAGAGAAAAGAAAAAAGTCTCATTTCTTTTATATGTATAAACATATTTGAGTACATATTTTGTGAAAATATTTGCTGCAACATAAGAGAACATATATCAAGGAAGAAAATGTAAATTTACCTTATATATTCTTTTACCAGGAAGTCCCAATGGATCTTGATTTATTTTAATTGCTTTACGATTTAAAAGAATGTTTTTAAATATTGAATGCATTTGGCGCAAATCATTTGACATAAGTAATGGAGCTGGTAAAATGGACCAAACAGCCATTTGTACTCGTGCTTGACTAGGAAGTAAAGGCTGATTTCCAATCATAAGCTGAAAATAAAAATTGTTTAAATGTGAATATCTTATGTTGACGAGAAAGAAATAATAGGTTCATTCATTCAGTTAGAAATACAAGACATTATATTTGTTCTTAGTTTTATTAGTTCCTACATTTCTAACTTCCTCTCCCCTCCTCCTTTACTGCATGTCTTGCACTTGCACATTTATTTATCTACACGTGCAAGTGCAAGGCATGATTCATGTACAAGTATAAGCGATGAGCACATCAATACAGAGTGACACATGAGCGAAAGAGAAAAAGTCAATAAAACATTTATCCTCGTGATTATATACTGTGAAATTTTGATAGGATTTCCTTACACGTGTCGATTTAAGTAAGGGAATTATAGGAATCGTTTAAAGGAATGTCTTGTATCGACAAATTTTTATCACTTCACTCTGAGTGTGGAGATTTGTCGATGTCAGCAATTTTACAGAGCTTCAGTTGCATTAATAAAATTTAAAAAAAAGTGGAATTTTATCCGGAAATAAGAGAACATCTTAGAATGAAGTTAATATGGACTGAATAAAGATAAAATTTTGGAAATAAGGTTTAATTTAGACTTCAAAATATCTTCACTCACTCACTCTCACTCTCTCTCTCTCACTCACACACACACACACACACACAGAGAGAGGGGGGGGAAAGAAAAATGGTTAATATTTAACTGGCTTTTTATTTATTAATTGAATGTTTCTACTTATGTTTAATCATATGTAACACTTTCATTTCTAATTTGATTTTATATATGAATGGAAGATATGTTCAAAGTTTGTACTGGAGAACGTGAAGTATAGTAAATATAAATTTAGTTTTTAAGGCAGCTTGATTCTCTTGTTTTTAATTTCCAAGTTTATGAAGTAGTTTAATTTCCAAGTAGAATCTCCAAGTTTCGAAATTTCCTGAGTCCGAAAACACATTTTTGGAACTATGTTTGTCTATATGTCTATGAATACAATAACTCAAAAACACTTTGAGCTAAACGAAATTGGTTACATAGACTTAACATAAAATTTGTACATTTTTATCAAATTTCGAACGAAATGCATTGAGAGAAAATCCGTCTATCCAGCTGTTCGAATACAAATGCATATGATAACTACAAGACGTAAAGAGATAAAATTTGGTGTACAGGTGCAGATCTAAACTGGGCATGTATATCAATTTTTCAAACGATTCAACCAAAAAGTGTTCACCATCTGTCAACCTGTATTGTTGCATGCATGCAAACACAATAACTTTAAATAAAACTCGACAAGTAAAGTTATGACTTCAATTGCAGTTCTAGGTTAAATTTTAGTTTTAATCGGTCGAAGGAAAGCCAATTCAAAATACATATTCGATTTTATGATATTTTTGCATTAATAGCATGCCAATGGTTATTCTCTAAAGATCACACGGTAAATTCAGAAAAAACATTAACTTTATGCAAAAAAAATCGATATTTCGTAACTATTTGTACACCACTGCTATGCCGTTAATATACAAGTATAGATTTCCTTTACTATTCTATATACGTGACTATGAAAACAAAAATTTGAGCAATGCAGTCACGGCCTTGCCACAATTTTAAGCATGGGTAGAATGATAGCACCTTTTTTAGAATGTGAGAAAGTTTTGGGAAGATCACTCCCACTGGTTAATAATAATATATGTTCTCTTAAAAAATTTTTGGGCCTTTCGTAACTTTAATATAAATTGTATCGATAATTAAAGGAATTTTAATAAAATATATTTATGATACTGATATAACATTTAATTTGGAAAATCCTCTCCTTTTGTTTTAAATTCCATTACCTCTTTAAATTTGTTAAATTATAATGTGCTCAATCTATTTGCTTCTCCTTTTATAGTAATTAAAAATATATGCACTTTCTTACTGTTTTGTGGAAATGTTCTAGATGGCAGGACTGGGATCGATTAATATTTTTTAATGACAAAGAAGATCTCATTCTCCACAAACCTTCATTAACATTACTCTTTCATTGGTGAGTCAGCATGAGTTTTGAAGATGAAAATTTTAAACTTAAATTAATTACTAATTTAACAAAAATTTCACTTTGGAAAGGCAACTAATTAGCATAATATTTGACATCAAAATTTCAAGTATATAATAAGTTACCATGTCAGGATCACTCCAACGGCCAGGTCCAATATGTCGGGATAAAACTTCCTGGTTATCACCAAAAAAGTCAATAATGTTCAGGATGCTTTTCCATGAAGGAGTAATATCATGGTAATTTCTCCATAAGTTGCAATGAGACGATATTAATTTATAGTTTGGCTGGAAATCGAAAGGAGAAAATTGATCAAAACACAAAAACAAAGTGAAATTAAAATATTATGCCAACATTTCTTTTTCGATAAATTTTAGAAATTTCATAACAAATTCATATTAAAAACATATATTAAAATTTAAAATGAATAAGAGAGGGAACAGATCATCTTCTAATTTTAGCTGAGTTTAGTACAAAATATTAACGAAATCAAATGACGAAGGTATCCAAAATACCCCATAAAGACTAATTTTATGTTAGCAGCTGTATTAGTTTATATTAAATAATCCACAAAATAATTAACTGTTGAATTCCAGAAGAACAAAGAAATTTCAAGACTAAATATATTTCAAGGCTAAAATCATATATATAATTCGACATTTAAATCACATTTATACAAGAGATGTATTTCATATCTATTTTCACATAATTTTTATCAAATTTTCCAGGGACAACCACCATTGCTTCTACTTTTAAACCAGCCTTACACATTAAAGATCCTTCAAATATAAAATTCAATTCAATACAAAAACTTTAGGGTTTATTTTAGTCAATTCAAATGTATAAAAAGTATTTCATTTCAATTTTACATTTCATCAGTTAATTCAATGCTTATATTGGGCTTTTTACTTGCTCTTATAAAGATGTGCCTAAAAAGATGGCAAAATATTCGTCAAATTATGAACCTGAATAATATTTCACATTTTTATGCTCATGTTCATTCATATGAAAATTTAAAGCAAATTTCATACAAAAAAATATTAACTTTTTAAAAAAAATTAAGAAAATTTTAAGAGAAATACATATTTATAATATATCAAACATATTAATTTATTGTGTTTAGTATTATTTTAAAATTATTGAGTATTTCGAATATTTGGGGATTTTTAAACATATGCAAATTTCAAAAAACACCGTTGAAATAAATATTAACTTTTATTCCATGTCTCTATAACATCCATCCATTTGCAGAATTTAACGAAAATCCGTATTTATGTCTACTGTTTAAAAAGAAGCAAATTTAAAAAAACGCATTAAAAATATTAGCAATGATTAATAACAAATCATATGATAATAATCTCCGATAAGAGGAGAAAAATTGATTTTAATATAATACTTATTTAATCACAATTAATTCTCCTGGAATTACCATTTTATATCCAGTTTAAAATTAATTTGAATATTAATAGTTCTCAAAATTCATACTTTTCTTCTTTTAACATGTTGTGCAATTGACCTGATGTTCGAAAGAAGGGAAGGGAGAAAATGAGAATATATATCTCCCACCCTCCTTCCCTTTTTAAAATAAAGAGATATTAAAGCCTAAAATCATATTTGTGAAAGGAGTTGGGTCTTAGTTACACTACTTTTTTCCATTAAAAATACAAGTAAAACCATGTTCGCTAATTATGACAATAAATTGATGTCCTTCCCAATTTTTTTTTTTATTTAGGAAAATATCATTCCCACATACACACATATTTGTGCGATGACATGGTGGTTATTCCTTTTTCTCTGCAGCTAAAAATATTAATTTAACTAGTTTTAGTGTACTTAAACTATTTTGGCAAACGCGACACTTAGCCTCATTCACGACTCGATTTCGAAACGATGAATTAAGGAAACATAAAATCATCAGATTATCATTACAATATCATAAATACTGCGACAGAACGTGGTGAAAGAGTGAAATTTTTGAAATAAGCATATAGAATATAAAAATAAAGCAAATAATCAACTGTTTAATTGATACAAAAAAAATCAGTTATAATAATTTAAATATTAGTCCATTATTAATAAGATGCACAACAATTATACTTCAAAACTGGAGGAGCTTATCAGGTCTGACGATGCTACTATATAGCTCAAATTCCGGTCCCTCAAAAATTTAAATGTAACCTTCCCATCGCACAGAACATGTGCAGAAACACGAATGGATTCCGTTTTTGATTATAAGTAACTAATGATTCGTCACAGCTTGCCAACGATGTTTCATTCTACTTATAAGAAAAATATCAGAGTTGTCAAGTTCAGTAAAAATTACTGATATATAATTTTTTTTTTCATTAGAATAAATATTCCTGACTTTTTCTGATCTCTCGGAATTCCCTGAGCATTCCCGGTCAATTGGCCAAACTAAAATCATATTTATGACATTTTCACACTATTGCAAGCGACATTACTATATGTGAAGTTATTGAGTTAAAATACAAATATATGTAAATTAAACAAGAAAATAAATTTAAAAAAAAACTTTTAGTAGAACTAAGCATTGAATTAGTTTTCATTTTAAAATAAAAAGATATCAGTTACAAATTCTGTGAAATTACTAAAATTCAACTGATGTAGGTTACTCAAACAGAAAGCTGTGAGATAATTAAGAAATACATAAACTTACAGCATCTTATTAAAGTAAAAGGTTTCCTATTCATAAAAAATGAAGTTCGAAATAATTTCACAAATACTCACTTCAATATCATTTATTAGTTGATAATAAGGCCAACTGCAAGAATATATCATAGGTCTACCTGTAAGATTTAAATACTTCCCAAATGATGGATAACCTAAAAGATAAAGGAAAAACAGAAATATTAATTATAATAAATATTGTACTAATAATAATAAAAGAGGAATTTGTGTGCATACTGATATTATATGTCATAATATTACCAGATTCTGTTAGGGACAAAGTAATGTTATTAATAATAGATGAAAGATATGTTAATCATCAGCATATCGCATACCTCACTAATTATTCGTTACAGACAAGATAGGAAATAAATACTATGTTCGGTTTTTCAATATGGTACTTTCAAAATATGACGGAATAAAAGCGTAAAACGCGATATATTTTCTAAACTAAAAATGTTGTTTCGATATTTTATCATTATAAATAAGCGGTATATGCATCATGTTTCAGGAATTAAGTGAATTTATTTTCAATCTATAACCATCCCAAACAGAGCTAAATTCTTTAGAATTTGAATTAATATATGTTAGGAGCAGAAAACGCAATTCGTATTATATATTCATAATTTTTATTTTTTAAAAATGGTCTTCGGACAGGAGATCTTCAAAAGAAAAAGAAAAAATCTGTACAATATTAAGAAGGAATATATAATTTGTGCTAAATGTTTGTAGAAGCTACATCAAGGTAATTTAAAATAAAGTTAGTATTTTAACAGAAAATGTTTTCATCCGCTGAAATGTGACAGGAAAATTTTTTTGAAAATAATCCCATGCTTTAACCCATTAACACACCAAACGGACTTGTCTGGATTTCTTATTCAAAAAATAACATTTATCTACGTCTTCGTAATTTTTAGTATCTACGTATCAACAAACCCGATTGTTGTGAAAAGCACTGATAGTACATGCTTTAAAATTAAGGTTTAGCTTCAATCAAGTATAATAGACATGCTTTGTAAGACAGAAGCAATTGATAGTGGTCGTCAAAAATAATCAATTTCTTCAAAACAAAAGAAATTTTTCAAACCAACAAATTTTTAGAAAAATAGTTTGAGTTTTTAAAAAACAAATGCCGTTTTAGATCAAATTTGGAAGCAAAATCAAAACTTATGATTTCTTTATGCTCCATGAGCACTAAGTCGAAAACATAGTTTTGTTATTCGAATGAAAAAAAAAGGCATTTCTTTCTTAAAATTAGTCATTTTTTAAAGTTAAAAATTTATGAATAAACTATAGAAATTCGGTTAAGTAAGTCAAACAATTTGGATAGAAGTTTTCTTTGAATAAAAATTAAATTATTAAAAAAAATGTAAATTGTTTTGTGATCGACAAACAATTATAGTATCTTGTAAAGAGAAGAACAGGTAAAGTTAAATGAGACCATTTCTCTAATTTCAGTATCGAAATTTAATTAAAAATCTAATCTAAAGCAACAAAGTTTTAAGCATCATCTGACATTAAAGATGTATTTAATAGAATGCCTATTTCCTGGGCGGTTTGAACTAATAATTTACTACAAGGTATGAAACTCTAAAAATTATTTGAAAACAGATGAAGGTGACCAAATAATAGGATGTATAAATAAGTTTATTTCATATCACACTAGGAATGACTTTAATTGGCTATGTTTATATAAAAATGGATATTTATCACCTAGCCATCTTTGATATCGGCTTAAGTTGTCCCAAAGCTTTTTTAAATTATATTTTAAAGGCGAGACAGTCTTTTTTATATAAAACCTTTTTCTATATCCTTTAACAAAGACAGCTAAAGGAAGTATTTGCTCCATATTATTGCTTTAAAAAATGTGACAGTGAAAAAGGTACAACAAACGAGATTTGTACCATCGTCAACAAAAATAATGGGACATTTCAGTAACTTTGTTACTTATTACAGCAATTTCACAAAATTGGTGTCGATGGGAATTACTGGAACAGACAGTTATTTAGATCTATAGACGGATTTACCCAATTAATTAACGTGGTTAATTAAACTGTAACTAAAACTGCAGCTATAAACGGAATTTTCAATTCCATGTTTATGTCTAAAGAACATTTTCTCATTATTATCATTAATATACAGTAAATAAAACATCAGTAGCCTTTTTGAATAGTTTCCATAACAGTATTAATCAGCAATACAGTTACATAATGAATGCAACCATGCGGACAATCAAAATAAACATAAGATAAATAAAAATGATCAAGTGACCCTTAATTTGCATATAAATTTTGTGATAATGCAGTTTTTCATTCTAATTCTATGACAAACAACAAAAGCCATTGAATTATGAGTGAGAATGCATGTTGAATCAAACATGAATCACGAATATATCATTGAATTTGTTTGATATATTTGAATAAACTGCATAACTTTAGTCTGTTTTTAATTGTATTTTAGCTTACAATAAGGCTATGTGATGATATTTAGTGATATGTTGCCTAGTTTGAATGAGGGTAACGTTGTTGCTATTTCTTATCACACATAGCCAAGTTGACATGAAAGAATAAAGAACAGTTTTTTTAGCGATATAAAACGAGTTATGTATTAACGATAGATGGTTTAATTATCCCCAGGAGGGGCATAAGCATGAGAACATTTGGAAAAAGTCCATGTTTGTGTCACAAGCAAGGGAAATTATCATAAAGCCTGTTATTAAGTATAGGTTGAGACAGACATCACTTGTGGTATCAATAAGTATTTCAAATTTCTAAAATGAAGCTATCTACATATGCAAATTACAGGCCCTTAAAGTGGCGACAGAAAAGTAAATATAAATTACATATTACTTACTTCAACCTTAGTGGTAATTGATTGGCCATTATTTAACTTAGATTTTATTTCTTTGAGCTACATTATCTTAATCTACATATTTGAGGAAAAATATAAGATCATATTTGGAACACAGATAAAATAGAAATTCCAATTAGTAGAATATCTTAAATATATAAAAATAGTATTCTCTTTAATAATAGCATTATTTTTAACTCCTCGATAAAAAATAAAGCTTTTCAACTGGGGAAAAACTTTACAAATATCTTTGAGCTTTATGTATAAGTAAAGTAGTGGTCATACCCTAATTTGAAATTTTAAAGTCAAATGAAATCTTAAATATTAAAAACTATTGGAATGATGTTTAAATTCTACTTCAAATTTCGTAAATATGAATTACTTTCACAGTTAATAATTGACCTTTAAATCTTCAAAAGAAAGATAATAAAATGTAAATATCCGATAACAGCCGTAATATAGCAAAACAAGTATTCTTTCTTCTAATAAGAAATTTTTTTTTCTAAAATTTTACATTTTTTATAATATCAACTGATAGAATATATTTTTTACTAGAAAGTTAATTTCACTTCATATGAAAATCATCTATTTTTCTTAGCGTTGAAAAACTTTTAAAATGATTAATTAAAAGTTTTCAACCTAAAATGCTCACTTTTTACCAACAAATTAATCTAAAATAAACTCGTTGAAAAATGTACGTTTCAATTAAACTATCCGCTTTTCTGTGAAATTTTATCTAAATTTCTACTACAGGTTTATTTGTGAACTAAACTAAAAAATACATTTTTCTACCTTTTTTATCTGATAATGAGACACATTTTTATTATTCTTTCAATTAGCAAATCACTAATACTGCTATTTAGTCATGGGTTAAAAAAGGATTAAGTATATTAACCATGAATGATATTTATTTTTTCAATAGTTTACATATCCGACGAAGTTTGGAATTAATTATTTCAAGTGTAATAATTTTAATATCAAAACTGCCTTTCTTAAAAATATTTTGATACACAAATCCCAATTTTCATCAGAAACATTTTTTATAAACTAATTTCCTCACAAAAGCTTTATTTTCTGTTCTTCATCTGAATTTGAGCAAAGAATTTATGAAAATGTTAAGTCATTCCCCAAATTTCTTAAAGTTTTATACTCTTCCTAATTATTATTTTGTAAAAGATGAAGAGAGAGATGTATATGTTAAAGAGGCAGTAATTATTAAATTAACATTAGAATTCTTTTAAGATCAGTAAATAACATTGCTAAAAAACATTTTAAAAGATGAAAAAGATATATTTTAAAAAAGTGAGGAAGGGTAGTTCAAAGTCTCACTATTTCCTACTAAAAGTGTATCTAAATGCATTCTATATTGTTATTCACATAAAAAGTTTTATAGAGATACATTATTACAAGTAAAAACTAACGAATGCTGCAGAACATTCATCGCACATCTAATTTAACATTTCCGAACATTTCTAATAACATTTTCAGAGGAGCATTACTGAACTGATTGAGCGGAGAAGTGTGTAGGGTGAGGGAGATTTTTAATATTTTTGTTAGGTGAATTATCACTTCAATAAGCACATAATTTTCTACTGCCAAAACTACAAAGAATCTATACCATATTAATATTGCGTACGTATGTGTGTTTGTAATATTTTATGTTTATTTACTACAATCACATTCATTGAAAAGAAAGATCACAGTAAAAAATTGATTATTAAATAAATAAAAATAAAATTCAAAATACTAATAACCATAATAATTAATTCCACCACCATTTGGCATAGCAAATTTTCAATTACCGTGATTCATATGGGCTAAAGTAGAATGGCAACCATCAAGTTTAACCATATCTACTTTCCATTTTGCGAAAGTTTTAGCATCTTGCTCCATATGACCAATGATTCCAGGGTACCCCATACAGGTTTTAAGTCCAAAATCTTGATAAATTCCTAATTTCAAACCTCTTTTGTGCATCTATGAATGATTTAGACAATTAGAATGCAAATACAACAGAATAAATGTTAAAAATGAAAGCTTGATTTCAGAGATTTTCTGTATTAAGGTTCTTTCTTTACACAAATGTATATGTAGTAATTTCCAATTACTTATGTCCTAAAAATAATTGTCTAATCACTTAAATTCTGGCTTCACTGTAACTTTAAATTCTAAGTTGTCTGGGCTGTTCATTTTTTCACAGAACCAAAATGCACAGACAGATCACAGAGTTGATATATGGTTTTCTGAAACCATATAAACACAGACTATTTTCTCACAATCGCCTTTTCCTGTTTTCTAACTTCCTACTTGGTTCGTTATGCTGCTTTCCCCATGGATTGGACAAAGACACCTTGATAAAAACTAAAAATCGGATTATTTCTTTGCAGTTAAGAAGAATAAAACCAATTAAAAAAATCACCAGCTGCAAGTTAATTAAATGTGAAGTGTATGTGTATATCTAGTCGTTTGGTCCTAAAGAATAACTTAATAAAAGATAGGGAAAGATATATGTTTAGACAACACTGTAGTAATTCTAGGAGACTCACGTTACCATCGGAAACATGTTTTCAAAATTAAATCTATATGTACGAATTATCTATATGTACGCTTAATTAATAAAAAAACTCTTTACAGACATCTGGCATGCAAAAACTAGGCTTTTGTAGAATTTAAAATTTAATTTGAAAAGATAATACCCAAACCCTAATTTGGCATTGACTCACAAAACAAAAAAGAAAATTTTGTGGGTTGACTTCAACATAGAATGATTCCTCTTTCAGCACAGTATATATATATATATATATATATATATATATATAGAGAGAGAGAGAGAGAGAGAGAGAGAGAAGAGAGAGAGAGAGAGAGAGAGAGATCATAGACATGTACTGTAAATTGCCATGTTGCTTAAAAAAAGGTACAAAATGTTATGACGTCGATAAAAATTTTCAAGGAATTAAACTGTAAAAATATATAATTTAAATTTTTATACAGACCCCATATAAAAAATTCCTTAATGAGTAAAATGTGCCCCATCCTCTAATAAGGTCATGCACAAAATTTTAGCATTTTACAACAAAAAGTTTCAAAGATATGAAACTACATAAATGATGACTTGCATCACTTTTCGATGCCTGGATATGAGTTGACAAAGAGGAAAAACCATGTCGTATGTTCGTGTTTTATGAGTCGTACACAAATTAACAAAGAAAGTAATGACTGAATAAATAGTAATTTTGTTATTTATTGGTTTAAAAGTATTAAACATTTGTAAAAATAATAACTTAAAGGAAACCCAACGTAACAAACATAACACAAGTATTTTTACAAGATCATTAACTGTGTTATTTATGGGTTATACTCTGTAATTCATGATATAAAATTTTAAAGCATTTGTCCAGTAGCATGCAATTTAAAATTTGTATTTAAAACTAAAAATACGAAGCATATTTTATTTCCTTATGATGCATTCCTCCGACTCTTTATCTGCACTGAAGCTGTAAACATTTGTATTTTAATTTATGATTGACCCTTCACCAACTTTGCTATAACATATCTGAGAATTTTCCAAGATAAAATTCTGTAATTTTGTACATGGCCTTTTTAGAGAATGGGTCACATTTTATTCATTGGGAATTTTTTTGTATGGGGTCTGTATAAAAATTTGTATTTTTAATGTTTAATTACTTGAAAATTTTAATCGACTTCATATTTTGCACCTTTTTTTAATGCAGATTTGTAATTTACAGTATATATCTATGATCAATATTTAAGGAATACAAACCGTGATCAAGATTTTTGAGACACCATGTATATTCCATACAATGAATAATATTTCTAAGTTATGATATACACAAAAATAACTTTTTAATTATATATGTTAATCAACATTTTAAGCATGATTTACATCACATGTTTGTGTGATTATGTTATATTTCCCACTTTACTATTTGAGGTTAATGAAATATTGATTTAAAAACATTTCATTTTGTAGATTTTAATGAAGCATTGCCAATATAAAGTGCGAATAAAACTATTAAAAATTACACTCTACATATATTTCAAAATAAATTACAATGATTTTATTTGCCAAATTAAAATACAAAAGAAAAATCCCTCTTGCAGGTTTTAATATCCGAATTAACTTTGATCGTGAATAAAATATTTAATCTTATATTTATTTATATATTAAATAATTAAAATATTATAATTTGAAATATTTATATATTAATTGAGATATTACCTAATAAATATGAAATATAACACACACCTTGTATTTTTGTGTATGATTTAGGAAGCCTAATACAAGCTCAACAGAACGAGTGAAACTAGAGCAATACAATGCTTCAGTAAAAATACTTACCTGATTTTGTTGTAAAGTTGCACTTTGGATTTCATCTTGGAAGACATATATACAATTTTCAGAGAAGTGTACTTAAATCATGCATAATTTTCTGGTATATTCATTTGACAGTACAAACTGGTGCAAATTTTTATATGAACTGCTTTGATGATGTATAATATAGTAATGTTCCAAATATTGTGACAAAACTGTTCCCAAAATGTTACTCCAAAATACGTGAAATTGAAGATTTCGAGTTCCTCGAAGAACCTAAATGTTTAGGAAACAGACTGCTCTTCATACAGTCATCCATTAAGAAGAAAAAATGGCTAAAAACAGCAAGAATTAGAAAGAGCAACATATATTTTGATACAATACAGAAATATCCTAATGAATTTTGAAACGACTTCAAACGAAAGGCTATTTTCTATGTTCTCCTTAATCAAAGAAAGGAAGATGGACGTAGAAGATAAACTCGGATAACAATGTTCTAAAGGAAAGGAAAGTTAGGTTTAACAAAATTTTCTGAGGCTTAGTTTAGTTTAGTTACATGTCTCGTTAGAAAAAAGACAAGAGCTATTTTGGGATGGATGAAGTAATTTTAAATCCCAGTCAAATGAAGAGAACAACATCTTGAAACGCCACACCATATTTTCCCACCTCAGTAGCGAATGAACATTTTACTATTACATCAGATTTAACGTGGACCAAGCCCGTACAGAAATGGTTTTTTGTGGAATCGGGTTTTGAACTTGAAACACTCTAAACTCAAAGCTGATATCTCACTACAACTAGTGTTCGTTTCAGGATCTTGCAACAAAATGCCCGGCTAAATGAAAAAGAAATGAATTTGTGACCAAACAAAACGATAAGAATTTCAACAAGAACTCAAATACCAAAACAATATAGATAATCAAGAAATTGTAGAAGCCAAAATTAATTTCTTTCATTTACAGTCAGTATCTTGGGTCTTTAAAGAAAATCGTTATTTCTATTTATACTAAAGAAACCAAAGTCTACATTGATTTCTGAGTACAGATTTCATTAGTTCTTTCATCGTTAATTCCTGGTTTACTGAATAAAGAAAGAAACAAAATTTTATTAATTACTGTCTTTGATGGATATAGATTGAAGTAGAAGCCTGCGAGTCTCCATCCTTTTATAGCGGAAATAATTAACTCAAAAATGCAAATATGCTAATAGTAGTAACAGAAAAGTCAAATGTTCTTTGTTGGATAATTCATGGAATTTATTAGTTAATTCTATTAGTGAGGACTTTATCGATATGAGAATAAGCAGCAAAGAAAAGGCGCTGCCTTTGTACTTCAAAACAACAACTGCACAATTTTCCAAATTCTACAAACTTCAGTGGCTCAGGAGAATGAGAAGATCCTTCACCCCACAGAAGTAGAAGGGAATTTTGAAAAATCGATGGATGCCGGCAAGGTCATTCACTGTACAGCAGCAAAGCTATGGAGAGAGAAGGGAGTGGGCCATTGTTGAGAAGAACTTTTTTGCATATAAAAATGAAGAAAATTCATCGATACAGAACAAAATACTGAGAGAGCTGTGAACGAATGCTATCGCTAGAGAGCAAGGGAAAAATTTCCTCTCGAAACTGACAAAAGAATTTCATAAGAGATTAGGTTACGTTCAAAATTTTCTTTCCCTAACCAGCAACTACTTAATAGAGAGATATAACAAATTTCAGAAACAAATGCTCTCACTTGTAATAAGAACTGATTCTTCGAATTTGATAAACACAGTCCCAAATTTTCTATTTGCCTACTGCAAAGTTCCGATCTCTGCTATAGGTTTTACTGATCAGAAAATAAGCAAGAATCCTTTGAAAGAATTACAATAATCGCGGTTTGGAGATATTCCCTTATCAATGGATATTTGTCAATCTGCAAATTACCTACAAGAGTTAAAATTAAAGATGGAAAAGACCATTGTGCAAGAGAAAATATTTTCCGGTAAAAGACAAATCTTATGCGAATTACTTCAACAAGAACATTACATTAGAATGTTTCACATTTGGAAATCAAGTATCTTTATTTATTATCTCTGACATGGGAAATAAGCTATATACTAACTGAAAATGGTTATTAAATATACTTTGGCAGAAAATGGAAACAGATGAAGAGAAGAACTTAGATTGCTTAAAAGAGGTTCAGAAAGAAAAAAGGAACTCCTTAAAAAACATTAAAGATTGTTTACTGGCAAGCTGAAAAATTCTAAAGTTAAAGAAAATAAAATTCGTTTAGCACGTGATATGGAAGCCGATATTAAATGTAACATTAAAAGAAAAAAATTATCCAGTTGCCTGTGTTTACAAGAAAGACGAAGGTCTACAACTATGCATATACTACTGAGTACTGAATGCCGTCACAACTCTAGATGGGTTTCCTATGGTGAACAATCTGATGTGTAGAATAGGAAAAGCTAGCAACATAGCAAGTTCAGTGGGAAAGTAAAGCAAGGATTATGCGTCATTTAAAACATATCGATATTAACATAACAATATTAATTTAAAATATGAAATTAAATTAACCATAACAAATTAATTTAAAGTTTAACCTGTTGAACTTAAAAATACAGCAATACCATTATTAAACTTTATATCAATTTAATGAATTTGCAAAAGCCTATATCTGCGGTATTGTATTATTTGAGCTTGAATTTGAAATACAACTGCAACACTCGAACTGTATATTTACGAAATTACACTGTCTTTCATTTGTAATAAATTCAAAGAAACGGTCACTTGCGAGAAAACAACTAAGCATCAACTTCATCTAGAAAAATTTAAGGCCATACAATTCCTCAAACTAAAATCCATTACAAAAGTTTACTTTGATAACTATAAAAAGCCGCTCATTCCTTCATGGAAATAATAACGAAAAAAAAAAAAACATCCCATATCTCAGATTGGAAAGAAATACACCAAACGTTCTTCTAAGAACTTAAAGGAAAAAATCCCAGACAAACACTCAAACTCTACACCCTATCTTTATAGAAACCATTTATGAATTCTGATGCATTTCATCTACATACAGGAGCCTGTCTACAGCAAGAATATGACTATAAAAAGGATGCTATCAGAAAATGTCCTTTGCACAACTACATTTGCCAAAAATCGAGAAGAAGCATATGCAACAGCGTGAACAAAACAAAAAGAATTATGAATATTTTGCTCACCCATAAATATTAATAGCGATCATAATTAATACTTCACATTAAAAATACTTCCTAAATCCTCAGAATTGCAAACAAGAACGTCAAAATAATAATAATCTTCTTACAGAACTTTGACCAGTGTTATATATCTGTCCCCAGGCCCGACTTACCTTGACAAATCTTAAATATCATCCATCCAGCTAAAACTCTTCCAGTAATAAAACATAAATACAGAATAGCTTTATTAAGTCAACTTTTCTATGAAATAAGCTTGTCAATGTCAATACCCTAATTAAATTATCTATCATCTATCTGTACTAGTAATAATGAAGTATATATAAATATTTTTCTTGTTGCTTTAATGAGCAAATTTACAAATTTTAAAATGCCTTTAATCAATTTTTCTAACACAACTTTAGTGTAAAGAGCTACATGTACAATATTATAGCAATAAAAGTTGACTTCAGCATATTGCAAGTTATAAGGGAATTAAAAACAAAATTAACATTGTCTCAAAAATTTAGACACAAATGAAATTAGATTAAAATAAACAGATTTAAAAACCTGATTATGCATCTGTTATGTTAATTCGCTCATATATATGAGTTCGGTGAAACTAAATCATACATGGTTTGGAGCTCAATTTCATATCATGCATCCTCAC
This sequence comes from Argiope trifasciata, assembly GCA_026543055.1. Taxonomy (NCBI): domain Eukaryota; kingdom Metazoa; phylum Arthropoda; class Arachnida; order Araneae; family Araneidae; genus Argiope; species Argiope trifasciata. The sequence goes on from JAPMOQ010011580.1 coordinate 785,641, forward strand.
AATACCCTCTTGATTTCATTTACATAATATTGTCTTCAATTACTGCAAACTTCCCAATGAATGATTCCCCAAATATTCTCTATTGAGTTAAGATCTAGGCTACATGCAGTCTAAGAGAAATTATTTATATTCTGAAAATTAATTCCGAGTTTTGTGTTGTCTGCAATAAGAATCGAAGCATTATTTTTCTGAATTCCCACTTAGAGTCTCGATAAATGGCAGTAGGTTATCCTCCAGTATCATAGTAACATACTGGTAGTGCTGCTTGGCCAGGACCTGGATTATAAAATAAGAATAATAGAAAATTGCTAAGGGGTTTCACAACTTTGAAAGGTTCCAAGACTATTTTATACTATGAGGACATTATATATGAACAGATTCTACTTATAATCAACATTCGTTTAAATTTCAAAATATTTTCGAAGCATTTATTCATGTTTTCTAATTTGTGTGCTTGTGGATTAGTAGACCTTCTTTACTTTTAGTCAACTGATTGACACAAAAATTATCTTCTATCATAAAACAAAGAAAGTAAGCTTCTTTCTTTGAGCTTCCACAGCCAAAAAATTGCTGCAACAGTTCAAAAGCTAGCGTTTGTGTTTGACATTTCCTTCACAGAATAAAGAGAATAAATTTGATCTTTATTATCTTGGTTTGCATTATTTTGTCAAGAATTCTGTATATTTTCTTTCTTTGTTCACACTTATTAAACTGCTAGCTTATATACTTTGCATAACTCGGAAATAAAAAAAATAGTTTCACATTTAATATTTTTTTAAATAAAAACCCTTTATAAAATATTATAAGCTCATAATCGTATTGGCTGAAACGTTTTTAATTAAAATTAGAAAGGCAACTGATGTTTTTAATTAAGTGAAAATGATGACTTTTAAAAAACTAACGAAGACATTCTTTATTTCAAAGTTCTCTGTATCTACATAATTATTTATTTAATGTGGGAAAATTAATAAAAACAGGAGGAAATTTGCACTGAAATTAAAACGATATTCATTCATAAAAAAATTGTCAGTTTTAGGACAGAATAAAAATAATTCTTGTGCATTAATTTGCAAAAGAAAACCGACAAAATTTTGGTTAATTTCTAATTAATTGAAAATAAATTTTTACATTTAAAAAAGTAATTAATATTCTTTGACTTGTATTTAATAATAAGCTTGCTTTATTTTGGCATAGTCGTTTAGGATATATGTAACATAAATACAAAGATACAAGGATATTTATTTATACTAAGGTTACAACTTTTGATTTTCTTTTCTAAGATGTTGGCACTTTTTCATCTGAGTTTCTGAAGATATCCAGCTTCTGAGCATCTTTGGTAAAGCAAATGCACAAGTATAATTTTAGAAAACTATAATTTTTTTCAACCAAAATTAATTGTTATCTTTGAATGACTTAAAACAAACTCATTAATTGTACTGTTGCAATGAAACACAAAAAGGACCCACCCTGATTTATTTTGCAATCAATCATCCTATGTAAAAACCAAAAGTGCTGTTTTAAGTAATGAATACTAAAAGATGCCATACCTAAATTTTCGTAGGGGTTTGTAATTATATATTTAAAACTGTACAAATTTTAAAATTTCCTATGGCCATGCCATTTTTTAATGTCATGAGTAGATTTCGCATTAAAAAAATGAACGAAATACAGCTTTTGGTTAATATACATTGATTACATTGCATTGGGAGATATTTGACATTTTTTTGTTATGGAGTTGTTTCCATATTTAGATGTATAAGATTTAGAAATTTTTTGAACGTCGGTAACAGTATTTTTTTTGTTTACTTTTAAACTATTTTTAAACCCTTAATTCACATAGTAAAATCATGTGCTGTTTCATTCAAGTCAAAATATTAACAGCAAAATATTTTAAGAGAATTTTGATTCTTTTCTAAGAAAAAAATATTCAAGAATACTGAAAGTTTTTCTTAAATTGCAATCGAGCCTAATTCTCTATCATGCCGAAAGCACTAAAATGGAAAGTTTTGCAGTATGAATAAAAGATATAAAATTAAATGTCTTTATTAGTAGAAGTATTTAAAAGAAAGGTTTGTTTAGTGTTAAAATTAATATCTTACTAATAGAAAAACTTTAATAGGTTTTTTTTTGCATTTTATTCTTGTATTTCGTTATCAGTATACACTATAATCACTGCTTACTACTTATAAAAGGCATGCAATGATACAAATAAAACAGTGCAAATAATTCACTAATAAATGAAAATCAGTTTCCTTCTGCACTTAATGGCAACTTAAGGTTTTATTCTTTATGCCCCATTCTTAGTGTTGTTTGTTGAATACTTCAATATATGAAGTTATGTTTACAGGATATATATGTATTAAAGATGTGAAAAGCACATTGCAAATCCTTACTTAACACTCAATGTTCCTTCATATCTTTAATTTCGATTATAATAGCACTTTTAAAGCTATAATTTATCACATATCTTGCTACTTCTTATATGAAAAGAAATTCGAAAGGTGGTAAAGTTATAAGAATTAATATATATAATTATAAGAATAATTATGCTCATCAGAATAATTATTATATATAGACAGTTATAAGAATAATTATTCCTTTTGATGTCTTTAAGAAGCTTAATAATCAAAATTTTATTTTGGGACATATTTCCTTAAACAGAAAAAAATTAATTTAATTAAACTGGGATTGAAAAATTGTAATAAAATATTACAATTATAAATATATATTCACACACACACACATAAAATATCAGTATTAAATGCTTAAAGAGTAATGTTTCGATGTCTGAATTTTTTAATACCATTTGTACAATATATACCAAAATGTACATTATATACAATTATACAATAACTATAATTGTGACAGATGAATCTTATGAAATTTTAGACTTATGAAAGAAATACAATGCCCTTAAAACAAACATTAGTGAATTTTAAAAAGACAAATCGCTCTTTTCTTGTTAGGAAGTATGGAATTTGTTATCCATAAATTATTAAGTGATAATTTGTTACAATGTGTGTAAAATTAAATAGTTAAAATCTACAATGTAATGATTATAATTAGAAAATAAAATTGCATTTTTCTAGAATTTGTTATATTCTGTAAATGATATTATATGAGCTAACGGATAAAAAAATGCTAGCTTGACAAATTCTATCATCCACATTTATAAATAGAGAGGGGTTAGTAAAAATTAATTATAACAGCAATGGAAATTTTTTTTAAAAATTTAATTTTTTGTTGTCTTGCTGTTTAAATTTAAAAAAAATATTTTTATAATATAACTATGCAAAAAAAGATATTTGTTTTAAAGAATGCATGATCAGCAATTGACTCATAAATCTATGCCTGAAGGAGACAGTTGTTTTTACCTCCAATCAACTCCTGTTGAGGAGGAACCTCAGCTAGATGACTATCTCAAAATATTGCCAATGAATAAAGATATTGAAACAATTTCTGCAATTTGCATAGCTACATTAAAGCCAATTTGAATCTGATGATAAATATTTCACCTTTTTCTATCAAATGAATTTCTGATTAATCTTTTAAAAAATGTTATTTTTTAGAAAAGTTAGCTTGGCAAAATAAATAATAATAATAATTATTATTATATAAGCAGAATAGATTGCTAATACAAAATTTGATTTCAGACAACTATTTGCATATTTTTCAGTTATATTATTTTGTAAGTCAAAGCTTTGTAATTTGTCTCAGTGTAGAGTTTTTATAAACTTTTTAATCATTTCACTATTTAGTTTAAAATGAAAAAAAAAAATTGTTATTTTGGTTTTTATAACATTTGTCACTTCAAAACTCTTCTATTGAAAAATATGTAATTCAGTCAATTTTAATTAAATCAAGTTTCATAAGCTTTAAATTAGTGCTTATTATAATAAATTTAATTATTTCTTTTAAAGAAAAAAAAAACTTCAATTTGAAATAAATTAAGCAAGTAAATAACAGTAATTTAATTATATATAACAACATATAACATTACATTAATAATATAATACATAACATAATAATTATATATAATAACAGTAATTTAATTATATAATAAGTACTTTAACATTAATTAACATAAAAAAGAAACTAAAGTTAGTAAACAGAATAATATTCTTCTGATAACATCTGATATCATCATTTAAAAGTAATGGTATAACAAAAATGATTTTACATCATGAAATTCAACAAAAGTCTAAATTATAGTTCTAACACTTTACGATATATATAATTTGTGCTTTTCATGTAATTGTTAATTTTTCAACTCACCTAATAATATTTTTAAATTCGACTTTACGATATATATAATTTGTGCTTTTCATGTAATTGTTAATTTTTCAACTCACCTAATAATATTTTTTAATTCCCTTGCTTGTAACTCTTTATAATCGAATGTCTCTAGGCAGCTGTCTAGTTCAGAAATCTGCTACTATTACTTTCCAAACCACCAAAAATCTTAAACTATTTTACTATCCAGCAGTATTAAAAACTACTGATGTGAAAAAAATTTAAGTTCGAAAGTTAATATATTTTACTTAAATCTATGAAATGTTAGTTTGAATTTTTTTAAAATACACAATCTATAAAACAAACTGATTTCTGAGACTTTCATTATATTCAATTCAATCATATAAAAATTTTAAGAAAAGGATAAATGAGATTGAATATTTTTTTGTCATTTATAAACAAGCATATAAGTTATCCATTTTTAACATTCTAATTATTTGTAAGTATACTATTTCAAATCATTTTTATAAAAAAATTGAAAACTTTTACGTAATCCTAAAAGCATTCAGTTAAGAAAAAGAATACATTAATTATGATTTGCATTATATAAAGACGTTTCAATAATTTAGATATATTACAGAATACCCAATTTATAAACATTTGAATATAAGCTATAAATAACAATTTTTAAAAAGCCATGAATAACTATTTAATCATATTAGCAATAAAGTAATGCAGAAATAGAAATTTGCAATCTTAGCTTTGTTGTACTAAAACTGTGCATTCCCTCAATTCTCAGAAATATACATCCTGTAAAATATTCATTGTTATAGAATAAAATATTTTATTATTAAACTTACATAATTTGCCAGATAACCTATGCCATGAGGAAATCTTTCAGGATCTGGAACCATGTTTCCATTTGAATCTCTAGTGCGAGCCATCCAGCAATCATCCACATTTATATACACATAGCCTACATCTCTGTAACCATCTTCAACCAATCTATCAGCCATTTCCATAAAAAGTTTCTCACTAAAATATCAATAAAATGTAATACATTTACATATTTAATAAACAATAAATGAAGTCATTCAATGCAAGTGTTTTAGGATATAACTTTACTTTTTAAACTGCAAGATTATGAAATTAAGAAGATTTATTACTGAATATTTAAAATACTAACACAATTCATAAATCTTAACAATTATCAGAAAGGAATCAATTCAGGAAATGTCACCTAATGTCACTTTTTTTCTTTTTCTTTTCCCATCATACTATTATATAAAAATACAAGCAGCAAATATAAGATATGCAATAGATTACAGCATCAAATTAGCATGACATACTTGACATATAATGCTCGAACGTAAACTGCCCCATTGATTATTCAGTTACAAATAAAATTAGTAATGGGGAAATGGAGGTGACAAATATTTGATTAGGTAGAATTTATACTGACCTATGATAAATAATATCTACAAACAAAGGTAACAGGTATAGTCTATCCACTATTGTTTGTAGATTACTAGTGAAAATTAGTAATATGCATATTACAAAGAGCATATTGTCTTGCAAATGAGTATTGTTTCCTGTTAAGAATTCTAGAGACAAGACTTCAAAATGTGAGCAGAACCATCTTTATATATACGATTTTTTTTCCCTACATTATAACTGTAATAAACAATCTTAAAACAGCATTCAAATTTTAAATTTGCGTGCTAAATAAAGCTAGCTAATAATATTTAGTATTAAAACTATTATTTAATTCATTTTCAAACGTGCTAATTAATTTCTAGAAAATGAAAAAATTTCATAGTAGGTTTTTGTACAATCATTTATATAATGTTAATTAAATGGTTTGTCATGCTATAAAATCTTTAATAAAACCACAATCATGAAGAAAAACTATAAGTCCATTTGTTGTTAAACTTGCAAGATAAAAGAGGAAATATAAGCATAGCTTTCAATATTATTATTGAATCCAAACCATGACCAACAGAAAAAAATCTCACATAGTTTTATCACTTAGATTATGAAACGAAAATAGGATAAAAGAGAAAGTTTTATGAATATGGTTTAAATTAAATTATTATGTGATTACTAGTAATGCCAAATAAATCATCCAATATAAAAAAAAAGGTACACACAAACAAAAAAAATTAAAATTTTTCTATTATAATGAATGAGGAAGAATATATATAATAAAATCAATAAATTCAAGCTGCTACTGGGAAACGTTATTGGACTTTAAAAAAAAAGAAGCACAACAAAATTTGTGTATTAATAAAAATAATTGATTTTTATTTAACTAACAGAAACAAATACTTTTATCCATTCAATTATTCTTACTCAATAATACAGATATTCATATAAAGCTTTTAACTATTAAAAGCAAGTATATTAATAAATATTCTATAATATAATCAATATATAACATCCATGAATTTTAGTTATCTTAGGAACACATCCAATAAAGAAAGCAAACACATTATGATCCTCTCATCACATAAAACTTAACTGTTAGCGAATATTTTCTGATTGATCCCATTGATGCCACTGGACATAAAAAGTATTATTTAATCTCTTTTTGGTAATGAAATTTAAAAGCAACTCTCCAGCACAGCACTTTTCATAATTTGTCTCCCAGAACTCCAATCCTAAGTTTGAATTGAAGAATACTTTTTTCCAAAAATCATTGTGTGAATTAATGTTCAATACCTTTAGCACCAGATTAAAGTATTCATTAGATGTGTCCTTAGGAAGAAATTTTTTTAGTCAAACTACAAAGTTTTGAATATCCAATATTAATGTTCTGATTTTCTTCTTTGAAGAAAGCATATGCTTCTTTCATACACATTTTAAGACAAAGCTTACAAATAAGTTTTTTTAATATTTTCCCAATTATCATTTCTTCATGCATTCCTACAACAGTATACATTATACCTGTTCAGCATAAGAATTGTGTCATCAGTTCTTTGTGTTTATTATCATTACTAATACAGGTCTCCTTTTCCTTTTGTAATTGCAAACCATCTTCATCGCTAAACTGTTCACAATAACCATTCATTTTCAAGGTGAGGTTGGTAAGGCATTCCAAATTTTTTTCATTGCTTTGCCAAACATTTTAAGAATTCTGTAAGGAGATTTTTTTTAGATCGTCTCAGTACAAGTATTCATATTTAAAAATTCGATGGACGTATTTAACTTCCTGGCAACTCTGCCTTTTTTTAAAAATAATTTATGATTTTTTTCTGTTATTTAAATATGATGCTTCATTCCTGCAAATATAAGAAATTAAATATGCTTTCATTACCAATAAATAATTACCATACTTAAAAACTAAGAATTTATGTTTTTAAAAAACTTATAAACAGAAATTTAATAAATTATTCATTGTTTTTACATTCATCAACAAATATAATTTGAAGTTATAATTTTCTTAAAATAGCTCATTTCCAGTTAATTGTACATCAAATATTACCATATGAATTTATAAAATGCTTGGTATATCAATAACTTTACACATTTGATTAAAATATCTGAAACAAATGGTGAAAAAAAATTATGAAATCTGATTATATGTTTCAAATACTCAGTTGTGAAACAATAAAATACAAATACCTGTTGGCTACATTATATACAGACCAAACATTAAAATGTTAAAAATCAAAATCCTTTGCAATCATTCTCTAAAGATAAAAGGAAAGTTACTTATGACAATCATAAATACCAGCATTAAAGTTTGCAGAAAAACATTTTAAAGAAATAATGTGGATTATAAGTCTGGATTATGTTTGTAATCTTTTACAGATATAATAGCAAGATTTATACTGATACAAATATTAACAGTAACAATTTATGCTGCAAAGATTTTATTTACATCAATTAATTATTGTCACAGTTATTTATAGCAAAGATTTCAATGAAGTTATATTTAAAATGCCAAGACAATTAAGAAGTAAAATTGCATTTCAATTGGCTTTTCTTTTAAATTTTTCTTTTTAAAAAGTCGTGCATGTAAATAAATAATTAATTTTTAAATACTATAAAATATCAAGAAAAATTACATTTGTTTTCTTTTTATTACCTTAGCAAAAAAATTAAAGGGAAAAATGCTTTAAAATAATAACTTTTACATCCAAATCTGGCCAATTAATGGTATATGCCAGATTAAATCTGTTTAGAAACTTTTAAAAAAGGATCAGTTAGTTTAGCAATAAAAGTAAAATACAATTACTCTATAAAAAGAAAGGGATTAATAATCCTAATAGCAATAAAGGCATAGTTTATGCCTTTAACGTTAGAATATAATTCTCACTTTTGACATCAAAACATTCCATTTTTGAAACAAAGCTGGTACTTCATAAACCAGTGATGGTGAGCATTCAGTCTCAGTGGATCACAATCTCCAATGTCTAATCATGAATTAATTAAAACCTGTTATTATTATGAAACTATTATTTAAATTATGGATGTGCCACTCCAATGATTACAGGTTTCAGAAGTAATGAAAAACATATACTTTTCAAAATCTAATATCATACATGTGATTATATAACTGAACAATGATTGCAATCCTGCCTAATCAACAAATGGATAATAAGAGGTTTCAGTAAATTAGATCAATAATACTGTTTACCAAATGTTTCCACAGTAAAATATTAGTATTTCTGTACATAATATTGAAAAATATGAACAATCAAAGTTTGCACTGTGTGTTAAAAAAAAAACCTATTTATTTTTTTTCATTGATGAAACAATCTGTCTTAATATCATATATGTTATATAATCTCTTTAAGCATTACTATACAAAAAGTTAATAATTTATTTAAATATTCAACAGTAATGATGGTGGAACAAATAATATATAACTAAATCTACACAATTCAAAAACTTATTAAATAAATTAATTTTAAATAATCAGACAAATATAGAATTAATAACACTCTTTCGTGAAACTTTGTAGCTTTTCCACAAAACTTCAATCACTTCCTCCATTAATTAAACTATTTAAATCCTCCAATTTATTTCCATCTTTAAGTATCGAGCTGAAAATATATTTACTTTTCGTTTTGTATTCATAAAATTCAGAACATTAAAAAAAAAAGAAAATAAGCAAATAAATTAATGTAGTAAACTATAATAAATCCTAAATTTATTTTCTAGCTGTAATATTGATAAAATATTATATACCTGATGCAGTTATCAGGATCAGATCGGCAGTTAATATTACATTTAAATCGTTCCCAGGCTAACCATCCCATTGGAGGTGTTCGAGCAAGACCATTTTCCAAACAAAAGCTCGTCTGGTAACAATACACAGAAAGTAAATACAATAAAGAAGTTATTGCAATTCTCATTATGAAGTTGTCACTAATATAAAAAAATTACTCCACAAAATTTAATTTTATCACAGAAGCTGAGTTCACGAAGATACTTTTTCAGGCTGATGAAAGACGATATTTAAAAAATAGTTCAAAAATTCATACAATTTGATATAAAGAATGTTTAGCAAGCTCAAAAAAAAGGGGATTTAAATCATTCTAATATTGCATTCAAAATAACGATGTCATAGATTTAAATCGCAACACATAAATCAAAATATCTTAATAATCAAAATATCTAAATAATGTGCCCATCAGAAAAGAAACAAACTTTTTGACAATTCGACTGATTGATTGATTGTCATAATAGATGAATTTTTTAAATATTTTTTGTATAACAAATATTTTTACTATGGCTAGTTTTAAATATTTATTTCAAATAACTGTTATTTCAATCACACGTTTAATTAAAATTATCAGTTATTATTAATAAACATTTCTTAAATGTAATTAATACTCAGTTTACTAATTTAAGTACAGTGTGATTGACTTAATTTATCTATTTAAGTTAATTTTTTTTAATTTTGATGTCATTTAAAACCATTTATTTTGTTTATTCAAATAAAATATTTTCATTAAAAATTGAGACTTTTTTTTAAATGTCATTTTCTCACTTTAGCTCTATATTTTGTCAATAGATGGCACCTATATTGACGCTCATTATACTGACTACAGTTGACCGTCAGACGGGCAAATTCCCTTTACACTGGATTTTTTTTCTTAATACTTGCTGTGTCGGGTAAACGAGTTTGAGCAGTAAGTTGATGAAGTGTTGCCTTTTGAATGTTGAATAGTTTTGAGCAAAACTATTCAAAGATGATATGATATTTTTGAAGCAAAAAGAATTTACTCTCATTTCTTTTGTTCTATGAACCATCGCTGGCCATTTGGGGATGGGGGTGCTGCGGGTGCTATGCATCCTGGTCCCGCGACTGAGGGGGTCTCCTATCGTGAAAAAGAATTGAACTAATGTTCTAAGCAACAATATATTTACAGATGCAAAATGTTTAAAGCTTGTTTCTACGTGTCTGCCTGAGCATCGACTGACGTCTTTATCAGACTAAAATCGCAGTGATATCTATAAAAAGGCGGGAAAAGTTTATTCATGAATAAGGAAATCCCCTTCAGACACATGAAGACAGAGCGGCGTACCAGGAGCTCAGAAGTCCAAATCAGGCTCAGGCTGAGTCCAAATGGACTTGTAAATCATTAGCTATCTACTTTTGTCTATATCTAATTGAATATTTTTTTATGTGTGTATCTGTATATGTTTGTTTTTATTAAGTGTTTCAAATAAAAAGGAAAACAACGATAAAATAAGCGATCAACTCCTAGCAATGCACACTTTAGAAATATTACTATAGCGATTAGATTTATGTTCGACTGCTGATAAAACAAATCCAAATTAATATAAGTATGGCATGATTTTAATTATTATTCCAAAGAATTGTCGATACGATTCTATTTTTAGCTTATTATAATTAGCTTATTCCACTTAGTGGAGCCCTCAAAGTAATAGGAGCGCTTAATAATGTAAATTTTTTAAGTGTAATCGAATTACTCTGTGCTTATGGATCGTATCAATAGAATAAAAAAATTCCACAAACTAAATTGTCAATGATATAGTTCACATATTACAAGATCAAATTATTCCTATCTTAGGAAATGAAGTTCTTAATAAAAATTAAAGACAATATAAATGTAACTACGTGTTACAATATCTAAATGGATTCTCTTTCTGATAATTCCCATACAAAAAAAACTTCAGTCTTTATTAGGCATATAAATTTTGAAGAGAAACTATTAAGTATAAAAGAGTCATTTATAGAGTTTATTGAAGCAACTGGTGTGACTGCAGAAGAACTAGCAAAAGATCTATTTGGAAAAATAAAGTGAGCTTTATTTAGATATTATGGATTGTAGTGGACAGGCATATGACAACGGTGAAACACAAAAGGGAAATATAAAAGTGTAAAATCTAGAAAAATTTCTCTGTTGCTGTCATGGAATCTATGGGTGCGCCTGGCTTATCATACTCTTAATTTATTGATCTGTGATGTCGCTTCCAGCAGTATATATTGCATTTTTTTTGTTATTGCAATGTTTGTATTGCTTATTTTCTCCATCTACAAAAAGATGGGAAAATCTTCGAAAGCATTTAAACATTTCTTTCTATGCAACGCTCGTTGGGAAACCAAAACAGATAAGATTAAAGCAGTGCATATACAGTTTGAGTCAATTTGTAATGCTATAGAAGAATTTATTGATGCAAATAACAATATTACAGAGGTTCCGAAGCTAAAAGTCTATTGGATTCAATTAAGAAATGACATTTATTTTATGCTTAATAGAATAATTGCAATATTGTCCAAAATTAGATATTAATAAACTATTCTAAGTAAAAATAATTTTTTTCGACCGAGCTTTTAATTTTGTCAATAAAATTAAAGCTGAAATCCAAAATTTAAGAACGAAATTTAACTCATATTTAGACGAAACAAAATTGATGGCACGTAATTTGAATTGTTCAGAACATTTTCTTGGAAAAACGAATTCGAAAACAAACAAACAAATATATATATATATATATATATATATTCGAAACAGAAGATGATGAAATTGTAGAAAACTTGGATTTAGATGTCATTTTTTAATTCTGTAACGGATACTGGTATTGTAAAGATAGAAGACAGATTTAAAAGTATTTCAAATTAATCACTGTCACAAAAACTTTAGAAAAAAATGAATTAGAACATTGTTCCAAAAACTTTGTGACGTTTTGTTGTAACGATATAAATGCAAACTTAATCAAATATTTATTTGCAACAGGATTTGATTTTGAATGAGAGGGATGTAAATAACACTCAACACATACTGCAATATGTACTAATTATAAGGATTTATTTTTAAATGTATAAAATGTGTGAATTTTGTTTTTACATTGCCAGTTTTTATAACAAGTGCTGAGCCCTCTTTCAGCAAATTAAAGTTAATAAAGGATTATCTTCAGTCAAGCAAATGTGTATAGTGTTTAAACGCTCTTGCGATACTAAGTATTGAAAAAGAAATTGGAAAAATCGTAATTTTCCTGGAGTAATTAATAACAAAAAAATCACGCATTATATAAATATGCAAATTTTTGGGGTTTTTTTTCTTAGCTAAAAAAAAAATTGGGGCCCCCAAAGGGTTTCTTGCACTCGGGCCCCTTCATAGAGAAGGCTGGCTCTGTTATGAACTTCCATTTTCAACAGGTGGTTGACATTGAAATCATGTGAGACTAGTCCATTTTTCTCTTTGTGTCCCTATTATTTTTGAAAATTAGCAAAGCTGAGCCATTCAAAGATTACTGTAGTGGAAAAAGATGGGAGTTTTTATTCTGTAAGCACTATACAATCCACAATGGCTGAAAAGTTCATCAAGTGTGAAAAATCCACAAACGAACTGGTATTAAGTCTCGGACAGAATGAATACGAAGAGATAAATGTAATGACAAATGCGGATACTAAATCAAAATTACCCCAAATGAACCCTTTTACGCTACAGCCTTCATAAAAGAGAAAATATATTAAACATGCAAATATATTAAACATTAAATTTATCCGCAAGGGAAAACTCATGTTTACAACACAAAGCCTTTCCTGTACATCTCAGTCACTTAACCTAGGCACATTAATAAATATTCCAGTTCTGACAGACATCAATCATATGGGAAAATATAACCACTCGTTTTCTTCTTTACGACATCCCCACAAAAGTCACATTGCTGGAAATTGCCGAAGAAATAACAAAAAAATAATGAAATAAGAAGTTTCCTAAAACAAAACGATTCTCGGGAAACATCAGCCTTCCTTATCATAAAACTAGAAAAACGTTTGCCAGTGGATATTAAGATTTGGTTTACAAATCGAGTGTAATTTTTCATTGATAATCCTCGACAATGTACAAATTGTAACAATTTCATGCACCCTTCAAGGATATGTGATAAGCAAAAGATTTGTCATCTGTGTGGCAACACTCAAGAAGGTACCGTTCAATCACAACAAAAATGCGTAAACTGTAAGGACGAACATTCAGTCCCATCGAGAGGATGCCCACTTTTTATTGAAGAAAAGAACATTTTAGAACAAATATAAAAATCATATTACAAGAGCTAAGGCAAGAAGAGCCTTTAATTAGTCACAAAAAAAATCTAGTTACGCGGCAGCTGTTAAAATAAATACACTTACAAAAAATATCGAAGGAATAATAAGCAACAAAATGGAAACTATGCTCAACAAAATGAACGAAAGGATTGACTCAATAATACAAACAATTAAAATCAGAATGGAAGAGCAAATAAACGCAATCCTAGGGATATCTGAAAAAATTGGTGGAATCGTTGTCACATAACTTAAACGTAATGAGTAATCTTGGAAGCGAAAATCTTTTTCCATCAGGAAAGAAAAAAGCTTTAAAGAAGATTCGGAAAGTATCTACTATTCCAATGCAACTGGATACAGGAGCTTTTGATTTGTTCTTGGACTTTCGCATTCTCCTTTCTTATCCTTTTTTCCTTTCATTCTTTTTTGTTGGTTTTCTATTTTTCAATGACTTTCGTACAGTGGAACTGTAGTGGTAAAAAAAACAAAAACAAAAACAAAAAATTGGCTAAAAGTTCCTCTTTTTTCTACATCCGAATTCTTGATTTTCCAAGAAATATTCTTGAAGCAAGAAGATCACTTCCTGTTTTCAACAAAAGATTTATTTTATTAAGACAGGCATGATCGACCTGGCGGTGATTTAATTTCTGGCATTCCAAAAAACACATCTGGTAGAATTATTTTTAATTAGTACTTCTGATGATAGCAGTATTGAGACACTTGCAGTTGAAGATTTTCATAAAGGTTCAAATTTTATTATCATTAACTTATATGTCTCTCAAGGACTCAATATAGAAAGTGTAAAAGGTTTTTTTATTCTTTTCATTTCCCTGTTTTTATATTCGGCGACTTAAATCTTCTTCACTCTCTTTGGGTATCAAATAAATCATCTCCTCTAAGTAATGATTTTGTAGAATGGTTTCAAAATTCCAGTTTTGTCCTCCTTAATACTTCGAACCCGGCATATGCCCCTTATACTATATCAGCACCACTGCTCGATCTCTCGACCTGCTCTGCATCTATTTAACATAGCGTTATGATTCCCATAACGTTAACATTGATTGTTATGTTTCGGATTCATCCTTTGAAAGTGATCATTTCCAGGTCATAATTACATGGTCAAATTTAGAGCCTAGTGCAAAGTATATAAGACAATAGATAGGAATCGAACTGTGGAGCAATCGGCAAAAGTTTTGGCTACAAAAACAGATATAAAAGCATTGACATGCATGATTTCAAAAGTTATAAGAGAAAATACAAGAATAATAACAATGGTGACAGAAAATTATCCTCCCTGGTGGAACTTATCTTGTCACAGATTTGAAAAATTGAAAGTTCTGTTTCGAAAAAGAGCCCTGCGTTTCATTTCAGAATCAGACTGGACAAAGCACAAAAATATGCAGAAAGACTTTATTCTCGTATTAAAAAGGCTAGTCGGAATTATTGGGACAAAAATTGCATTATTTCAACAATTCTCAGAATGTTTTACTCGATACTCCACAAGCTTTACAGTCATTTAAACCAAGAACTGAGTGTCTTAAATCTCATTCAGCATAACAATCGTTTTATATCTGATCCATCTTAGTAAAACAATCTTTTTTCTGACATTAGTTTTGAGTATGAGCCAATTCCACTTGATTATAGCGAAGACTACACTTCTTGTCTTAATACACCTATTCACCTACAAGAAGTTAGATGCGTTATAAAAAAACATGGAATTCCACACCTGGAGCTGATGATATTACAGAAAATTAGTTTAGAAATCTTAGCATTACAGACCTAACAATAATCACATCCCTCTTTCAAGAAACTCTTACAACATCTTCTATTCCGGAGGAATGGGAACATTCTATCATTGTCCCAGTTCCTAAACCTAATAAGTACAAAATAAAATCACTTCTTACAGACAAATAGATTTTATCTCTGTTTTCTCAAACACGTTTAAAAGAATTTTGATTCAACGCATTACTCATTTAATAATTGAGAGAAAAATTCCTCCTTTTGTGAATGGTTTCCTACCCCTCTTGGATATTCAGATTGCTGTATATAAAATCCATACAACTATTACAGAAGTCCACAATGTAAGGAAATATTTTATCGAAATTAGTTTAGATCTTAAAAGTGCTTATGACTCTCTTTACATTGATGATCTTACACTGAAGTGCCTTCAGCTTGGTATCAAAGGCAATATTGCAAAGTTCATGCACGATTTTCTCTAAATCCGAATTTTTCAAGTTAATTGAAGAAATTCACTTTATAGAAAAAAAAAATTCTCAGAAAGGTTTGCCTCAAAGTAGCGTTATGCTCTTTGTAATTTTTCTTTCGGATTTCTTTGAAACTCTCGATGTTGGTGTGGAATGCTCAATTTTCATATTTATATCTTTAGCTCATATATTTTTGGACTTCATTTCAAAGAAGCTGCAAAATACTATGGAACAAACTCACAAATAATGTAATTATTGAAAACTTAAAATCATTCCCGAGAAATGCTTCACTGTTGACCTATCAAAAAAGAAATTGCAAACCATTCCTCGAATTACGTATGCTGGTTTCCCTCTCACTTGGAAACAATATATTAAATATTTAGGTGTAATTTTTCCAAAACGAATCAAAAGGGGATTTTATTTAAAATTATAAGAGCTAAAGCACTTAAAAAATTAATACTTTAAAATTGATTGGGCATAAGCCTTACGGCCTCAGAACAACAGGTATCATAAACATAACCAATAATACTTCCTAGTTACATGATAAAGGATTTTTCGATTTTTTGACAATGTCAAGATTATTTTACTATCACTACGAATGCACCGAAATTCGAAACTTTTACTTCGATTGCGGGTATCTCCTGCAACCAATCCTCCATTTATAAAATTCACCCCATCAATTCCATATTTACAGAGGAAATCTTGGGACTTTGTCAAGCTCAATATTAAGTTTCAGTAACAGGAAAAAATGTGCTTTTGTTGACAGAAAGCTATTCGGCCCTTCAAGTTTTAAAATGCCTTACAATTAAATCTCCAAAAGTCACTCATGGACTAGCAAGCAAAATTCAAGCATGGGGAAAATTAAATCAGCGAATATGTTTGGTGTGGTCTCAAAGACATTCACAGATTCAGGGAATGAAAAGTCGGAAGTACTCGCAAAAATGGTCACTGAGTCGCACCCACTGCTTGAGTGGATTGCTTTAGAAGATTTAATTTCTAATTATCAGGAAATCTCACTTAAAAAAAAAACAGCGAATCACATTTTCTAAAATAGTAAATATCAAGAATCTATAGGTGGTGTTCTAACCATACTTTCCCTTAATCTTTGGCTCAAAAATAGAATAGAAGATATCATAACTACACGACTTTTAACCCGAATGATTATAACTCCAACTCTGTTGAATAGATTTGGACTACATAATCCCCCTCTCTGCCAAATTTGTAATCTTGAAAATAGCAGTGAACATATCTTGTTTTGTTCCAAATACGCAAATCATAGGTCAAATCCTTTTGCAAAACTTAAAATTGATATTAATTCTTGTTCGTCTCTCAAAACATTTATTCAGATAACTGTTTCTAAAAAGCAGTATCTCCGTATTCTTTTATAATGGATGAAGTTTTTTTAACATTTATTGATTGAACTTTTTTGGAATTAGGAGATAATGGCCTCTGTTGCCAAAAATCTGTTTCTCAACACATTCCAATCAACCCTTTTCCCTTTCGTGGGCAAACACGCATGGAAAAACCTATGCAGTGACGTTATGTGAGCATTTGCTGTATTTCAAACCCAAAAACACAGATGTACTTAATGGTTAATTTATCGCTTTTCTTATTTTCTAAATATCTGTTGTTGACTCATTTCATTAGTAGGATTCCTATTTATACTCTCGTTATATTACTTCTTATGATGGATTTTTATTGCTATTTTTAGATTTAAAAAAATTTGCTATGCTTATTTTTAGTAACAATCGTTATTAATCCTGGAATATATTGCTATCCTATCAATTTTGTGAATTTTTCTTTAATAATGACAGGTTTACGTTAAAAAAAAATCTAATAATTGCATAATGTGCCTCTAGTAGTATTTTCGATATTAATTTGTGAATATCAAATTTAATGCAGAAATACGCTACTCAAAGGGATTTTGTGGATGTTTGTGTAATTAACTTTAAAAAAAAAACAATTCTATAATATTTTTCCACACAAACATTAAAAGGCAATAGAAGCAATCATTTTACAATTCCCTCTAATATGACTGAATAATTTGCTGAATATTTCAACGGTTAGAAAATGAATTGATCCTTATAACATTCACATTATCATAGGAGTTAAATAATTTTTACTTGTATTGAAGATATTAATTACATATTTTAGAAATTCAAGGTATATAATCAAAAATTCTACCAATATATTAAAAAAAAATTAAGATTCAATCTGATTAAATATATTTCACAAGAAGAAGACAGTTCACATAAACATTAATAATTATTTTTAATTCTGAAAGTAAATTTTCGTGATTTTGATGAATATCTATTGGTGTTAGAACTCTTCATCTTCTGATAACTTCTGTACAGATTTCTTCGTATAACATTTTTTTTAAAATAATGAATATTCAGAGGATTCCAAACAGCTCTCTTTTCATGAATTAATACCGTGATTTATATGGAAATCGATTAATTCCTTCTACGGTTTGAAGATACATTAAAATGAGAATGATAGATATTTTATTAATTTTTAAGCATGATGAACAAATTAATTTTTTTAGCAATGCTCAAGGTAAAAAAATATTGGGGGAACCTGAGATTCATTTAATTTAAATTTATAATTGGAGCTTTTGATAATTCTATCTCACTTCTGCTGTTTTTGGATATCCAAGCATTGTCTGGTGTTTATCATTAGGTCGTATAATATATTTATCTGAGAATGATGAATTTTTTATTAACAAACAGAAAAGAAAATTTATTTCTTAAAGATATTTATTTTTCTTGAAATATACAGCAAAGAGGTGGTATACTCTTTTTGGTTCTATATATTTTGAAAATAAATTTAAAAAATTGTATAAAGTGTAAACATTTCTCATAAGA
Organism: Argiope trifasciata; assembly: GCA_026543055.1. Taxonomy (NCBI): domain Eukaryota; kingdom Metazoa; phylum Arthropoda; class Arachnida; order Araneae; family Araneidae; genus Argiope; species Argiope trifasciata. Next base: position 804,468 of record JAPMOQ010011580.1, read on the forward strand.
AACGCATACTTTTATGGATTGGATTTCATAGACCTTTGTAAAAGAAGCCATTTATTTCATCTATACAATTAGAAAGAATCATGGACAAATGAATTATTCTAAGCATGGCTAATTTTACATTCATTTTATATACTATTTGGCATTCTTAAAATTGTATTTTGAAAAAAGAAATCCATAATTTTCTTTATTTGTAATGTTTGTATTAAATCTAATTTTTGAAGAGGGATGCCGTAATACATTTACGCATTGCTTTGAAATGGGCCTCTTTTAGAATGGAGTGTCTCTATTGTTTAATATTTGCTAAGGCGACTGATACCAGCGTTTATAACACCAGAATTACAAAGATAACGCTTAACCGTCAATCTTAAAATCTTTTCTACACATGTAACATATGTTAGCACTTGTTCTCCTATGAGTTTTTAAATAAATGATAACAATAGGCGTTAATTGAAATTTTATGTAAATGCCCTTTTTGTGAATGGAAATTCCTTTCTCTCTGCTTCAAAGAACTCATGAATGGATAATTGAAAAGAAATCAACCCTTCTTAGAGCGCTGACCGTGAGTGACTGTTAGAATTTCCAACTCCTTTCCAAACGAGTGCTCGATCCGTCTTGATAGGACTTTCGATGATTAGTGAACTTTTGATAATGAGAGACATTTCAATAATCATCAAACTTTTGATAATTATCGATTTTCAAGAGAACAGAGAATCTGTCATGCCAATATCTTGCGACTGGATTTTAAGGTTTTTTTTTTTTTTTTTTTTTTTTTTTTTTTTTGCATATCAATCGCAAGTATGGCGATATCTTCTAAATCTTTTTAATCTGCTTGTTTTTTCATAGTACACCTTTTTATATTTTTAAAAGCATATAATTTCTGTAGTTTTATATTTTTAAAAATGCTCTTATTTCAATTTTATAATATGCATAATTCGTTAGAATATTTTATTTTGTAATTCAGTTTTAGATTATTTTCAATGATAGAACAGTTCGACTTTATTTTATAGCTATGTAAATGTTAACGCTCATCTCTCTTGATCAGTTTCTGTGTGCTAATCTGACAAAATCAAACCTCCACGAACTTTCGACAACTATCTTTTTTCGATAATGTCCCAATTTTCATGAGAATCAATATGGGCAATATTTTACGACTGGATTTCAAGTCACTGTTTTATTCACCGGTTGAAAATATGCTTTTAAAACCTCATATTTTAAAAAATGCATACTTTTTCAAGTTTTATATTTTAAAAAGATGCTTTTTCTAATTTCATAATATAATTCTTATTAATTTTTTAATTTAAGATAAATCTTATATTTAATGGATAAATGCTTACTACTAAGACTTACTTTAGTTTACATTATTGGAATATATGTTGATGTTTTTTCCCACTAAATTTTATCACAGTTCAAAAATGTCTTCTATTCTTTCTCTTTTTTTTATTCATGTGGCTTTTTATTTTCAAATATACAATATTTCGAATTGCTAAAAGGAAAATTCTGCATTTAATAGACAATATATTGATATTAATATAATGAGTCTTGATATTAATGATATTATAAAAATAAATGTATTAAAAATTACTGTTTTTCTTACAATTTATATTTAATTATACAATATCACGTTATTAATGAAGAAAAAGTTTTCTAGAAAACAAACTTTATCTTTCAATAAATTTAGAATAGAGAGATGCCTCGACTTTTATAGTTTTCGGCCGAAATTTCGATAAGCCATAATCTGAAGACTTAATCGTTATATATTTTATAATAAAATATTTCGAAAACAACATTAATTATAATTCAAAACCTGCGGATCTCCAACTGGATGCTTACCTGAGGCCGATGGTCTGTCAGAGGGGCAGAGTCAGGTATTTCGATTAATAAATGTTATCTTAGTCGTCAAAGAAATAAATTTGTAAAATTTAGGAATTCTGTGAGTTAAAAAATAGTATTTTTCTAAATCTATTTATTCAGGTTCTAAGGTATTTCATTGCATTTATTTTGTTATTACGGCATACACAAAAAATGGACTTCTGTTTAAACAAAATTGTGAAAGGCTTATATGCCACACAACCATGAGCTTTAATTAATAAAAACTGCATTTTCACAAAATTATAAATGAAAAATTAGTATAAAATAAATCTTTGCATGCAGATTAATTTAGAAAGGTGTTATAATGATTGATTAAATTAACCAGTTATGAGAGGAAGTGCCACATAACGTATGTGTTTAGATTTTGATTTTTAAAAATAACAGAGATGACTATAAAACATTATATTTCAATTTAATACTCAATATTCATTACAATTCTCCTTTAAAGAAGAGTTAAACAGCGTTTTCTCCACAAAACATGCTCAGTCCAAGTCATGTGAGCATGCAAGCTACCAAAACTCAACATCTCTTAACACGTCCTTTCTACGACGAGATCTACTTTTTAATACTTTTCGAGAAATAATAAGAATAACTCTTTTTTTCAAATTTGTCTGATAGAAATCATGAAAAATTACAGAACATTTTTAGAATGGGAATTATTCAGACGGATAGAAAAGCACTTAAAATTATTTTCGGACGAGATTTATTTAATACACACCTCAATAGAATTTAAAAAAAGTTCTATTCAGGAATTTAAAAAAAAAAAAAATGCAAGCTTACGCGCACAAACAGAATGAATTCAAATGTAGATGTACTGCTCTATGAAATCCAGAAGGATCTGTCTTCTTTTAGAATGCTTGTACCAAATAAATTTCAGTGATAAATCTACGATGCTGAAAATACAAAAGAAATAGGCAGAAAAAAACTCAATACTTGATTTGAGTTTCCGGGGTGTAATGTAGCAGGCCCTCTACGAGGTGCACCCTGGTTAAACCTAAATGTGCTATGGCTTTGCCCCCTTCCTTGGGTTTGTTCAGAAATATTGGGTATATCTTGGAGGTCTAATGGCGTCATAGGCAATCTTCTAGGCATTTGTAATAAATAAATAAATTTAAATTTCCTTATTATGCTGGATACTTAAAATTATTAGACAGTTTTTCACAATTTAGTATTCAAATTAGCAACAGAAGTTTTCGATTTAAAACAACATTTGCTCCAACAATTCCCATTTTTTTTCTATTTTTTGTATTTTTTCTTTTCAAAAGTAATTAGTTTTTGCTAGCCAATTGAATCGCAATTCATTAAATCTCCAAATTACTTTCTTTTTATAACTACGGTGCATTTTAATAAACCTAAAAACTGCATGCTAATTAGCACAATTTACTTTAAACTATATTATGTTAGAAAATAACTTATAATTTTCATAAAAAATTTCGTTTCCAATCTCAAATGGAAATATTATACGTGATGATAATCTTTCTTGTTCTTGCTTCTAGAATACTGAGATTTTTATCATAGATGTACATCTATGGGATTTGCTCCAGATTTCCAGCTGTAAGACAGAAAAAGTGAGATACAGAAAAGGGATGGTTTATGACAACTGGAATGCATATAAGGAATTTAATGATCTACTCAAATTTTTATTCTAAGATTTAGAATACTAAGATTTTGATCAGAGATGTGACTATTCCCACAAAACTCAAGGCGCCCTCTTATTGGGATGCAAACAGAAACTTTCTATTAAGAAACCTTGGTGACCCGCTACACCATCATCTATGGGATTTGCTCCAGATTTCCAGCTGTAAGATGAAAAATGCAGATACAGAAAAGGGATGGTTTGTGACAACTGGAATGCATATAAGGAATTGAAGGGTTTACACAAATGATCAACTGTTAAAGATGCTCCAGTGTAAATTAAGCTGAAATAATCATCTCAGAATTAGACTTATTTTTAAAAAATTCACAATAGAATTTTTTAAAAGTTTAAATAATTGTTTTATTGAATTTCGATCAATATGTTAAATGATTCATTATCTTATAGTTAGGGCAGTAGTGCAGTGAGTTGAAATGTAATAATTATGTCGTTAAGCCTTTAATTTTCCAATCAATTTCTTTATGAATTATCCACATGCTAACACGATAAAGGCATTTCCTTTATAAGAAAAATTCATCAACAAAAACACGAGAAGTTATTTTGCGTTTCTGCTTCAGTAACTTCCAAGTTGTGAGAGATAAAGTAAATAAAAAAAGTACAGAATTCTGGTGAGATGTTTTAAAAAATGTTTTGTTTTCTGTTCCTTTCTTCTGCTTCCTTCCATTTCCTTCTTCAAATACAATTTTCTTTTTTTTTTGTTGTTCCTATTTAAAAGTATTTTAATGCACCTTCAGCAATATCTTTAATAATGAATTTTGAATTTCAATTCTTCTAATTACGAATTTATTCTAAATTTTTTTTTAGGTACGTCACATATTTTCGACATTCTCTCGTGTAATCTGAACTCACATTTATTAATTTATCGCTTATAACTTTTTACGAAAATCTACAGTTTGCATTTATGAAATATTTTTTGATTTCATTGCACATTAAAAAATTCCGCTTGTTTTGCACACAGCAAAAAATGCGAAATTAAGAGTAATAATATGTAATACAGAATAAATTTCTTTTCCGAAAACATATATATTTATTTAAAAAGCTATTAAGTTTTTAGAGAACAAAACCAGATTTGTTAAATTAATTTATATAATGAAAAATTTAATTTTGTTTCAATAAAAAAAATCTAGTTGAACAAAATCAGAATTTTTCTTTTATCAAGCTAAAAGCCTTTTAAATTATTATAGTGAGCAGTAAGGTTCAGTAAATTAATATAGCTCAGTTTAGATAGGTTAACGCCCTGTTTTGAAGATGTATGAGAAACTTCTGCAGATGATTCTTCTATTTCAGTCAGAATTAAATGATATCACTAGAAGCATCATTCCTTCCTCAAGATTTCCATGGCATTCTAATATGAATATATTTGACTGATAATGGTAGCCTTCATGACGTCATTAGCATAATGGCATTCAGCATACATGATGGATCCTGTCTCGTATTTGCAAACTTCTGGTCAAGAAGTTGACATTTTAAAGCGGCGGTTACACGACCCAAGAAGCTTCAGACGAGCCATGCTTTCCCTCGTCAGACCTCTCTTGCGGTTTACTGGGGTCCTTTGATGCCTGAGCATTTTACCGACATTTTTTCGGTAAAATGCTCAGGCATCAAAGGAGTCCAGAAAACCACAAGAGGGTTCAAAGGGGAACTCATGCCTCGTCTGCAGACGGGTGCATGTCGTGAACCACCGCTTGACATTCAGCAACCCTGTACTGACTAGCGCCCACTATGTACAAACTCAAAAAAAAAAAAGAAAAGAAAAGAAAGAAGCTGTGATGGAATGGCGTGAGAATGATGTTATGTAGTAAGACGTATGAGTGTGATGCGTTTCGTGGAATATGGCCTCAGAAAACTGTTAACAAACAGCCCATTTAATGTTGAAATAACTTTATATATTTTATATATGTGTAACTGTGATGTGTGCAATTAATTACTTATTAAAACATATTGTTTTGAAAGGTTTTTGACTATTATTTGCTCTTAAGAGACATCAAACCCATCTTCAATTCTTCATATTTTGTATGAATTCTTGAATTGCTTTATTTAAATTCTATAATTTGAACCAGTGCATTTTTTATCAATTGATGGGAAAATATATCTTTGGAGTTTAAGGTACCCCAGTTTTAAATTATTTGTAATAGCTGACTTGGAAATAAAAATGCATAAAAAGACATTTTTAGATTTATCACTATTATTATTCTAACGAAAGATTATCACGTTCAAAGAATAATCTAGTATAACAAACTTTCAGGCATCAGAAATATGCGAAAATAAATGTGTATATAATAGATTATTCTTCAACTTAGAAATTAAAAAAGATTTAGAAATGAGAAAAGATTTAGAAAAATGTTAAGATTAAAAAAGATTTAGAAAAGTGTTATGACAAAATATTGAAAGAAAGCTATAGCTTCATTTAATTATTATTCACTTGATTTAGATAATGAGCTGCTTTTAAAGAATGTTTACAGTTTAAACACATAAATATATTTAACTATAAGAAGGACACATTCAATAAAAAAATCAATCATTAAAAGAATATGCAATATTTCTTGTTGAAACTGTAGGTAATTTTTAACACTTTTATCATCTTAAATAAGGACGAAGGCTTATTTAAAAAATCCTTAGGAAAATCTTAAATGATTAATAGATAGAATTTTATCGACCGAAGATGAAATATTTTAGGTCAAAACAAAATTATTAATGAATTTGATACAAATAAATGCCAGAATTCTTTTTATAAAAATGTTATATGAGATGCAGAGTAGATATATAATATATGTAAATATGTATATAACCATTCTGTACCTTATAACACACACAAAAGTTTCTATTTTATGAAGTAGTTATTATCCAAATTTATTCTTTTTGCACGAAACAATAGCTAAAAATGAAATATATGTTAAAAATAACTGAGGTCTCAGATTAATTCTAAAGAAATTCCGTTTTAAACTACTAATTAATGCTATATACTTTGAAATAAATTACGTCAGCATAATGATGAAAGATAGTCAAATGAATGTAAATGAATTAACTGAAACATTTCTTGGCAACATGAGTAAAAGTTGATCAGAAAATTCTAAACGCTGTGCGTACTTTAATTATTTAATCTTGAGCTCAGTTGAGATTATGCCTTTTTTTTTTTTTCTAATTCGTCTTCCTTTTACCTTCAAGAATAAATTAAATTATTTTATTAAACTGTATTTTCCTCGTCAAAATATATTAATTTCTTCAATTCTTTCACGTGTAAATCAGCCTCTTTTGGCTTATCAGCAGCCAAATTAGTAGATTTTAAGCTCTGTTTAAAATAAAGAGAAAAATATCAAATAAAAATGCAAGAAATTTTAACTAACACTCATAATGTAGTGAGGACTAGAGATCGGATAAAAGCTTTTATCTTTTACTTATATTAAGATAATATTCAATGAATAAAAATGATTTATTTAACAAGTTAATTAAATTTATATTATAAAATTAAAAATGGTAAAATAGCAAAAAATTTTGTCATTTGAATCTCAACATTCTTTTAAGAGCCTCGAAATTTTCGAAAGATATTCAATAAAAACTTACTGAATTTTGTTCAGATTCGTAATTTCTTGTAATAACTCCTGGAGACTTTTTTTTTTAAGTGGCGGTAGCCTGGTAGTAAGGTCTCGGCTTCGGAACCGGCGGGTTTCAGGTTCGAGACCCGATTCCACCGAAGAACCACCATGTAAGCGGGTCTGGTACACTTTAAATCCGTTAGGGCCAAATGTCCTTCGGCTGGTGTGGTGTGGAAGTTTAGAGAGGTCTTGCCAGCTCATGTGTCGTCCTCGTCATCTGATCGCGGTTCAAAATTACGGGGTCCGTCCCAAAATAACCCTAGTAGAGGTTCAAAACGGAACGTTGATATAACCAAAGTAAACTCGGGATATTTTTCTCTCAACACCTGATTTTTGAGGCTACATTCCTCAAACATATGAGAATCAAGGATTTCGAAATTAATTTCGTATTTATAACATTTCAAGACTGTAATGCACTTTTGAACACGATAACGAAAACTTCCTAAAAATCTTAAGATGTACAGACACACTTCAAACTTCGAAAATAGTTCAAAATATCGAATGTTTTTTGTTTTATTTTATTTATTTATTGCTTCAAAAGGTACTCTGATCTTTTAGCTGTCAAATGATTCCAAGATGTTGTCAATATTTAGAATATTTCTTGAGTGAGGATTTTTCTGGAAATACTTTCATTGAAAACTCTAGTTTCGGGGTTTTTTTAACTCGTTTTATGAAGAATATTTTCCAGCTATGTTGCTTCATTGAAACAATCAGAACTCAACAAAAATTTAACCAATAATTTATATATCAAAATAATCTCAATGAAATAGTGAATGTTTTGTACCTGAATCAAAGTTATATATAGAAATAAATTTCAATAACTATTTAAAAGTTAAAATTACAGAAAAAACCTTGCTTATTCTATTTATCACAGATAAAAATTTTTTTTAAAAACAACTGCATATTTTTATAACTTGATTGAGGTAGACAACATGAAGACTTATATTAGGCATCATTTCCAACTTCAGTTGTGGGTCTGTAGAAATTAGAATTAAAGATATCATATTAAAAAATGCTAATTAGCTCATTAAATATTAATTATTTAATAATTAGTGTCATATGGTTTTTTTCTCACTGAAATGTGTTTAAACACATATTAATGACCGACTATAAAAAAATTGGATTTTTAAAGTTAAAATTAAAAAAAAAAAACTTCTAGTGTGTTCGTACACCTTAATGACACTTCTGAAACATTCTAATACATTTGAGCTCTAGATTCCAAAACTATTTTATTAGATTTTTCTTTTAAAATTTCTGTCGGAAACTTTCCTTACAACACTATGGAATTCCGAAATATGTTTCATCCTCAAAATTATTAAATTAATTTTAAAAAATACAGCAATTTTCACCGATATTCTTTACAGTAACCGATTAGATTTTTTTTTTTTTTAATTTCTGACGGATATTTTCCTTAAAATACTAAGCAATTCCGAAATATGTTTTCCTCAAAATTCCTAAATGAATTTAAAAACTACAGCAATTTTCACCGATATTCTTAACAGTACCGATGCGCTTCCGAAATTTCCTAAAATATTTCTCTGATTGTTCTAATAGAAACATCCGACCTATTACGAGGTCATTCTCGGGTGATTTAGGAAAGAACGAGAGAAAGTGAAATCAGAGAAAAAAAATGCGGCTCTTACACTCATCTTGAACCCCCACCCTTGAACTCCAAATAGGAAAGTTGTTGAACAAGTTCCGCTTCATTCCGTCTTGTTGAACACACACCCTGAAAACTGTATTGCGGTAAGGATGATCAGTTGAGAAACTTTTCAAAATTTCAACAGACACAGAAGAAAAAAAAATTCTTCCCCTGGGATCTCCCAACTTTCATAAGGTCTACAAACAAAAAGAAACGGTAAAGTGGTTACGAAGCAATGGTGCAGCCTTAAACCGGTTGCCCGATTAAGTTTGACTGGCTTCGATGACACACAGTGCTCATGTGCTGTGGGAGAATCGAAGCACAATACCATGATTTTGGCTTTTGTGTGCAAATATATACCGGTTGCTATGCGGATTTGGGCACCTAAAAGGTTTCGAAGGGAGAGTTCATCAAAGGTAAGCTAAGAAAAACTAAATTTCAAAATTGATATATTTTAATTGATTAATTATTTTTTAAATTTCTTTGCAATGTAGGCGTTCACTAGATGCTTGCTTATCATCTTGTGAATGCAAATTTATATATTACATGAATGTTTTCCGCTCCTCCAAAAAATACTATTGACAGCAGGTAAATTTGACGAATTTCTTTACATCTAAGTTGGTTTAACGTTCTGTCAAAATTTTTCATTATTCGAAATTTATTGCAAATATCAGAATCTTATCGTTCATGACTGTTTTTTTTTTAAAATAACAATTTTGGAATGAGAAATTAGGTTTGCCATAAGATGTATTATAAAGGCCTTTAAATAATACTAAATAAAGATGCTTTGAAGTAATCCGGTGTTGTTTTACATAAAAATAATTTTTCAAAAATTCTCATGTTTTGACGTGAGAAATGAACGGAAACAGTTTTTGATATTGAAAGTAAATGTCATTTAATACTCATATTTTGACTGTATCTGAGAGAAAATTGTAAAAAAATCATATATTTATTTACAGCTTCATTAATATTCATATTGTTGCTTCCTTTAAAATTTTAATTTGCATGTTTTTATTGCCTGTTTGTGTTTTCACATCGCGATTTATATCTTTTAAAAATCAGCGAATTGCACGAACTTTATAAATTTTTTTGTGAAAATTCTTTTTATTTATGATGTTTTGATGTGCATATTTACACACACATTCTGCAAATATTAAGTTCATCATGTACTCTCAATATAAAGTAGGATTTCTCTAATTTACAATTAGTAAACTTTAGATCAAAATATTAGCACTTTTTTCCTTTTTTTATTATTGCTAATGGTTCATATAGCAAATAAGTTTACTGATATTTTTTATAGTTTTTAATATTTTAAAGCTCAGAATATTAGATTCACTTACAATAAAGTATTAAAATCTGTTACAATGCGGCTAAATGTTAAAGAAAATATATAAAAACTTTAAACAAAATTTTCAAATAATATATACATAATAAATATATCTTAAATTCTTCTTTACTTTGAGTAGAAAAATCCATGATTGCCCAATTGATTGCATGAAAAGAATTAAGGTGTACATATACACTTGAAACTTTGAAAATCGTTCAAAATATCGAATTTGTTTATTGCTTCATTTAATTATAAAACGATACCAAGATGTTGCCAATATTCAGAATATTTCTCGAGTTGGGACTTTTCCGAAGATACTTTCACTGAAAATTCTAGCTTCGGTTTAAAAAAAAAAACACCCTCATTTTATGAAGAATGATATTTTATAACTATGTTGCTTCATTGAAACAATAATAACTCAGCAAAAAATTAACCAAATACAATTATTTATTTATCAAAATAATTTGTATGAAATTGTGGATCTTTTGTGCCTCAATAAAAATTATATTTATAGAAATAAATTTTTAATAGCTTTTAAAATTTAAAATTACAGAAACAATCTCACTTTTCTATTCATCGTTGATAAAAAAATTGTTTTAAATACTATACATTTTTAAAACTTGGTTGATGTAGACAACATGAAGAGTAATATTAGGCATAATTTTCAACTACAATTATGTGTCTGTACAAATTAGAATCTAAGATATCATGTTTCAAAAAATATGCAAATTCATTAAATATTCATTAATTAATTAAAAATTAGGATCCTTTGTTTTTTTTCACTGAAATTAGTTTAAACATATATCAATGACGTACTGTGATGGATTTACTGTAAAACTGGATTTTTAAAGTTAAAATTTTTTAAAAATCTTTTAGTGTGTACGTACACTTTAATGAATATAATGGAAATTTTAAGAATTTCCAAGTATAAAAATAAAATGTCAGTTTAATCAAACATGTTATGGAACATCTTTTAGCGATATGGTGAAACCAAATTCCTCAGAAAATTACTTGAGTTAAGGAGAGTATGTTTTATTGAAGGAGAGCGAACAGATATTCGAAACAGGATTGGGCGTTTTTCATTTTGTGATACATGCTTAATTCAAGCCTCATACTTTATTTCCAGTATAAGGCATAAGTTTGTGCGCTGATGCGATCTGCAGTATATGCCTAGTTGAGTGTCGCTTGCATTTTTCCGAGAATTCTAATACTTTCTGAATAGTTTGAAAACAATTGGCTCATATAAGTAGTAAACTTATAAGCGATAATGTTATACAAAATGGAATATTTGTCAGAAGATTCAAATATCGAGTTATAGTCAGATAGTTTTTCCATTTTATTGCAAATAAAGCTAATTTTTAATGTTAGATCTTATCCCAAATTGAATTGTGCCAAACGAGGATTCTAGTTGTTTTTCTAAAAATGCATTTGTTGATTTTTATTAATTGAATCAATACGCTAATGCAAGAAAAATTAGTTATTCATGCATTCATATTCATTAGAATGGTAGCATTAAATATTTATTACTGAAAAGATGCAAAAGTAAATAAACTCTCATAAATTACTCCAATTTGCATGATCAAAACTTTTTATTGCAGTTTAAGTACATTGGGCAATTATATAAATGCAATTTTATACAAATATTTTTCAAGCTAAACATCTTACTGCTACCATCACATTGCTCCTGATATAATGCAATTAAAAAATAAAAATAAAACTAATGTCATTCAGAGAAGAAATTAAACATGACTATACAAAAATTTTCAATAAAATCTTTTGCAGCTGCACAACTCTAGCCTTTTATTTATATATCAGTTAACCTTTTTTTTTCTAGAAAGTTAAAATATGTCTCTTCCTGATATCATCAGTAAATTTAATTCCCATCTCATTTTTAAATATTGTACAGAAAATATTTTGAATTTCTTATAAACTGACATTCACGAACAATTCCAACAAAAATTAATCTTTGAAGAATATAATGAACATTTTTTGAATTATGAAGCTGTTGCAGAAACAATTTTGATGCTGAACTATACTTTCAATATTGGAGAAACAACAACCGTAATTTTTTAAAATCAGATACTCTTTGTAATATCAACGATTTCCAGTATAGGTTGCATATTTTCAAGATAACATGAATTCCATCGACTTATGACTTTTTCTGCCTACATTTTTTTTTTCTGAGTACTACCTACTCCCACTTACCTACAACGTTTAACGCCCTTCCACGTTTTTCATTTTGTTGCTTAACTCGGAATGTAGTGTTAATAACAAATGAATACTTAGTTTATTATTATTCTCGATGCAGGCGAAAGCCATATTTACAAACAATTAATCATCAAAAATTGATTAAAAGAAAGAATTAAAAATTAAAATATTTGGAATATAAATAAATTAAATAGTAAAATATTAAAAATAAAATATTTGGAGATCAGTCACTTTTTGCATCAGAAAAGACAGTTCATTCTTAACTTTTAAATTTAATAGCACTAAATCCAAACAGTTCTAGAATTTTTTCTTAAGGAGTTTAAAATCTATTTGGGTTGTAGCGCAAGTGAAAAATATTGGTGCATTTATTTGACGTTTTAAACCAAGTATTACAATAGGATAAAAAAGAATACTGAATCCAGATGCTCCCGCCATTGTTTCATACTGCAAAAGCATATTTCACTAACAGTGTCTGCTTGCTCAGCGATCAGACACTGATTAGTAAGGAAAAATCAGAATTGCTGCTTCAAATATTTACCTTTTTTTATGAACAAATAGTTACCGTTTCCATCTAAAATCTGAAATAATTTTGTATGGTCCAATTTGGATTTTGAATTAATATACAGGATTGAATTACTATATATCATTTCAATGAATTGCTTGGTAAACAGTTAAGTTTAGATATAATTTTATTTCATAACATTTTTTTTATCTTAATAGATTTTACTTAATGCTTCATCATTTTTATAGCATCTTGATTCACATCACACTTTTATACTGTATAATTATCATGCTTTTTGCTTCGAATATTGGAATTTGGTGATCAGTTTTTCGTTCACTTTTTTGCGTTCAAAAGATCTGAATTTTTGCAGAGGTAATTAATCCCTTTTATAATAGAATATTTTAATGATTTTAGAGCTCATAATTGTTATTTAATACATTAGTTATTATTTAATATGTTAATATATATTTAATATGTTATATTTAATATTAATTGTTATTTAATATGTTAATTAAATTAGCTAATAGATTGATTTCATAAAAAGCCCGCCATCTACTATGCATTTTGAGGAAATTCAGTTCAAGATTCCGGAATATCAGTACCATGAATCGTGAAATATATAAAAGAATAAAAAGTAGAAAATATCAAAAATAAAGTTTTTAAACTCATTTTTATAGTGCAGTTAAAGAGTAGGAAATAAAATATGTTCATGGAAAATTTTGGAATATCATTAAAATTATGACATAAAGGCTAGTCACAATGAGTGAGGGAAAAAATATCAGAAACTCGCACTATATTTGGATCAAAATGTATTAAAATGCGATTGCAATTTCAATTTACATTAAATTTTTTATCTGCGCTTCAGGTATTTTAGAAGACTGGGATAGCCTGGTTGATAAGGCGTTGGACTAGCATCCCTTAGGTTGTGAGTTCGAGCCCCGCCGACTGAAGACTCGCCTATGTGTGGTGGCTAATGCACGTATAAATCTGTCATGGTCAAAAAGTCCTCCATGTCGAGAGTAATACCACTGGGGGTCATTGGTTCAGAGGTGGTCGTTCTCTGGTCCAGATTTTAATTACGATTTGTGGATGAGTGAATGAAATGCATGAATGAAGTCTTCTCCGTAAAAAGGGTTGTGACGCATAAAGTATTTAAGTCGTTCTCTTGACCCTAGTTGTAGCTACTAAAAAAACAAGAGATGCTCACTCGACTTAAATTGCTGACAGATAACTGTCAGTAGGCTTGGGAAGTGTCGTAAGCCACAATACAAAAACAGGCTTTTTAAATTGTTATTTTCACCTCCAGATTCTTGATGACAGAATTATATTTCTTTTGAATGCAGTGATAAAAGTGTTTTTTACTTTTTTATATACGAAGCATAGAAAAGTATCAGAATTGCCAAAAAATTTGTTTTGATGAATCTCCACGTTGCAGACCTCCCTCAAGTGGAAAAATAAATTTTTGAACATTACGCCTGTCTGTCTGAAAACACAATAACTCAAAAACACTTTGATCTAGACGAAATAAATTTGATATGCAGCTTTTGACTAAACTTATAGATTTCTATAAAACATTGAGCTAAATCCATCCTGAGGAAGTCTGTCCGGCAGTTTGAGAACAAGTCAGCTTGATGACTATAAAACGTAAAGAGCTAGATAGACAAAATTTAGAACGACGGTTTAGCATCTAAAATGCCAATTTTTAACAAAATTTGACCGAAATCAGTCAAAGAGTTGGCCGTCTTTTGATTTGTTCTTTCGCATGCGTGTAAACTTAATGCGTTAAATGACTGAAACTCAGAAACTCTTGCGACAAATTTTAGTCAGAGTCAAATATTGATTTTAATCGGGTGAAAAAAAAAGACCGGGGGGGGTTAAAATAAATATTTGCCCGATAGATTCAGTAAAAAATGCTAGATACAAGCCGAAGATCTGAATTTCATAATTATTCTTTTGCAATACTATGTAAAGCATTCGCGTTCTAAGCTATTAACAATAATTAATTTTATGCGGGTGAAATTCTTTTTTGGAAAGTATACAAGGCTGTTTTCGGAGACAAATCTCTCTGATTTGAAAAGAAATCTTGCTTTAATCCTTTTGTACTAATTTTCGAAACATTAGTTATACATCAATTGGGTAAGTAAACTATGCTAAAGAGGATTTAACCATTTCTACGAGAGGAAGAAATGCTCCTGTTTCATCTGAAAAATGCATGGAAAATTTTGTTCAGCATGGAGTTTTCCGAGTTTATTTTTGAAATGTCACTTAATCAAACAAAACAAAAATACAAATCACTTCAAACAAAAGATAAATTATGTTTTTAATAATTTTATTGATTTCTATTAACCGTTTGCCAGATTATCTCCAGTTATCTCGGGTTCGTATATATTGCAGTTAATTATTATCCCGAGAAAACTCAGGCGAGGCACGATTTGTCAGTACGATTTGTTTCATCATGGTTTTACTCGGCCTGGAGGAAATGAAAGGAAATATTCAGCTTTGATTGGCAGTTTGCCTAGTTTTGTTGCTTTCGTGGTTCTTTTGGCGGGATCGATCACGTGTTTTCTCTGTTGTATAGTATACGGCTGCTTGTGGATTAGTAATGTATAAAAAAGATAGTTGCATTGAGAAAAAGTAAAATAATGGCGATGTTGCAAGATAGCGAAAGCGATTATTTCTCAGGTAGTGATTCCTGCTACTAAAAAAAAAAATCAAATCCAACGAGTCAGTGTATTTTGTGCTCCCCTAAAAGAGATTCCAGAGGTAAACCTGTAAGAAAAGAGACCATATACTAGAGTGCAGAATGTTAAATATCACTTTGTGTTATCCCATGTTTCAAAACCTATTCTACAAAGACTAATATTAGATTTTTTCTCATTCGCTCGAGTTGAATCGGGATAGTAAACTGATATTGAAACCAAATGCTTTTACACTCATAAAAACTTAAAAATTCAACTTTAAATCTACATATTTTGTTTTGTTCCGTTTCCTTGTGTTTAGTAATAAAATGAGAAAAATGTGATGAGTTTTTTTGCATTTTTTTTTTTTTTTTTCAAAAATAATTCCAGGGGAAGCGGTTAAAAATTGACAGAATACTTTTTCGTAGACGATGTATAGACGAAATACAGTAATCACCAAAAAATCACACTTGAAATTTGGCGAATCTCCACGTTTCTTGAGTTCCAAACACATGTGGAATTAGTGATTTGTCAGTGAACACGATACCAAAATTGGTAGCTGTAAAGAATCAATTACGTTCTGCTTCATTAATATAAGAGATAGTTTGTATCGACATATCCGAAAGCGAAGTCTATAGAAACATTTCAATCATAATTGTCATTTTATCTCTGTGTTCAATTATTCCGTTAAACGAACTCAGTTGTTAAAAAAACTCGCCATACATATTCATTCGTCATTTTCCTTATGATATTAATAAAAGGCATTAATTATCACTTGTATCGTGTTTCATCCTTCGCAACTTGTTTTTACATTTCTACTGAAAAAAAAACCCGTAAATAAATAATTTTTTCGGTATTTAAAATGCAATGTCCGTATTTGATAACAAATGAGAGTTATTAAGTAATGTTATTTAAAAATATAATTCAACTAAAGAAACCTCATTTGTTGAATTTTAATCCGGAAAATTAAATATATAATGCGAAGAAAGTGATGCAGAATGTTCTAAAAATATGTGGATAAATAATATAAAAGAAAAAATATATTCTAAAAGAGCTCTTTATTTAAAAAGGGAGGAACCAATAAACGTTCGTTTTTCTAATGCTTTAACAATGTTTTTCTAGCTAATTTGTTCACATAGGTTATATTAGGCTGATGATATTCATTATTTAGTAAAATTTGTAAAAGAAAAACTTACTCTTTTAAAAAAATTAAATGTTTTTTACAAAATAAATCATTTGTTGTATAATAAAAATGATTCATAACTCGAAACACTTTTTCCTCTCGAAACTGCTTATCCAAAATGACAGGTTATTATAGACAAAAACAAAAGTAGGATATTTAAAAATAATTGTTCATTTGTCTGTTTTAAAGCTAGACCTATTTAATATATTTGTATGATCTATTTACTTAGAAATAAAAGTTGATAACATTTACTTATAATTCGAGATATAAGGTTCGAATTTAAAATTCGAACCGAAATGAAACACAATTTTAGTAAAATGTTTTAATTTTGAAAGATATTTTTGAATAATTTCACTGATATTGAAGAATAAAAAAAGTGCTTTAAGTTTTTTCGTTACAGAAAAACACGATTTTGTCTTTTAGTAATTTCGATACAACCAAACTAATCCACCCAGAACCGAATGTTTGAGAACATTCTCTGCAGATCAATGTTCAGGAAAATCTTATTTTTGGTACTTGATTAGCCAGTTTCCATGCCACTTCCAGCCATTGTAATCTTTCAATCAACCAGAAGACGACGCCTAATTGGATCGGGTTTATTTTGATTTTCTTTAAGGTCTTGTTTTAAAAAGATATTAAGGTATGAGTTTGAGATGGAAAAAGAAGAAACGGGATTCTTAAAAAATTCAAGCAATAAAATTAGATCGTTTCTAAACATAAATTCCTTAATTAAAAAGAAACTAATCTTGGCTTTTCTCGTCGAAACAGATTTTCCATGCCATTCGATACTTGAAATTATTGATAATGTTTATGTATATTTATAGCATAGTAAAGATTATTATTACTTTAGGGATTCCATTTGTAGTAAAAAACGAAAACAAAAAAATTGTTGAATATAGCAAATAAATATATAAAAATTTTAATTAAAAAGTTTTAAAAAACACATTTTTATTAGTGTACTAAACCGAAGATTTCTTTTATTTCAATTATTTTTTTACTTTGTATCTTGGAATCTGCCATTTTTCAAAATTACTCTGAGGTGAGGCAACTGATATGATATCAAAATTCAATTAATAATAATTAAATTGAAAATAGTGTGTTGTCAGTAATGATGCAACAATATTTCATTCCTCTAATACTTCAGGAAATAAATGAAAAAACGATTCATTTTTACGACAAGAAATAAGTCAAATAAAGTAAACATACTTAGAAAGAAGAATAATTGTAGAATTCTTAGAAAGAAGAATAATTGAAGAATAATTTTTATGAGATTATTATTCAAATAGATTATCATTTATTCAAATGTTGCCGAGACCAATAACCGAACGGACTCCTCTAAGCATATTCCGTTAAATTCTGTTATCATGTTTTAAAATGTTCTCGAAATCAATCATCGAGGAGACTCCTCTAAGAACATTCCGATAAATTCTATTATCATTTATTCAAATGTTACCGAAACTAATCATCGAGCTGACTCCTCTAAGCATATTTCGATCAATTCTAGAGATTGAATAATAAATATTTGACACAGTTGTTATGGAAACAAACTACCATTGAATGCTTTTCATACATACTAGTTTGTGGTGTAAATATTATGGAGATTCTTTCGGAATAGGAATAAAAATGATGGGAAAAAGATCAAAGATATATTTCACGTTGAAATGTTAAATGAGTGATGTTTCAAAACTAAGCAAACTGTATCTGCTAGTCTTCTAAATAATTGAAACGAATATGTGAAGAAATCACAAGGATGAACATTTCAGCAACTAGAATGAACAACACCTTACAACTTTCCAAAATTTTTAGTTTTGTCACGTTTAGCGTTATCAATTATAGTCTGCAAATGTTTCACAACCCAATGACTCTTCGTCTCATTCATGCTTTGAGGTAGAAAATTTTCGATTTCCTAATTTTTAAGGCAAGGAAAGAATTGGTTTTATTTTTAGATACTTTAAAACGATGTAACTAACGTATCTAATTATAAAATATTCCAGCAGATTGACTTCGGCCGGAAATTCTGAAAGAGCTTTTCTTTTCTAACAAATCATGTCTTTCATCAGCAGAACAAGGAAATGGAAATTGTGTAATCTATATAAATAAAAATGAATGTTTGTCTGTATGTCTCTTATGCACTGTCCTATCGCTCACCCTGTTCCAATAAAACTTCGACAACATATTGCTTGCACTTAAGCGAAGGTTATAGGCATAATACAATCATCTAAAGTATAAAAAATATTTTCAGATCTATTTACTGCATCTACTAACCATCAAATAATGATTCAGAGACACTACAGATTCAGTAAAGATGCTAAATTTAAGCTAAACGTTGATATTTCGGAGCTATTGTACGTAAATGCAATGTAAGTCTTTCTCTTAGTAATAGTTTTATTAGAGAGTGTGCGAGAAAGTTTTAGGGGAACCAATCCTATAGGTTTGAAATTTTAACTAATCATTTAATAAAATTTTAGCTTTTTTTTTTGCAGTAACTTCCGAAAATATTAGAATGCAAATAATTTTGCACTATCTTTGTTTTCCAAAAATTATCTTTTCAACTATGTTAAAGATTTTATGGTATAAATATATTTTCTATGTTTAATCAATTAAAAAAATATTTTAATCATATTTTCTAATATTAAACTTGATAATTCTGAACGAATATTAAACGAATCACGAGATGCAATAATTGTTTCTCTCATTATTATTCTGAAAGAACACCAGAATACACAAATCTAATAGATAAAAATAAATATTTGTTTGTAGAATAGAATAATAAAAACAGAATAAATACTATTTAAGCTTTTCCTTTATATATCCTTCAATTTCAATGAATGTATCGACTGTCGATAAGAAAATAAATATCATTCTTTCTATCATTCTTAATTAAACAAAATATATTTTCCAAATTCCATGCGATGCTTCCGAGATTATTTTTTCTGCGGCAGCAACGCGCCGGGTACCATCTAGTCTATTAATATATTTTAAGAACAATATTTTCAATAGTAAGAATCAAGAATGAAAAAGAGTATTTTTTTCCTTCATTAATGTAATGCTGCCAATAATTTTGTTTATAAATTCGTATATCATCCTCTTTAAAGCGAAAGTGACGAAAGGTTATACAAGGTAGTGAAAAATCTAAAAACGTTGAGTTTGAGAGCCTTAAATGCTCGCGAAATCGAGTTATCGAGTAGAAACTTTTGAAAATAAGGCTGACCAATCAGTACGATTAAAAATGAATATCAACCTTGAGATAAACAACTGAAAACAATAAAAAATGACCATTCTAAAAATAAGATTTTTAAACAAAATTCTATATTGGTATTTCCAATCACTTCTGTTATCAAAGTTGAATGACTTTCTTTAGGAATTTTATTCACTGCGCCCTCTTTCATTTCACAGGGAAACTGATGTATAAACAAGTGAGACAGAAAATTCCCCTCAGATGATTTACAGCTAAAAGTAAAAGGGATCTTCGCAATATGTCCATTTATTTGTTCGTC
Source organism: Argiope trifasciata (assembly GCA_026543055.1). Classification (NCBI taxonomy): domain Eukaryota; kingdom Metazoa; phylum Arthropoda; class Arachnida; order Araneae; family Araneidae; genus Argiope; species Argiope trifasciata. The sequence goes on from JAPMOQ010011580.1 coordinate 824,621, forward strand.
ATATTTTTTGTAGCTACAATTTCAGTGTTTACCTGTTCATTTTTACCCATAGCATTGGGATTCAATTAATAATCGAGTCAAGAATAGGTATGTAAGAGAATCATTGTCAAGCATGGATTTTTTACGAGACTTTTAATCATCATCCATATTCCATCTTAGCTTCTATTTGTTCATAACATTCCAATGTTCAAAGAACTTGTTGTCTGAATCGACTGTCATTTCCCGTGTAATTCATGTAATTTGGTTGTGCTATTGTAAACTTGTATTGCATCAAATCTATATTGTATATTTTATTTGATGCGTTCTTCTCTTTCATTCAATTCTGTGATAAACAACTGCCCACTTTGCACATTCTTTGATATTGCAATCTAATATTTAAAATTCTTATCGTGCTCAATTTTTTAATTTGCCTTCTCCAACATTGCAAGACATGGTGGGTGAAAAATACCACCCAAGCATTTTTAAATTCTTAAGAGTTATTGACTTTTTCACTTGCATTTAGAAATTTTTTATTCTTTGGATCATTCCTTTCAAGTTCATGTGCATTATATAATTGCATGAATCATTGTTTTAAACTTTAAATTGCTGAAGTCCATTTTTACTTCATACTTACGCAATTTTCACTTCATATATTTGTATTTATAATTTAATAAGTGAGTGTTTTTACTATCTTTTATATTACCATTCGATTGTCACAGTATGGCCAGATATGGCTCTAGCGCCAATATACCAAACCAACCAATCCAATATATTGCTGAAAAATACTAATTTCTGTCAGCCTATCCTACTTTTAGCATGCAAACAATCTTTTGAAATATTTTGTTCATACAGTCTTGGAAATATCATTTTCTTCTCTAAATATCAAAGAAACTGCAGTATACTGATGGTCACCTACAAAATCGATTATAGCAAAAGGAGTATGTGATTATGTCGCATATTGAATTTGTCGTGAGGTAAAATGTTTTAGCTTAAATGTGGGGTAATGTTTGGAAAATGGGAAGTTAGACTCGAATGACTTCTTCTTTTTCTAATCAATAATCAAAAATACGTTATTATTTCTCATTAACGCTTCAAAGTACCCGAAGCTATATTAACAGCATAAATATACTTTCATGGCTTTTGAATACATACTGTGACATCATAGATCAGAGAATGCGTCTTAATTCTTAAGACATCCTGAAGGCATTTATGAATATTTGTCTAGCAAATTTCTTTTTCTAATTTTTACAATGCGTTTTATCTTAACTATACTAAAGGTTTATCAACGAATTTACCACTTTTATTCTCTGTGCAACATTCAATTTTTAAATTTTTAGATATTTGAAATTTTATTATGCACTTTTTATCATCATCACCCGTTTTCACCGTATGTTTGGCGCAGCATAGTCTAACCAGGCTCTTGCACCATTAAAATCAATCAACTAACCATATATCAAGGAAATTATCTTTTCAGGGATCGCTATTTAAGCAGGTTAGTAATTTAAGGTCCACATGCAAGAACAGCCTCAATAGAGTTGAAAATATTGTAGCGTTCCCCTAACTCATTCACGGTAAACAACATTTCCTGCCAGCTGTGTCACACCTGTTAAAACACTCCATTGGTGAATGCCTCCAAATTGTTGGATGGGGGGTCTGCTTATCGCCAAGTGATCGGTGCATCTGGTCATTAGTGCTAAGCTGAAAGACCACACGTGAGGTTCATTATTGGGGAAGAACCTATAGCACCTTCAAAGGAAATGAGTGTCAAACTTCTGGATGCCAAATGGTTCTCTTTGTGAAGCGACTATCATTGATCGCATCATTTATGAGCATTTCCAACGCCAAGCTGGGGCCACAAATAAGGGAAATTTTGGATGAACGATTGGCCGATAGAGCGCTGACGTGTACAAATGGGAGATGGGAAGGCGGAGTTTGGACAAAAAGCGGGTTTTTCTTTGAAGAAAAGATGAGACGTTTTTTATTACGGACTGCTGGATTATGGCAGCAATTTACGCTCCACCCTGGAGTAGCCGTACTGGCTAATACCCTGTTAGTCACTTGTGTTTTTCTCCAAATTGATAGAGAACTCTTTCCACGAACTCTTTTAACGATAAACTTTCAACCTCCAACTGTTATGTAAATCTAAAATATTTTAACTTAGATTAGAACAAATTGTTCTGATCAATATATATATATATATGGCTGTAAATAAAAGAATTATCCGAGAATTCTATTCTCTTATTTGATAGATCGGGATCAAGACATTACAATAGGAAAATATTCAAAAACGGATTTTAAATGACAAAAAAAAAAAATTAACAAAAATGTTTTAAATACAATCATAACTTTTTAAATTATTATTATTAAGAATTTACAAAACAAATTAATTAAAAAATTACTAATTTCAAAAATACTTTTCAAATTTTTTAAAATCCAAAATGACCTTTTACGAAGTTATTTTTCGTTACTACATATAGATAAATATTGCATTTTGTGCACTCTGATAATCGGCATGCGGAAACACTTTTGTAATCCATGAATTTCCGCATATATCTTACTCTATCTAGTCGCACTTCTTTCATTGACTAGCCCTCGGGCGGGGGCGCCTCGAAATGAAGATGAGATGCTTCCGGTATGTTGGTTGGATCTTGCCAACCTGGTGGGCGCAATAAAAGGTGGGGGTTCTGGGCCTCCCATCGATGACGGGACGTTCTTCATACGGGAAGGGTTGTACCATGGCCAGTGATGGCCCTTAGGACTCAACCATAGTTTCCACCAGTGTTGCTGTAGCGGAGGTCCAGTCATTCAGTCTTGAGAGGTTAATCCTTGTGCCTTATAGGCGGGTCGGATGTCAGTGATATGACGTCTTTCACTGGCTGGTTCACAACTTTATGCTTCGCTAACACGTTTGTATTATTTTTCACGAGCACAAATTGCATCTCCTGTTTGTTCGTTGTGTTTCCTTCGTAATTTAAGAGTCTGTTATGCGATATTCCAATAGAGACACATGTTTCTTAATATTTTTTTAATCTGACAAACCGGATCCAGCAGGAAGATACGGCAAGATATATAAAATTTTTAAATACTCTCACCAAGCAATTTATTGATTTAAAAATGTATCTGTTATATACAAAATTATCGGCCACTAAAGCCTGTGCCATGCAAACATTTATTTTTTAAACCACATAGAAACAGGTTCATTGCACCCGCAGCAGCTAGAAACAAGTTCACTTCAACCGCATGAAGACAATAAAGTGACATATAGATTATCCTTCCATTTTAAAATGCAAAGATTCTTATCACGCGATTGTCCCGTTTTCTATTCTGAATCGTTCTATTAGTTTTAAACTTTGTTCAAGCCATTTTATATTTTATTACAGTTCATATTACAAATTCACTTTTTTCATCGTTATGAGAAACAGTACTATAATAGCAACTAAAAAAACTTTTGACGAGAAATAAAACATTTGTCAAGTGTAAGAAGTACATATTTGAAAAGCATGAGTATTTCAGTAATAAATTAACTTTTATTAATTTATATCTAATTAAATTGTAAAAAACAGAACACTTCCTAACTCCCATTTGGGATATTTTTGAGATTTCTGATAATAATAATAATAACTGGGATTGTTTTAACTAATCTTGAGTATCGGATCACTTTTAACATACGACCGGCTTCCTGACATAGGAGTAGGGTGTCTTTCCCTTGATCTGGGTGTCCCGGGTTTGAGTCCCGGTTCGGGCATGCTTCTTCCTCTGTTCTCTCTGTAAAACATGTGAATGTGCATTCTTGTAAAAAGGGGTTGTTCAAGCGAATGAATGATGCATGAGTGGTAAAGTCGTACCCTTGGCCCTAGTTGGAGCTATTAAAACAAGAGATGCACCCTATCGGCTTAAATCGCTGTCTTTGTAACAGCGGGCTTGTCCAATGGCAAGTGTCATAAGAAAAAACAACTTTTAACCTTCATAAAAACGTATTGAACTGATGCAGTTAATGCTCGATACTTCTGATAAAAATAATCCTAAATACGAATGTTGCTTGACAAACCAAGAAATAATCACGTTTCCATTTCTCCTCAAACTTGAGTGATACTTGATTTTATATTAAATAAGCCTGAGTACAAGGCTGTTGTAAAAAAAAAAAAAAAAAAAAAAAAAAAAAATAGAGCACAAATTTAAATTGAACATGAAAACAAATTTCCTTATTCCAATTCCTCTTTGGCAGCTGTGAGATTCCGAAGTAGATGATGGCTTTGTTTTGCTTGATAAACAATCCTGAATAAACGGGAATTTATTCTCGAACAACAATAAATAAATAAATAATTTTGATCAGAAAGACGTCACACTTTTCTTTCTGTCTCTGATCAAATCAGGATGATTATATTACATACTTTGTAAAAATTAAAAAGGATGTATCGTTTTTACTTTAGTTAAAAAAAATAACCTTAACTACTTTTTAAAAATTAAATCTACTTAACTTTTTCTAAATATTTGTTTTTACTTATACATTAAATTTGTGATATTCTGAGGCCTATAATACAAATTTGAAGCAAATAGTCAAAATTTGGTATTATACTATCTAATTTCGGACATCTGATAACTGTAAATCTGAACTAAGTTGGGAAAAGGGCGACTCGATAGGTTCAATAAACTAGCCATTTTTTTAGTGACTACAGTCTTCTTTTTCTTGTCTTTCTATTTTTTTAAAGTTCATCTGCAATATTGCTACTAATAAAGCGAAACAAAGCAATAAATCTATAGCGAGAGCTGATCCCTTGCTGCTTTTCCAGCAATTACTTTGGCCTTTCGAAACTGGTCGGATCAGTTCTCTCTTTCATTTTTGGTTTGTTTGTTTGTTTCGCATCGGGAAGTGAAAATGGAGATGCCGCGTCCATACTTGGCTTCAAATCCCTCTCGATCGTCAAACAGACAGAAGAATCCTTTGGAGATAAATATTCACACTTCTTAGTTTTCACATTCCTTTCGCAACACACACAAATTAGTTTGTCTAGATTTATCTGTGTTTTAGAAGTAGCTGCATTTGGGCTCACCAAATAAAATAATGCTTTTTTTTTTTACTTTTCAGTTTGATTTCCGCAATGATTTTTAATTTCGATACTGATGTTATTTAGTTTCGTTTCTGAAATAATTTAAATTTGGGTTGTTTCAGAAATAGGTTTTAATATCGTAAAGCTTACATTTCTGATTACTTTTTTAGTTTCATTGAGAAATAATTTTTAGTTTCGTTCCCTAAATAATTTTAATTTTAGATGGTTGAAAGTAGGTTTTAATTTCATATTGTTTATATTTTTGATTAGTTTTTTAGTTTGATTCAGAAAAAATATTTTTTAGTTTCGATTCCGTTATAATTTACTTCCGTTTCTGAAATAATTTTTAGTTCCGTTTCTGAAATAATTTTTAGTTCCGTTTCCTAAATAATTTTAAGTTTAGATGATTTAAGAAATGGGTTTTAATTTTATAATGCTTAGATTTTTGATTACTTTTTTAGTTTCCTTTTCGAAATAATTTTTAGTTTCGAACCCTAAATAATTTTTTAGATGAGTTCAGAAATAGGTTTTAATTTCGTAATAACTTCTTAATATTTCATTACTTTTATATTTCGATATTGAAATAAATTTCAGTTTCCAATTCGATATAATTTAGTTTCATTTCCGAAATAAGTTTTATTTCCGCTTCCTAAAAAAATTTTAATTTCTGTGGGTTTAAAAATAGGTTTTAAATTCATAATGGTTTATATTTTAGATTGCTTCTTTAGTTTGTTTCCGAAATAATTTTCACTTTCGATTTCGATATAATTCAGTTTCATTTCCCAAATAATTTTTAGTTTCGTTTCCTATATAATTTTAATTTCAGATATAGGTTTTAATTCATATATTTTTCATTACTTTTTTAGTTTGATTCCGAAATAATTTTTAGTTTCGATTCCGATATAATTTAGTTTCGTTTTCGAAATAGCTTTAATTTCATTTCCTAAATCATTTTTAGTTCCGTTTCCAAAATAATTTTAATTTTAGAAGATTTCAGAAATGGATTTTAACTTGCTTATGCTTATATTTTTGATTGCTTTCTTAGTTTCGTTTCCGAAATAATTTTTTAGTTTCGATTCCTACATAATTTTAATTTTGGATGATTTCAGAAATAGGTTTTAATTTCAAAATGGATTTTGATTCATAATGGCTTTTTTGATAACGAAATAATTTTAAGTTTCGATTTCGGTATAATCAAGTTTCGTTTCAGAATAACTTTTAGTTTCGTTTTCTATATAATTTTAATTTTACATGGGTTGAAAAATAGGTTTTGATTTCATAATATTTCGATATATTTTATATTTTTGATTACTTTTTTTATTTTCATTTTCGATTCCGATCTATTTTACTTTCGTTTCCTAAATAATGTTTAATTTCGTTTCCTGAACTGGTTTAATTTTAAATTATTTCAGAAACATGTTTTTTGTATCTTTGATTAGTTTTTAGTTTGCTTCCGAAATAATTTTTAGTTTCGATTCCGATATAATTTACTTTTGCCCCCGTGAAGATTTTTAGTTTCGTTTTCTAAGTAGGTTTAATTTTAGAAATGGGTTTTAATTTCATAATACAATTTTGTAATATTCTTATATTTTTCATCACTTTTTTAGTTTAGTTTCCGAAATAATTTT
>JAPMOQ010011580.1:836050-852602 GCA_026543055.1 Argiope trifasciata
CATAATGTGCACTGTCTAGGATGCAAAATGCCAAAATCCAGCATTGATTCTGGTCTAGAGTTTGGGTCTTCATCTTAAGAAAAAGAATAAGATGGAGCTAATTAAATCTTTCATTCCCAAAGCAATTCCAGAAATCAAAAGAATATAACGCGCCTAAACAAAAACATTATCATTCTGTTTGAAGTTTCTCTAGTTTTGTCTTGCGGTTGATGATTTTGGCGAGTCTTAAGAACCTTTTCGCCAAAGCTCTTTCATCCGAATCACAATACTAACAGACAATCCTGTGCAACCCTGCAACAAGAAAATAACCTGTCGACTCTATCCCAGTCAGGAAGAATGTAGGTCTTCAACAGCACGAAGTGTTTTCCTGCCTACGCTTCAGCTACCAGAATGCTGCGTAGGGTGTACCACTTTAACATTTCATAATATTTATATTTGCTTCTTCCGTATGAGGGATATTTTCGGTGACAAAAGATTTTTGGTTAACACCCGCCAAAAGAAAGTAAGTTCTTCTTTTTCTTTATAAACATTTTCTAGAAGCACCTACCTGAAATTTCAAAGCATTTCCGTGTATATATTCGGTCTCTGATCTTGTAAATAGCTTCTACTAAAACAAATATTCTTCCCAGTATTTGCTTTTTATAAATTTCGCTTTATTCATCCTATACACAGAATTTACTTTACTTAACTATTGACATGGCTTAAATGAAATGTTTTCTATCTTAATTTATCTATTTAACGAACATCTACTTATTGTCATTTTTGACCAAACTAAAATTGTTTATACATTTTTGTGTAGTTACTTTACTGAAGCCAAAACTGTAATAGGTAAACTTTAATATCATGATTGAAAATTGAATATACCTTCATGCATTTAAATCAAATTTGTTGTTTTTTAAATTAATTAAAAGGGCCGGAAACAAGATTCATCTTTCGGGATTCAACAGGATTGTCAAGTTTTATTTTAAAATAATATTTCCGTTGATTTCTGATAACCCATCAAGTATTTTAATACATTAATGTGTTATTTTTGAATTATCGATTCTAGATATTAACTTTAATTCCTGAAAAACCTGTATTCCTAATCATTTTTCATTTTCTTCTATGATAAGAATACAAGATTAAAAATTTTGGACTAGCAAGCCTGTCATATTTCATTTTGCTGATTGAACAATTTTCTTTCTTTCTTTCTTTTTCATTCGACAAAAGAGAAATTATTGAACTGTTTATCAAGAAAAGAATATGTGATGAGAAATTGATGTACTTAACTTGAATTTGTATTATCAGTATTCTTAAGGCTACAATTTTTTGTAACAATGCTTTAAATTGTCATGTGGAGAAAAAAAGTATTAAACGGATTTTACCAAAGAGATTTAGCTAAAAAAAGGAATACTTATTTAATGGCATTATTTTATAAAGATTAATGTTCAGGAAATCATGTATTTCTACAACTGAATCTTTTCCATGTTGAGGAGTTTTCGTTCATTCAGAAATATATTTAAAAAGGATTTTGGTTTATGTAACAGTGCTCCTTTGTATATTAAAATGAGTGAAATTCGTTATTCTGTTAACAAATATTTTATTAATTCGTAAATGAAAACCCAACTTTTTAGTTATATATTCATAATACCATGGGAATTTTTCTTAGGGGCATTATTGTTAAAATGGGAAAAGAAATCGATTTTGTGTTATTTTTAAATAAAACACTCATTGACATTGTAATTGGTAAACAATAATCTAAAGTGTATTCTACTTCTGATGATTTATCTGGTGGATTAGATTCCCAAGTTTTCAGATAATACTATAAATTTATATTTGATAAGGTATCCGACAATGCTCGAAAGAAAAATTTTGAAAAATCGAATTTTTTAAAAACTATTTATGGTTTATAGATTTATTGTCAATTATAAACACTATAATTACAAACAAAATTATTTGAAAATATTATATGTTTTGAGAAATAGAAAAATATGCAATAAATTTTAAGGAAATTTAATCAAAACGGCTAACACTCTACACAAATTTGTATTGCAGCAAACCTATTTTTCCTTTCACACAAGTTATTGAATATAATAATGAATGAAATGAACCAAAATCTAAGAAAAAATTTGAGATACAAAGAAGTTATGGGTAAAAATATACGTATTTATGCATTTTTTCCATAAATTCACAACTTAATTGTTCTAAATGAAAAAAGTATCTCATCAGCAATGAAACCTTTGGTTCATTTCATTGCCCATGTTATTTAAAACACACGCTGAAATTTGTATGCAAATACCTCTATTAGTTTTTTAGATATGTTAACAGTGGAGGAATTTAATGAAAGTTAAAGTTTTGAGAGTTTAGTAGTTTTTGTAGTTAAAGACAAATTTTAGCTGAAAAAATAGGATTTGTTTAAAATTCACTGCAATGATAGATCAGCCCTTCCTTTTCCTAGAAAAAATAAACTGTTTGGGGAAGAGGAAAGTCTGAACTACAAGAAATAATAATAATAATTCGCCAATGTGATTGATAACTAGTGTTTTTAACGCAGTCGGATACTTAATGCTCATAACAAATAGAAATGAAAATTTTACGAATCAGACCTCCTAGAAGGTTTTTAATATTCATTTTATAAAAATGAGTTGATTAAGAAATTTTATGCTATGAACTTGATTGAACATGTTAACCAATCTTATGATTCACCTGTTAACTAAATTATAAATAAATGAGCTAATATAATTTATTTTTACAAAACACATTTCGAAACAATAAATATTTACGATAAAAATTTACTCGGATGGTTAAAAAAAGTTTTTTTTTAACCCATTGTAGCGAATTATAAATAACAGAGTAAATACACTAATGTTTTCTTTGGTTTCTATGTAATGGAATGTAATGTTTATATGCTCTATGTAATAAAAAACGTTGTTTTTCTGGCTCAAAGCTGGAAAGAAATACCGAATGGGATTATTTCACATCTTAGTAAATCATTCTATTCAATATAATTTAGATCCAAATATTAACTTTCTGAATATTTATATTACGTGCATTTATATTCAGAGTAGTTAAAAATATGTAGTTTGAATACCAGTGATTTTATTTAAGCTTTTAAAAAGAATCCATTTTGGCATATTTTCTAATTCCGGCAAAGCTTTACATTGAACACACTTCGAATGGTTGAAGATTTTCCTTCTTTAAAATTTCATACATAGATTTGCATTTCATATATTTATACATAGATTTGCATTCCATATATTCATACATAGATTTGCCCGAAATAAAAGTCAGTAGTTTCAAGCAATGCATCGAAGATATATTGTTTCATTCACTAGCTAACGATTGAAAGGGTTGCAGGGAAGTCTAGATAAATACCTGAAAAACTGAAGTGCAGAAATTTCTTTTTCTAAATTTCTTTTAAAAAGAAAATTATATGTCAGCAATATATCATTTCTATTCATGTCTATGCAGCATTTCTGACATCTTTTCATGTTAATGAGCCAGCAAATTCTTACTAAATCTTTCTGTTCAGACCGGCTTAAAGAAGAAACCGCATTTGGTTTAGAGTATTCTGAAAAGAAAAAAAAAATGCGGAGGATGGAATTTCTGGAATAGGCCTCATTACCTCCTTTTATTTATTTTACTTAAATGATCTCTATCCTTAGCCTGCAAGTTTAATCTTTGTAGGGTCGTCTGGCATCGTCTGCTTTATAGTTGTTTCGAAACAGTCAACACTGTAACTACTCCTAAACTAGCAACATTATTAAATGTAATTAATTATTGTTTCTTTCGTAATGGTATTTGCTTGTATCAAATAACAGTGTAACTACTTCTAAACTACCCCATTATTAAATGTAATTAATTTTTATTTCTTTTTTAAAAGTATTTGCAGGTGTCAAGTAATATACCTGTCATTTTCCATTTTCCATTTAAGGTCGTGAACACTTAAGTGAAGGATTACCTGTGAAATATAATTTTGAAGAGTGTCTGAAATACATATGTTGTTGTTTTTGAGGGCACTTGACATAGAAAAGCCCTCTTGACTAAGTTAGAGAATTTAAGCCGAAGTTTTTACGCCTCTTGTTTTATTAGTAGTTCCATCTAGGGTCAAGAGAATGATCTTTCTACTCACACATCGCATTCGCTTTCACAGCCCCTTTTTACAGGGGGGCACTTTCAGACACAGATAAAACAGAGGAAGAACAACCCTACACAAATTGAGACGCTCAGATCACAGGGAAGACAATTTACCTCTATGCCAGGATGCCGGCTGAAACGCATGTATATCTACATATCAAATTATAAATTATATTTGAGAAGCAAAAAATATCCAGAAGCATCCCTGTTCCCGCCTTTAAAATGAACAAACAATTAGCTGATAAATAAGCATTAATTTATTAATTTTCAAATAAAATGGAGAAAATATGACCCTCAATAATATAAATAAACCTCAATCGTTACAAATTTTCTAAATAAGATATAAATGAATTTTTAAAAAATTATTCAAACTTAATCATCAGAAATGGTTTTAAAGAAAAAGAAATGCCATGAAGTTATGACAAGATGCTAAGTAAGATCAGCAGTAAAGTATTAAAACATTATTAACTTCTTTCAGTGCAATCAAAACGCAAGTTTTATGCGTCTTTCTGAACACGTGGAAATATGGTTTCGTTCGAGACTGATTATTTGTGTTCAATGATTTAGCTCTGAAGAGTTTAAAGCGCAATTCTATCTAGCGTTTATCTCAGTTTATATAGCGGAGTTACAGGATGTTTAAAAAAACGTGGACAAAATGAAATGGTAGATCCATCATACAATAATGATCCAAATTCGCCTAGGAATACATCAACGAATAGGCATTGGAACTTCATTCAGCATTTCTGGCAGAATCTCTTACAAGATTGCTAGATAAATGGGACTGTTAAGTCCTTCTGGAATAATATACGGGTCAAGTAAACAGTTTCCTACAATGCCACCCACACGTTAACGGAACATTTGCTCAGCTAGTGTTTGTATAGCAACGCCTTCTCGTGAATCTGGCGCTCTCTACAGGCGTTTGCGACCCTCTGTTCCTGTGCGATTTTTGATCCTTGTTGTACGACGGATTTACCATGTCATTTTGTCCGTGTTTTTTAAACACCTTGTATACCAGACCAATTAAGAGGATGGTTATCATTTCGTCATTCTCAGCTGTTACTGTCGTTCTGGTAGAAGCATTTTGGATTTGGGTCCAAAGGGTTACGAGTTTAATAAGCCGTATGTGGGAGGAGGGTACCAGGCACTTTTATTCTAAAAAATATATCGTGTTCCTGTATCATTTCATACTTAAGAAATCTCAACTTTAGCTAGTATAGGAATGATTGATTTTTTTTATTTAACATACCGGTATTAAAACATCTCTGAAAAGTATTTCAATAGTTATAACTTTTAATCCAAAATATTACTAAATCATTAATATTCATTTACAGTTAAATATTATACATAATGCCATATAATATTGATCAGAAAAATGACTTTTGCCTCTGATCTTGTATAAGTACAAATGCAAGACAACTTCTTTTATATCTTCATATGCTCTAACTTTGTACTCCCTTTAGTTGATATTATTATTACCAGATAAGTTCGTCTCTTTTCAGCTATAGAATGTTTGCTTTAATCAGTTTCAGTTTTGGTAAATTGTTGTCTAATGGACAAGCACCACAGTGTTATGACGTCATTAGACAGTAAAACCTCTTTGTATATTAAACTAGAATAAATTGTATCTGTCTTCGTCAGTTTAATTTCCTCACGTTGGAAAAGCGTTTTACTTGGTAAATAACAGTCTAGAATACATTGTTTTCCACTCTCTGCTTTTACTCTCGTCATGACTGACTATAAGAAACGAAATAAATGCACAGCGATTTTTTGTTGCAACACTTTTAAATTACTGACATCAGGGCATATGCACCATATTTATTAAACTCATATCTACACCCTCTCTACCCATCTCAGTCATACAAATAATACAAGCTGAAATGACAGGGAAGTCTCTAGAGAAAGATGATGACTTAGATCTTAATGAGATTTAGGAAGTCCGTCTTAAAATCCCCCGCGCGTAACTTTAACTTAATATGTTGTAAATTTAATTAAGCTTTAATAAGTTTCTCTGCAGTTTTCTTTTCTTTTTATATGGCGATTGTTTCAAAAAGTTCACGACAGACAATAGACAAAGAAATTTATAAATCTCTATTTTTTTTCATCAACATTTTGTCTTTTCATTATAAAGGCCGCAGTGCTCTAGAGAATTATGTGCTCAAGTGTATATGGCCTTAGAGAACATTAAATCTTCTGTCGAAGGTCAAGTGCCTTCAAGTTGTTGAGAAGTGGAAGGTGGAGAAAAAGATGCCAGCTCAGGTGTCGTTCTGTCATCTGACCACGATTTAAAATAAAGAGGTGTGTTCCAAAATAGCTCTTTGATAAAGTTGATAAAAGGAACGTTATTCTAACTAAATTAGACAATTTTCTTCAACAAATTGTCTTTGCATTTTAAGGACTGCTGTGCTCTAAAGAATTATGTACTCAAGTGTATATGGCCCTAGAAAATATTAAATCTTCTGCCGAAGGTTAAGTGCCTTCAAGTTGTTGAAAAGTAGAAGGGGGAGAAAAAGATGCCGGCTCAGGTGTCGTGATGTCATCTGACCAAGATTTAAATTAATGAGGTAATGTTCCAAAATAGCTCTTTGATAAAGCTGATAAAAGGAAGTTATTCTAACTAAATTAGAAGCTAGCTTAAAAGAATTTGGAATTAGCTTTAAAAGAATAAGCTGTTTTCTTTTCTTTCTTTTATTCTTCCTGTTCAATTTTCACAATAGAAGTAATTGCAGTTTTAGATGCTATGAAAAAAGTTTCTTCAAAAACAAAATTTATCATGCAAGCAAATTCTCCTCTACATAATCATTCTTTCGTTTTAAAATTTTTAGATCTTTATAATAAATCAACCACTCATTATTTTATTCTGTTTATCATCTCATGTTTGAATTTAAATGACCGCTCCAATAACTGCTACTATACTGGAAGACGATTCGAAAAAAACTATTTCTTTGTTCAGAATCGTAAATGCAATAGGACACAGAAAACAAATTTCACGCTCCACTATAACCTTGACTCTCATTAACGAATAAGGAAGCAGATACCGTGTTAGCCATATCCTATTCACTTATATTCATTTGTTATTGATGAGCTTGTCGTAAAATGTGAGTCTGCCATATATTATCAGAAGCACAAATTTCTATGTCCACTATGCTTGCTAACGTCTAAAATTTCATTACCTAATAAAATGCGTCCTCTTCATTTTTTTTGCATTTTTAAAATTCATTATGTTTTATCCATTCATTTAATGAGGCAAATATTTTAAGTAGTTTTTATATGCGTTATTTTAACACTATTTTATTCTATTTCAATCAATTTTTTTTAAAGGCGCAGCATAGATTCTTTCGCCATAAAAAACCAAAACCTTTGTTTCATTACTGATGGTCATTTTTGTAAATATCGAAATTAAAAAAAATTGTTCTGCAGTCCCTTGATTGTCGTGAAAGAATTTAATTTTTAAAAGCAATCTTTAAAAAAGATGGAAAATTTTCAAAAAATTAATTTTATTCCCTCTTTAGTGGTGAAAGAGAAATTGAACAATTTCCTTTTCAAATACTCATTTTTTTTTTCCTTTTCCCTTTTGACTGGTGTTTTCAAATGTCATTGAATATGACGAAACTTTGTGCTTCCAGCTTCGATCAGATTGAAAGTGTCAAATTTGCTGTTTCAAAAATCTACTTAGGCTTCAAAATTTTGGCCAAATTTTTTATTGAAAATTTTTCTGCAGGTCCTTGATTGTTATGAAAGAATTTAATTTTTAAAAGATTTTCCTCTTCAGTGGTGAAAGAGAAATTCAACAATTTCCTTTTTAAATGCTCTTTTTTTCTCCCTTTTGACAGGTGTTTTCAAATGTCCTTGAATATGGCGAAAATTTTTGTTTCCAGTTTCGATCAGATTGAAAGTGTCGAATTTGCTGTTTCAAAAATCCATTTGGGCTTCAAAAATTTGACAAAATTTTTTAGGGAAATAACTCATGAAATGCTGCTTAGTTATTTTAGAAAATAACACTTATTTTAGCTAAGAAAATATTTAGCTTGATTAGATAATGCACCAGACAGATTCAGGTCACAATAAAGAACGCTTTTATCTTTTGTTGCTTGAAATGTCTCTCTTGAAAGAAAAGATTGACAAAAAAGTGGAATTAACAGGAAACTATGCAATTTAGTTATTTAATCTCAGTCGGAGCGCAAATCATGATAATTATTTTTACTCATTTTATTATGAGAATGGAAAAGTCAGGAAAATGCTAAATTTCCTGAAACGTATTCATAGAAGAAAAGTGACGTTGCTTGGAAAATAGTGCATTATGAACTAATAAATATTCTAAATCCTGAAATGTCAAGACTTTAATAGCTAGTAATGTATTCTATATCATGAATATTATGAAGTCTTCAAATAAATTTTTCTCAATCTAATACCAGCTGAAGCCACTTGTATGAAATCAAAATTTAATTATTTTGCTGTAGAAGAAAATTTCTAAAAATAATAAAATAACACATTCTTGTAGAGAATACGCAGATGTACAAAATTTCAAAATATCAAAATGTTAAAAAGTATTAAACAAATAACATTTATATAAATAATAAATCACGTTTAGTTAAGTAAAATCGTATAAAAATTAAGTAAACTTGATTTATGCATAAAGGTATAAATGATTAATTTTATTCAGGTGTTTGCTAAATCCTTATAAAATATGATCCCAAAAAATTTCCATAATTACATCTGAAGAATCTGGAAAAGAAATATATTGTCAAAGTTTTTGTTAGTTACCGCATTTCTAACTAAGACCATTTTGAAAGACGGTTTTATTGAACGTTTTACTTATAAGCAAAAAGCTACGCGACTTTAGATCAAATATATCCTTGCCGAATAAATAAAAAATATTTTTGTTTGATAAATTTTATTATATCTTTAAAAAAGTTCCAAAAATTTATTTACGCGCTACTCTCTGTCCCTAATATGAAGAGATTTGTTTTTGTAAAAAAAAATTAGTTCGTATGTTGCAATCTATCGATTTTTATCTCAAGAGCAAAACGTAAAAATCAAAGCTAAAGTAATCGTAAAAATTCATCTTCATATATAACCTAGGTGCTCGAATAAGGTTGAAACACACGTTCATATTTTATTTACTGGAGATAAGTACGTGCTGTAAATTGTAGAAGTATTAAACATAAGTTAATCGAAAATTAGCATTTGGAGTTTTTAAATTTTTATTCGGTCCTCTGAGATTTTTTCTTTTTTCTGAAACTGCATCCTCATTTAAGATTACATACTTCATTTTTAAAATCGATTGATTTATCGCTTGTAGAGGCGGATTTTGACAACGTGAAGCTATAGGTGTCAAATTATTTTGAGGCCCCCTTCTAGGTAAATTCTATTCATATAACAAGTTTAATTCATATAACAAGAAAATTATAGGAATTAAACTTATTTTAGCTTTTAATTTTAGCATTGCTCTTACTTATTAGCAATTCATACATTATATGTATATAGTAAATAGATAAATAAAAAGTGGAATATTTTTATTAAAAAAATTAACATAAAAGGATAAAATGACAGCTCTATTCAGTAACTATTAAGAGAAAATAGGTTTGTTTACATTCCTTCTAAACTTTTAATAAGCATAAACAATATCGACATACTTTGATCGAAGGATTGAGTGGTATTTTTTATTAAAAATACAGATAATAATAAAAAAAGAAAATATATAAAATTTTCTCTTCTTTTTTAAAATAATATTTAGAGAAATTTTCAAATAGTTCCTAAGCATATTATCTAATTGGAAGTCTTCAAAATAATTTATTTAAAACATTTTCACGCTTTCTTCTAAAAAGTCCTGTTCTTAAAGTAATGTTATAAATTATTAAAAAAAGGCATTGAGCTCTAAAACAATATAAAGAAACAAAAATATATCACAAAAAGTAATGATACCTAAATTAAGTTTATTCACATGTTTTTTGTTATAAAAAATGAAAGTAGCTGTATACTTTTTGACGATGAAGATGAAAATTGTAATTCTAAATAATGGCAAGAAATTATAATTTTCTAGAAAGAACAAAAACATGCATTTAATATTATTAAAATAATAAATGGTAATAAACGAAACAGACACCAAAAATACTAAAAATAAAATTTCTACAAATATACAACTAAATATTGGAAATCATAAAAAATATCACTTTTCTTGCTTTTAATTTGGAGAATTAGCTAATAAGTTTTCATAATCTAATACCTGTATTTGCTCATTTTGAATGAATAATAATGAAAGCTAATTTATTTACTGTTGACTCATCGTATTACGCAAATAATTCTTAACGCGTTTTAAAACCGAAAATGACCTCTCTCCGCTTACATTACAAATTGGCACGGTGAGGAAATTTCTTTAAAACGTTTCCAGGTTGGGAATGTTGATTGTAGGCCATCCACAATCAATTTGTACATGTCAATTGGGTTTGAATTTTTTCGTTTTTTGCATATTTAAGAAAATATTGTACTTCATCTTTGAAATAATGTATTTCAATATCATCCCTATATTTTGTAGTTAAATTTGTAATGCAATTGCCAAAAGCTTTATCTTCAAAATTACAGTCATAAAAGATTTGAAAATAATTTAAAATACTGTTATATAGTGCTCCTTTGAGAAATTTCTGAAATCAGCCTATCACATATTACATTTGGAACATTAATCATAATGGATCTCTTTTCGTTGAAACAAGCTTCATCACCTTGATTTTTATCAAAAGGATACTTTCTTTCCCATTTTATACTGTCCTTTATATTTCCTATTTTCATTAATCTGATTAGGTTCAATTCCGATTTCTTTAATGTTTTTTCTGGCTTCCAATATGAAATCCGATTTAAGGAGAGATGAGCCTTTTAATAAATTTGCTTGCTTATCTTGCAGATATTTGGTAACACAATTTATTCTTTGCAAAAGTTTGTTCCAAATCACGGTCAGTAATGCAGTTTCCTACTCATCAAATTTCTTTACTAGTACTTTAGCTTCTAATTTATATATTGTTTTTTCATTTACATTATTACTTATTTGAATTAAAGTATTTTTAATATGTTTTTAATTCCGCTTCAACACGGCTACTGCATCCGCTCTGGCAGACCATCTAGTCTCACTTACTCTTTGATGCTTTCAAATCACTATCTTCTCAATTTTTTAGAAGAATATTTCATCGTTTTATAGACAAAGAAAAAATATTAATATCTTCTGAATAAAATCAAAGTAACTCACTGCAGCCGTGCAAGTTTTTGCTACACAATTTCCTATTAAATTCAAAGTGTGGTTAGCTCATGGAACGTAAGTAGCCATTTTACAGTGCTGTTTCAATCTGGCTTGTAAGCCAGTATATTTCCCTGACATGTTAAATACATTGTCATATGTCTGATGCCCCAGTGTTTTACTTCAAGCGAAAATTTTCTTAAACTTTCTAAAACAATATTTTCTAGTTAAGCAGATTCATTAACTTTCAATTGGAAGGAATCCACAAATTCTTTCTTTTATATTTCTTTTATCGTCGACGAATCTCAAAATAAATGTTAATTTGTCAATACGTGTCACATCAGGTGTAGAATCAACGATAAATGAATAATACATGACTTCTTTAATTAAATGCTGTTTCACTTCCTTTGCTATTGGAATTATCAATTCATTTGTAAAATTATCAGATACATCAACATTTTCTATTCCTTTAGAATTATCATTAATATCTATTTTTCTTTCTTTCTTTTTCTTTTTTTTTGAATTATCAGAGATGTTTATTTTTTCGATTATTTTAGAATTGTAAGAGTCACCTAATTTTTTTTCTAATGCATTCTTCATCCTTCGGAGTCCTCTTTTCCATCTGAAATTCATCTTTTTTAATTTCTTATTTCTTCTCAAAGTTTCAACTTCAGTATTTGCATGTGAAGTTTTTTCATTCTCAGTGCTAAGTATTGAACTTTCTGTTATATTTGAATTCCTTTGAACCATAAAAGCAGCTAAAAAATTCCTTTGCTTTTCTTCGGGTTTTTTTCCCCTTCTCTATTTGTTTTTTACTCTTTTCAGCGCCTGAATGGAATCTTTTTTTGTGTGTGTGTGTTTCCTAGAATGACTATACCAGAAAAGAAATTTTTGTTAGCATGAAATAATTACTATTAAATTTGCGAATTTTACAAACAATTCATAAACAAAAAACTGAAACTTAGTTGTCAGTAAAGGCCGGCCGAAGAAAACTACAATTATAATTAATCCAAAAAAATCGTGGGGCAGCCATATTTAGATAGATGAATTAACTTTAAAAAAGCCACTTTAACTACGATAGTTTTAAAATTTGTATACATTCATACAGACATTTTAATATTTACTAAGTTCTGTCAAATGCAACTAGAGAGATTCATTCTTTTCTGCAACTTTTATATAATTTAAGAAATTGTAGCTTATAAATTTGTTCATAAGCTTATACTAGTTGCTCATATACTTGTGATTATAAATAGAACCTATACAGGCAGCATCCATTATGTCCTTTATGCATGGCTAAGAAATTATAATTTAAGAATCTTCTTTCATCCGTTTAGCTATCAATTATAGACTCACCATACTTTCCTTCCAGAAAATTTCCAACTCACATGAGTAATATTTTTGCTTAATAAATTTGAATCGAATGGGTTTGATTCTAAAAAGAGAAATATTCCTACACTTTTTAAAAACCTTTATACATATATATGATGCCATGTACTTGAGATAGTGTACAATATTTAGATCATTTCCCTTCATTAGTTTCAGATGCTACATACGCCTTCAAATACAAGAGTTTATTTTACGAACATTCTGTTTCTATTTAGTTTTATTTAATTTTTAACCGACTAACTTTTGACAATTTAAATAATAATTATATATACCAATGCATCAAAATTATTAAAGTTAAGTCCAAAACAGCAAGCTTAAGAATTCTTTAGAATTTCACAGTTCATGTTCACTCAAATTTGTAAAGGGGAAATTCAAAGGAAAATTTTCATATAGGAATTGTTTTACTGTTTCCCATTATTTCTGTCAAAATCTAAAAAGGTAACGTGTTTTTTTCCTTACTCGAAAAGGTCATTAAAAATGTAAAGAAAACAGTTGTCTGTGAAGGTCAGACACGTCCAGATTAAATGAATGAATACATTTTTTAAAGACATGTGACAGCGACATCATTTAAGTTCATTCTATTCAGCTTTATTCTAAGTTATTACACCAAAATACTCCAAAATGAGTAATTTCTTTTGAATTTACTTATTCACAGTCATAATACTCCACCGAATCATACTCTTTTAGTACTGGAACATGAATAAAAAGATTAACGTTATTCTGAGAAAAAGTAGTATTTATATTTGTGACTCCACGGATCCATGAGCAAGCCATAGGGAAACACATTCTGAAGCTTTGATGGCTCGTAGTATCAAAACTTCAGAATGAATGAAATTCGAATGAATTTTATTCATTCTTTATACAAATGATTGCTAGTTTATGTGGAGAGTCTCCAAAGATCATTACTGAAATAAAACTCTTTTTATATGAACCACAGCATTAAAAGAGATTTTCTCCTTATATCTGGTACGAAACTTGGAATGGGAAAATTCCTTGGCCTATTATTTCATGAAGGGCCCTCTTACTAATTTTAAATTGTCTTGTATTTATAATATGGGACTCCATTGTTGATTTTTTGTATTGTCACTATTTTCACTATTTCAAATGATAAGAGAAAGAATTCTTGAACCAATTTCAAAAATGTATGTTTAATACTTTTAATATTAGGTAGATTATAATTGTATTATAATATCAGGAGTTATGATTTTATTAGAAATCAGGTCTTTTAATGCATGTTAATATTTTATAATATTTATATGTTTTTTAAAACCATCATTTTATGTATTATGCTTATGTTTTATTTATAAATCACGCCTTATTGAAAGAAATAATCTTTTCTGCCTTATTATATACTTTTATTTAACCATTAGTTTCATGTGTATGAAGATGGAGTTTGTAATCGGTTTACCATTCGATATGCTGTGTTTTTAAACTTTCAGTACTTAGATATTATCACTGGTAATACAATACTTTAACAGTTTTAGAGCTTAATTATAAGGGTAATTATCAATTAAATTAAATTTTGATTCCATATGAGTAGTGCGATCTGATAGTTATTTTAAGATAAAAAATATTTCAAGATTCTACAGCTGTTTAAACAAGGAATTGATAAAATAATCTAATGATAAAGAGCTCAGTCTTCATTAAAATGAAAGACTAAAAGTTATAGAAATGATTTTTTAAATAAATTTACAGAATTATGTCTTTAAAAACCGTTTTTGTATCAAATTTATTTTATGTAATGTCTTTTTTTACTAAAACTTTAAAAGAATGCGTTTTTTGTTTATGAAAATATATGCTACTTTCGCGTTTTGAAGTATTTTTTTGAAAACTATATTTTACTACTAATATTATAAAAGTGCATGTTTCACAAAATTTCTTAATTTATGTTTATTTTGACATAGAGAACGCTAATGGAGAACCTGCATATATAGTATTCTAAAGAATCTTTATGATTTTAACTTTCATGAAAATTGACTTGTTTTTATTCAAAATTTCTTAGTCGAAAGATTGTTGCAAGTGCATTTGGGGAATATTTATGGTGCACAAGGTACATTCCAAGAAGGCTATATGTCTTTCGAAATACCATTTTCAGAGCTACCTTGTTCATCTTAAAAATAAACCAAATCCTATCCATTATACTATTTACTATGAATGAAAATATCTATGTTGATTATATAGTACATATCTCTTCCTCTGAAAGAAACCGGCATTTCATTGAAAGACAATTGCAGACATCATTTAATAATATAGTGGCTTGATTTAATCGCAACGGGTTTTCGTTTTCAACTCATAAAATCGTGTTTGAACACTTATGCGTTCAGAGTCAGGTGTCTCCTATTTTTGTACCACTAACTGTCAAATATCAACACTAATTCCTTAGTGTCATGTTTGACAAACATCTGACCTTCATTTATCATCTACGACAAAAGTGTCTAAAGCTGCTTAACATACGATGAGTTTAGTTCAATACAATTTAAAAACTAACTGATTGCAACTATCTTTTACTCGTTTTTTACAGAAGCATCAGATCTAAATTCGGTAATTAAGACTAATTAAAGACTTTGTAAATTAATATCAGATCAGTTCAACATATCTAATTAAAAACTAGTTTAAAACTACCTTTCTATCACTTAAGTATGAATTAATGTTTTTCGGATGTTTTGTGATGCTTTTAAAACTTCTCTTGTCTGGAGTTTACATGTTGAGAATCACCAGCCATCTCTATTCAGATGGGAATATGTTTTCTATTGACTACATCTCTAGAACATGTTCTCTATTGACTACTTATTATAAGTTTTAAGTTCCGATACTGTAAATGTTTTCAAATCATTATCATTTTTGCTTATTATTTTCTCATGCTTCTTGCATCCCCTATTGGGAACATGCATATGCCGATTGTTTCCTGATTTCCTTCCTGATTCCTTCACACATGTCTGTCGCTAAAATATAACATTTCTTTGCTGTTTTCATTCCAAAACTTCTTAAAAGCAGACACTCCAGCCTTGCTTTTTAAATCCAGTTGTGATTCTCACCAACGCATGTTACAAATGTTTTGTGATTACACGCTGGTTTGTACAGACGGTTTGAAATCTATTAGTCAAGTGGATTGCGCTTTCATTTGTGGTAATTAAATTGTCATTCGAAAGTTTCATGCGCTTTCTTATGCATTTATAGTTTTACTCTGAAGTAACTACCATTTTATGTCCAATAATCTGTAAGAAATAAGGAGTTCAAAAATTTATCATTGATTCTGATTCTTAGAGATTTCTATAAACTGTCATTGGACAGAATTCAAATAATTCGTATGTACTTAAGATTCAATTCCTGCACTATACTTTATTCCAGAATGTTTTTTATATTTTATTTTCTTGGAATCCTGCTCATGATGGTAGACAGGAAAATAATATTGTCCACACTGCTGTAAAATCTGCAAATGAATTTCATATGAAGTGTCTTCCTTATTCTGATGAGAGTGCATAAATTCGAAATTGGGTTGTTCAAAATTGGCAAATTTAATGGAAGAACAGAAAATAAATCGTATGATGATACGATACTTTCGATAATACTATTCATTTACTTTTTGAACTGCAGATATGATGTTATTTTAACCCGATTAAGAATTGGTGGTTAAATATTTATTCCATAAATATTTATTTAACTTATTAATTTCCACTAACCTGTAATCGTTGGGAGAGAACGTTTCTATCTATAATACAGTTTGATAGATTCTTCAGATCTTACATTATTGCAACATTTTAGTTCCAAAAATTTGTTTATTGTTATAATGGAACAAAAACTACTAATCAACATCTTTGTATTTTTTTT
>JAPMOQ010011580.1:852702-886335 GCA_026543055.1 Argiope trifasciata
ATATATATATATATATATGTAGCTTCTACCCATTTTATTATCTTAATTTTATTCCTTTTACGGGTTTTTTTAAAATTTTATATTCTGAACAAAAACTACCAGATGTTTCTGAATCGTTAGCTTTGGCGCAGTATATTCAGCAAACGAATTCCAACCAGAACAAAACTTGTATCATCATCATTGTCGTCTAAAATTGTTCTACCGTTTAAAGGCCACATTTTTATTGAAATGTGTAATAGTAGGGATCATGTGACCAATATACAGATTCACTCTTTGATAATATTTAAATATTAAACTGGTAATTCTAGTTTTCGATGGCAATAGATTGAGATGTTTTCTATTACTGCTACAATAGTTCTTACCTTGTTTTCTGCCAACTTGTACAAGACTGTCATCAAGAAAGGACGTATATTTCTTAAATGACTATCTTTACTTAACATAGCCTTTTACATAAGAAATCTAACATCTTTTACAATACTCGCTATACGTATAAACATCTCATTTTTGGCCAGATGGCCTCTAAATGCCCCACATGTCGTGTGAATCTTACCCTTAAACAAATGTTAATGGAATGCCCATCTTTTAATGCTTTTCGTTTACACATTTTTAACTCACCATCATTAAGACCTGTAGGGTGAAAAAGTTCTCCCAAATATTTTTAGTTTTTTTAATACACTGGCATTTGCACTTGTATTTAATACTTTAAACTTCTATTCACGCTTGACTTTTCATCGCATCATGGTAATACGTATTTCGCATCTTGTTTCATTTAAAGTTTTAACCTTGTACTTACTTGAATTTTTATTTTTGGAATTTGTGTATTAATATTTTTCTACTTTTATATTTTATCATGTGTGGTTTTATAGTTCGGTCTACCATTTGTTGCACTTTTATATCCTCTGTGACGGCAAATATAAATCGAAATATAATCAAAAATGGGTCTTCTCATACTACCTCCGTTGTATTGAATAGCATTAATCGAATTTCCCTCAGATGTCAGCTTAGGACTACTTGAAAACGATTAGTCTTACGTTTTGGGCATAAGATGCCTAAATGAAGTATATAATGTGATCTACTATTTCCCTTTATTTCATTAATCTCATACATGTGCCCTAACTCACTACATTTGCGCATAAAATTCGAATTAGGGCTATATAATCAGGCACTTTAACATGTATGTCTTATTTTAAAATTTACTGTAAATCTTATTTTCTCTTGGTATATTTCTTTACACATTGAAACTCGAAACAGTATTTTGAAGAAGAAGAAGATTCTGGGATTTAAATTTTCCTTGACTTCAGCAAATTAATAAAATTCTACTACTTTTTCAAGCATCTCCACTAATTTAGGTGTATTAAAATTTTCTTCGCGTGTTTTTGAAATTGTTAAAAAGTTCCTTGAATTTTCCGGAAATTGTAGGAACAGCTAAAATGTGTAAAGTTGGAACATTAATTTTTTTAATTTGCAATTGTAGCAATAAACCAAGATTTACTTAAAATCAAGAACTCATTTGATATCAGAATATTTGTTTTTTCTTTCTTTAATCCTAACATCTCTACTTATTTAAGAAAAGACATCCAATTCCTGGCGTCTGATGAGCAACGCAACCATGTCTACTTCCCTGATACGTCCATCAAATAACAAACACCGGTATTCAACAAAGCCAAATGCTACTTATTGTTATCTTTGCTCACAGATTTAAACTTTTTCTTTGGGCGAAATTTTCTTTGGCATAAATTTTTAAGGAAAGTTCTGACCGTCTGAAAAGTTGAAAGGTCTCCATTTTAAGTTTTTTGAGTACACTTTTTTTCAATTAAAGGCCTTTTGCTAACGACGAAAAGAAAGGCAAATTTTCTTGTTTACTAAGTACTTTAATTGCTTCATAGTTGACATCTTCTTCGTGTGTTCTTGCTAATTATGATTCCAGTTATAATTTTTTTTCTTTTGTACATTCCGAAATTGAACATTACTGTTTTTCTCCCTAATTATTAAAGCAGCAATTTTCTTTATTGATTCAACATATTCTTTGAAAATGTTCGATTTTTTAGTTCACTGGATAATTTTTCACAAAATCTTCCATGTTAAGATTTATTTCTGAAGCAATTAATTTCAGCCTTCTTCCCACTTCCACTTTTTCAATATGATAATACGATCTTTACAACCCAATAAAAGACTACTTCAAACAAACGGTAAAATATACGTTCACCTTTCTCAGCGATGAACTGCAACTTGCAGAAAATCCAACAAAATAAAGAAAGCTAGAGTCCGAATTTGACTTTTACTGAATCAGATAATACATCGATAGCTCTTTTAAGTCTATTTTATTTCCCTCATTACCCAGAGAAAAACTCAATTAAAGATATTGTGAATTTATTAATTAAACTCATAGTAGATGTTCTCCCTAGAGGTTATCCTAGAGATATGCGTCACAACCAACTTCCTCGGAAAACCTAAATAATCGCAGATGTCCTAGAAGCCTGCATAAAAAATTCTACGAAATATGTAATAGATATATTATGTAATATGTAAAACATAAGTTGACCAATCCTAGGAAACTAAAATCCGTTATATTGAGGAAGGGTTAAAGTGTGCTTTCATTTAAGTATCTAAACAAATATTAAGTGTTTAGCCGGATTTTTTTCTGTCAAAAGTAATTCAAGTTTGAATTTTAATCTATGCACATACATTTTTAGTATCATAACAATTTTTTAGATTACAAATGTGACCTAATGCCATTTTTTTAAATCTTGCTATAAAGTTTAAGGAGGCCTTCTTTATTCTGTATAGCAGAATTTAAGAATTCAGTTACCAGGTAAAAATATCCTTAAAACACGTTATTGAATCATTCCATTTCGATTTCTTAAAGTTCAGATGCTTCGAGTAAAATTTTGAAAAAGGTTTCACTTGTCCTCGATATTTCGTGATCGACTTGTAAAACCACTTTGAGAAGACCAGTTAGGTAAGAGAAGTTCCTTTTTTGACTCACGCCGTTGCTAAACCTAACCAGTACTGGTAAGTTTACGAGCATGGAAACTTGCGTTACTTCCCTCTGACGTAAGGTTTAATTTTATATTATTCACTTTATAAAAAATCTCAGTCGATTTACATTTCAAAGCGCTTTGATGAACTAACAGTGGAATACCTTCCTCTTCTCATCAGAAATATAATAAATCAAATATTATTTTGATTTTGCTTAGAAGAATGGAATTCGGTTGTGATAGAAAACTGAATACTTTAAATATTCTTAGTAAATAGATGATACTTATAGAAAAGAAAGCTTTTTAAAGTTAAAAAAAGTCGTTGGCAAATATTTTCTTTTAAGCATTGAGTTTAATTTAAAGTTTAATTTAAGTTTTTTTCTTTTCCTCATAACTTCGCAAAACGTGTTGCTTTCTAAAATATCGACAGAGAATAATTTCTATCTTTAAAAAGATGTATATCTAACCATTTGGGGTTCCCTCGTCAATATGAAGGAATTTGAGTAATATAATTGATTTAACTGGAAAAATAGAAACTCTATAGAAATAAAAAAGTAAAATAACTGAATATATGAGTAAATATGCTCAATTAGATTATATATGTTTTAATTTACGATAATTTCACTTACATTCATTTTGAATTCGTGTAAAGACATATGAAACTTTATTTTTTAATAGAAATATTATTTTTTAAATATAAGTTTGAAGCGTTTTGTTGCCTTTATTTCAAATCTTTAAATATTTTTATGTCTTTGATAATTTTCTCTGGATACTTTTTGAATATGTGGCGAATCGATTTTTGATACTTTCTAAAAAGGACGTAATATAACCGTACAGAGATTAAATGCATATACAAAGGATATCAATAAAAATGCAAAAAACCATTTATCTGTATAAAATCTGTATTTATATGGGTGAAATCATGGCATTATAAATATGACATATATTAAAAGACCTATAGTTCGATTAGATTTTGCATTAGTAAACGTGACATGCTTGCTTCGTATAATATATGATGGAAAGTACTTTTACTCTCTTTATGAAGAATTAAAAAGTGCTTACTTATTAAAATTTCTTAAGAAATATTAAATAATTTTTTCATTAAAATAAGATATACAAATATGTAAGATATATAGATAAGATATACATATACTATATCTGTACATATAAGATGTACAGATACACATATTCTTAAATAAGATTATAGATATTCATTTAAAAATAATCAATAGCCATGTCAAAATTCTTCTTTGTTTTTCTTTATCCTGTCAGAATCTTCAGCAATGATGTCTATAGAGAAATGGAGCATTTGGTGTTCATTAAAGACGACGCTCAAATGACAAATTTAAAAGGAATAACTCATGCAAATTATAAAAGTTCAAATTTCTTCTTCTTTAAAATATTTGCTCTCTATCTTGGATGCAAATGCAAATTAGCGATTGCAAAAAGTTGAGCTTTTTAATTCCCACCTTCTATAAATTTCTTCAGAAATTATTAGTAATATTTTGGATAATTATGGGAATAGTAACTGCAATATACATAGATTTTGTTATTCATTTTCTACCGCTAAGCATTGAATCAATTTTATGTATTTACATTCGTGTTGTCGATACGAATCATGGTTCGAATAACAGCATTATATAACTTTTCACTTACTGGTTCTCAAATATTTTTTGGTTAATGAATTTGTTTCCACTGAAGGCATATTGAATTTATGCATTTTACATCTCTAAACCCATGGAATTTGCCACCCAGTTTTAATAAACAACAAAACACATCATTTTAGCATGAAAATTGAATGAGCAGCGTGACTGAAAGAAAGATGAGCACACTTAAAGAGCTCCTAATATAACTTTATATCAACTGGTTACAAAGTTTTTGACAAAAGGTTTTGAATTTTGGTACGTTTCGTTTCGTAGTTAAATATGACGCTTGAAGTTGTTCAGGTAAAACTGAAAGAAAAATTAAAGGAATAATGCAATATATTTCTCATTTGGAATCAGAAATAGTAATTAAGTCATATATCAAAAAACTTTGTAATTTACGTCGTTTAATATGTGGGATATGGATAACAATTATTTTCAGCACAATGACCAGATGATTAAAAATAAATAAAAGAAAATATGCATATCGATGAGTAAAACCTATAATTCTTCCGGCGTAACAAAAAAATCAAATAATGATATAGCGAATT
This sequence comes from Argiope trifasciata, assembly GCA_026543055.1. Taxonomy (NCBI): domain Eukaryota; kingdom Metazoa; phylum Arthropoda; class Arachnida; order Araneae; family Araneidae; genus Argiope; species Argiope trifasciata. Next base: position 857,875 of record JAPMOQ010011580.1, read on the forward strand.
AATTTCATATCAAAAACTCGTTTCTACATCCCGGAAAAAATGATCAAATGAATTCATTTCATATCAAGAACTCGTTTCTACATCCTGGTCATTCATTTTCTCTTCTTCATCTTAGATTCGATTAAAATGTTAACTCGTTATAAGTCAAAATTATTCAGAAACATCAGAAATTGCAAATCAGCTTTACCTCATGAATGTAGAAAAGCAGTCACGTTCTCGAAGAACCAGTTTTTGTCATCAAACAGTAAACTGTTACTTCCACAATTAGAAGTATCTGGCAGAAGAATCCATATTTTTAATGAACTATATTCGACACAATGAAAGTTGATTCAATGATCATTATTATTATTCGGTTCCTTTTTTTATGAATAGATTTGATTATAACAATTAGAAAGCAAAAGCATTTTTAAAAATTTTGTATTCAAGTGGGAAATAAAATATAAATAAATAAAGCAAATTGCAAAGCAAAAGGAATTTTTAATTTTATATGCAAATAAAAAATAAAACATAAATAAATAAAACAAATCACAAAGTATAAAGAATTTTAAAATTTTGCATACAAATGAAAAATAAAATATAAATAAATAAAAAAAAAGCACAAAGTGTAAAGCATTTTAAATTTTGTACGCAAATGGAAAATAAATTGAACAGACCGAAATTTGAAATGAAACAATGATAGCAACACAAAATGCAAAATTTTCAGCATAATATAATATGATGATATCTGAAAAGTTTCCGACATTCTTTTGAGAGCTTCTTCTTCTTCTTTTTTTTTTTTTTTTTGAGAGGATTATTATTTCTTAAAAATCTGGTCGTAAGATGTGACAGGATATTTCCCATCGAGAAAAAAATTTGATTTAATTTATATTGCTTTAATCACTTAAAGAAAGGTCCAGTATATCAAAGGAGTGAATTTAAAATAAATTGAATTGAAGTGTTTTTTAACTTTTTCCTAAATTACTCGGAAACCATGCACTGAAATCTAAAAACGAAAAACTATAAACGTTGTAGAGCTTTAACGTTTGCATAAAATAAATAAAAGTTTAATGATTTTTCAATTTTAAAAAAAATGTTTGTCTTTCTTCTGAAAGAAGTTATACAGTCAAATATATAATCAAAATAAAGATTCTATGCAAAAATATGTAATTTTATATGCATATATATAAGTTGGTGTACCAAATTCATAGGTCTAATGTAGTGTGGCACTTTGGCGAGAGAGTTCTAGATTGTTTGCGCCATATTTAGTTGACATCCGTTCTCAGTTCTGTACGTTTTGTGGTTACTCGAAATAAGTACTAGCAAAACGTGGGTGATGGGGCGAAGGTCATATCTGCGTGATTAATGTAAACGATTTCATCACGATATTGGTTGTTTTGTTATATTTTCCTTAAACATCTCAGAGGTCAAAGTATGTCACCTTTCAGACGAATAAATAGTTTAGGCTACGGACACGACTTTTTCTTACACAAATGTTTACCCTTTCTGAATTACAAGATTTAATTTTGATTCGACAAGAAACCTAATCAAAAAGCTATTAAGGAAAGGTTTTATTTCCCGGATAATTATCCGCCTCACTTAACCCTTAACAGGGAACGTGTGGTCTGTGACACCTCTAGCGATTTACTTCAATCACTCCTATTCCAATTTTAGACAATTGAATGGATTGACGCTGTAGCTTCCTGTTTTGGGACCTTCAATATACGTGCACTTTTTCAACCGGTTTCAGCGGATTCTTTTTTAAATAATAGAGTTATTTCTTTGAGAGTGGTCTTTATGACCGCACTCCAGTTAGTGTCCCAGTGATAAGCAAGACTTAGTAGAATGCGCTAAAATTATGGGCTAGAAATATCATCCAGTTTACTGATCCTATTGTGAAGCTGAGTACCAGAAACTTTTAAATGAAGCATAAAATGATTTTAGGGAAGGATAATTGCACAGAAGAGTTTTCGACAAACGTTTACATTCAAGTGATTCCAATATGTACAAACATAATTTTTCAAACATTAATTTTTCTAGTGATAATGTATTTAAAAAAATTATAAAATATATTAATATTCCAAGAGAAATATATGCAGAATTTGTAAGATGATTGTTATACTAGATCTTAATCTGTATGTTTAGCAGGAAGACGTTTGGCCCCAACTGATTTTCTCCGGTGGAGCAGATTATCAAACCTGCAGCTTTCAGATATCAAAACCAAGTCCTTATCACCAGGCCACCACGCCCTCTTTTATTTTTAAACTTCTGTGATGGGAAAAAAAAGTGAAATCATATACATAGAAGAAACAGAAGCTCTAAAATACTTTGTTGTTTCTAATGATACTTGTCATTGACAAGCCCGCTGTCTAAACAGCCATTGCGATTTAATCCAAATTTTTGCGTCTCTGGTTTTTCAGTAGTGCCATCTAGGGCCAAGAGTACGAGTTAGCTACTCAACCCTAGCTACTACCCACAACCCTTTTTACGGGGTGGACTTCATCCATATATTTCATTCATTCATCGGTAGATCGTAATTTAGACCTGGATCAGAGAATAATCCCCTCAGAGCCAGTACCTCCAGTGGTATTACTCTCGACATAGAGAACTTTGTGACCACGATAGATTTCTACGTTCGCCAGCCACCACTACACACGAAGGTCTTCGGCCGGCTCGGCTCGAACGCGCTAGCCAAAGAAGGCGAATCCAACCCCTTGCCAATCAAGTTACCCAGACCTCCTAAAAATATAAACACCAAGACAAGTACTTTAAATATAAACAACAAAATACGCTAAAAAGCTGACTATTAAGCTTTTTAAAGCAATCTTTAAATGCATTTTCGTAAAATTAATATTAGTATTTGAGAAAATATGAAATAAAAATAAAAATTTCCCCATTTGGCTTGCTAATGACATTTAGAAATTTTAAAAGATTACAAAAATACTTTGAAAATATTTGACAAAATGCCACGATCCTATTATTTTATAATTCTGAATATTCGATTAAATACAAGCATTTGTAGTTAATAATTTTTAAATGCGCGTGCGAACTGTAACTCATTTCTTCTTTGATAATTTCAATATCAAATACATGAGCAATTTACATGGAAACTTCGTTTGAATACCATTAAGATTTAAAAAAATATATTAGCGTTTTAACGAATCGATTCTTCAAAGAAAAAGAAAAAAAAAAAAAAATACTAAGAAAAAGGGAAGATATATCGATAAATTGATATTTTTCAAAACCTAAATACGCGAATACGTATACTGAATTTTATTAATTTTAAAATACTTCTGAAAAATTATAAATTAAATATCAAATTTGAATTTGTAGTAAAACAGATATCATAAATACTAGGAAAATTTATTCCGCTATTCGCAAAAACACTGGAATTATATGAAATGAGAATCAGACTTTCAGGGGACGAACTTCTCAACACAGGAATTCGACCCTGATTTTGTGTGGTATCTATCGGCCTGCCGGATTCCTTTTTCAAGAAAGGCTTTAAAAGTATTCCAAAAACGACCTTTACATAGAGGACAGTCATGATTGCAGACAACTTCATATTAGTTATTGACATCTACAGGATAAGCAAAGCATGCAAGTACTTTCAATCGGCATCTACAGGATAAGCAAAGCATGGAAGTACTTTCAGTCAGCATCTACAGGATAAACAAAGCATGAAAGTTTCAATTATACAGTATATATTTAATAATATTACAGTTCTAATGCTGTTGCTAATAATATAACAAATTATATTCTAATTTAATTTTATTAAATAAATTTAAAATTAATAACAAAAAATTATTAATCAAACGCTCACCAGAATGCTCATAAATCTTATAAGATAATAAATATATAACTAACACTTCAGGTATGCAATAAGGGTTAGTTTGTTTCTTTTTTCGCTTTTATGACAAATTGACTTTAAAATTTTATTTCATTTTTAGTAAGATATAGTTTAATATTAGTATTCGTTGGAAGCTTTAAATTTGTCGAAACAAAAGATGTTTTATAAAATTTCGATTATACTTCTTTTTACATCAGTTCTTTGAAAGGAGTGTAAACGATTCTTTAATGTATTCTTTTCTAATTGCATTGACCTAATCGTTTAATCGTCCGAATTTAAGGAAACTTCATTTGAGAAATAGAATCTCTTGCTATCAGACTTTTCATTTCTAATATACATATGCTGTTTCTGAATGCTTTTCTCCGAAGTGTGTGAATGTGTATTTACATAAATAAATTCATAAACCATGCAGGTTGTAATTGAAATATTGTTGCTCTAAGTGTAAACTATTCTTATTAATTAACATTTACTCAAATATACGATGCAGGCTACATTATTTTTTTATTTTAGATTATTTAACAAACTTTTTGAGTCAGAATTTTATTCTTTACGTGCAATTGGAATCATATCTTCTTTGACTAAAATATAAGCAAATGTTGAAAGTCTTCAATGAAAAGAGACTTTGTATTGGAGAAAATTCTGACAGAGAAAAATTAAAAAATTTGTCTATGCACTTCATTTCAGATAGTAAATGTTTATTTAGAGTATCTTAAATAAATAAGGAGGAATACCAAAATATGATATAGACTTAGCTCTATGATCAGCTTTTATGATGGGAGGAAAGCAAAACTATTATGCCACGAAAAGTAGTTTTGAAAATAAAATTCGTATAGATTCTTGTATGATGCATAATATCATTAAAAATATGCTTAATAAAAAAATTTGTCGATTTTCTCTGTTTGTTACTCAGATATTCAGAAATATCAATAGTCCTCTTTCAAACCCGTTTCTAGAAAACCAATGAGTGGAACTTTTGTGAGCATTGGAGGGATATAGTGGCAACGAAAGAATCTAATACTATAATACGAGGAATGGTTGCCAAGTCGAATATTGCCCCAGAATTAATAAACTCCGGTAAACTTGGGGGTCTGGGGTTTTTGGCCATGAGGAATCGATTGACGCCCGTTTTGAAGCGCTACGGTCGAGCAGTTTGGAGTTACAGATAGGATATTTTCAAACTTTATTATTTCGCCATAATGGCTACTTAAATTTTCAAGCGGTAACGTGCTGCCATCTATAGCCAATATGGCGAACTAATAAAGTTTTATGTTTATGCTGTTATAGGTTTATAATATGTTTCTTATGTATGTATATATGTTTGGTTTTTCTAAATAAATTTGTCAAAAATATTGAACTTCAACACACTTCAATCTTTACCTTTACTTTACCTTTGTATAGAATAGTTCCCTTTCCAAACTCTAACTTTGTTTAGAATAGTTTACAATGGTGCACTTTAACCGGTTATCTTTTCACCAATGGTTTCACAAATTTTCTTATGGCATGTATTGTTTTGATAAATCACTATTGAAAATTTAAATCTTCGAGTTAGCTTCGATACCTGTTTTCTCCGAGCGGAGCTCGGTCACCCGCTGGTTCTTTAAAATAACATTTACTCAGATGAGCACATTTCTGGTAAATATTTATTTACGTAGCACAGTCGACAGCTACTATTCGATCATATATTGGCACATAACAAAAGCAAATATAGGTACAATAGTTTCATTTGATAGATGAGCTTTTCAGTTTGATTAACATATGGACATGGTCATAGATACAGATCAAATAGTTGTGAATATAGATGCCAAGTGAAGTGACTAACTCAAAGCATTGACGTAGATCCTTGAGGAATAGTCCCGCTGGTGTGGTGTGGTGTGGAGAGGGGGGTGTCAACTCAGGTTTCGTCCTCTGGCCATGGCTCAAAATTACGAAATCCGTCCAATAATAGGCCTAGTGTTGCTTTGCAAAGGGACGTTAAAATAACTAAACTAAACTTGAGGAGCAGTTGTTTCGAATTTGACAGTAAAAAGTGCTGAAGACAATGTGAATTTATAAATGAATGCATAATATTTCATAATTTAAATGCAGAAATTTCTAATAATTTTGACCTTGATGAAAATGTTAAATTGACGATTGAAACAATGCTAAATAATTGTTCTTACCGCGAGCTATCCTGAAACCTATTATCGTTTGCTTTCCTGAAAATTGTACAGAAAATAATACATTTTTACCGAGGAGGACTTATATATTCTGTGATTTCGAAATTCGTGCTAACGGTATTTGAATTTACTAGAGCTCAGCCACAAATTATAGCTCTTCACGGTTAAGAAAATCATGGAAATCGAATTAATTATTGAAATTTATACTAAATTTCATATGTTTAAGTAAGCCAGTTGGGCCTAATTGGCTACGAAATGATAAATTTAGTAGTAAAAAGGAAATTCACAGATTATTTCAAAATCCCGATGCCTTAGATTAAATTTGAACTGAATAGAAAGATGATAATTAAATGACAAACAAAACCGGTGGGAAGGCAAAAACATAAATTTAATGAAATGTTTCTGCTTGTTAATATCAGAAAGTGTTATGGGCACTTCTATTTAAACAGGTTGTTCACTCTTATCATCATAGATTTTTTAATAAATTTTGAAGATTGTGAATGACATTGTAGTAAAATATGATTGCCTGACATCATTTTAAAAAATTCAAAGAATTTTTACTGTGACAAAATTGGTATTGTAGAAAAGATAATTATTTAAATTTTAAGATTTCGTAAAAATCAATCCAACTTTTGTGCTATAATATTTTTGTAAGTTACAATCCGCTTGCCGTTAATACAATATTTTTCCAAATATTGATTAATTAAATTTTTCCAGTAATTTTTTTCGTCGCCAAGCTCTGAGATTACTGACGTGACATCCAATCATAAATAATATAAGATATATGTAAATAATATAAATAGAAAGTGAATTAAAAAACCTTTTTTATATTACTTGTTAAATATTAATCTGGACAGCTGAAATCTTTGCACCTGGATTCCTTTAAAAGCACAAATTTTTTTAAATTCACGTATCTTTCAAAATCTTGATAGAGTCAACTTAATAGTTACTATGAATATTATGATATTTAAAGAAACAGAAGTAAAACTTTTAAGTTCAAAACTTACTCTTTATTGAATGGGAATGACACAAGTTGGGTATTTAAATAACAGAGCTGAAAATAAATGTTCCTATAGGAATTTATTTTCTTAATTAAGCAAGATCTGTATCTGTGAATTTTATACAGAATGCGAAGTGGGGGGAAACTTCCTCCAAATTAGAACGTTTCCCATTAAGTTTAGAAAGATGTCTCACCACTACTTGAATAAAGTGTTTTGTACCTACCATTTAAATGTTTTAAAATATGATTTTAGACTTAATTTTTATAATAGAAGATCAATATTGCAAAGTTTGAAAAATACAAAATTACTCTTAAATTATCCAAAAACTTGATGCTGTTTTTAAAAAGATTGATAACATCCTATTTCTGTGGATGTTTTTCTGGCTATTACAGTTGAGAATTTTGAAATATATCCTGTATATTTCTTAACTATAACCTGTATATTTCTTATAAACAAACATGTAAATCATTTTTAAATGAATCATGTTACAGATTTTTCCTAATCATGTTTCAATGGAATGAAAATCCGAGCCGACAGAAAAAGAAAGCAGCACCTGCTATTATAGTGTTTAAAAAGATCGTTCCATTTATTTATTTCCAAGATCTTTTATAAATATGAAGAAAACTTTAATTATTTCCATTATTTCTATTTTATATGATGATATATTTTGAAAGTCTAGGTTCATGAAGATTATTAAGTGTTTTAATAGACGATGAATTGCTGTGAAAAAAGGTGTTCAAATCGGAATTTATTTTATTTAAAGACTAGTATTAACTAAAAAATGTTTATTTGCAGGTTTAAGTTATAATTTGTATTTAAAAAATATCTATTTTTATAGATGAAAACCAACTGCGTGAAGACAGTCGTCGCATTATATCCGTTTCAAGCCATTGAAGAAGGAGATCTCACGCTAACAAAGGTAAAAGACTGATTTTTATTACCATATGAAATTGTATGCTAAATAAATAAGTTCCATACACTATCAATAATATAGCATAAGCATAAGTTAACCCTTAGCACTCCTATATCTCCTCTCAGGTACCATTTAAAGCAGCGCATCATTTTTTCAGCACATTATCATCATTTATTTATTTATTTTATTAAATTATGCCTTGCAAAATTGCATTAGAGTGGTAAAAACATGTAGATTAATTTTCCGAGAAAATTCAACTTAAAAAATTCATGTATATTAATTATTTGGAGCAATAAACAAGTCCATTTATTCGGAAAATATTTATGCATCGGATTATTTTTCGGAGCGCTAAGGGTTAAAATATCTGTAGCAACTGATTAGTCAGAAATTGATGAATTAGAAGAGATATTATTTCATCATTAGAAGTATGGATTTCAATTCAATTTTTGTTCATTGTAGATAAATTTTAAATTCAGAAACAAATGTTAGATATTCTCTTAAATTATAAGTTTACTTTATTATCCTGAATTTATTTTTTTATTATCAATTGAAATCAAAAGCTAATTTTTTGTTATTTTGTTCTTTAATAACCTTAAACAAATCATAATGCTTCAAGATAGCTTAAATTCTTTAAAAAAAACTTTTGAAAATAATATTTGCGAACAGAAGTGTTTGAAGGAAAGGTGAAAATAACTCCGAATCAGCCTCTATTTTATTTTATGTTATTTTTAAGTTAGAAAAATATTTTTTTTCAATTCATCTGGCATGATTAGTAATAATAATGATAATCCAAACTAACACTTCCTATCAACTAAAATGCTAATGGAAAATGTATATCAAAACACACTCATGTTCATAAATTGAGGATAATGCAAGTTCAGGAAAAGAAAACGTCAAAAGCAAAACAAATGTGACTTATTTGTAAAATCCATTTATTAAACAAAATTTAAAGAGCGAAAAGATGCTATATGTCAGATATCATTAATTAAAATTGTGACTCTTTACTCCTTGGAGAAAGTTTTTAAAAAAAAAAACTTATTTACAAAAACCAATATTATGGTTAGTATGATGGTTAATAAATAGTATGTCTCCCAGACGATGCAATGAAGTCCGTACAACGACTGGGCATGCTGAGTATCAAATTATCGATCTGATCTTGGGGAATATTACACTATTCATCTAACAATGATCTTCGAAGTTTCTGGTAGACATGTAGGAAATGGTTGACGATCTGCAACTCGTCGTCCAAGCATGTCCGAAACATGCTCTACTGGATTTAAGTTTGGTTGAGAATGCTGGTCAGTCGTTACAAGTGATATCCTTCGGTCTAAGGCTTTCGTTTACAATGTTTGCACAGTGAGGACGGGCGTTGTCATTCATAAACACGAATTCTCCGTCCATGGTGCTCCGAAACAAAGGTATATGTTTTGCCAGAATGACGTCCGGATAAATTTGATCTGTTATGATTCCAATTCGATACAGATCAGTTCTTGAATCCAAATAATTCTTCCCCAAATGATCAATCTTTCACCATGGTAAAACGGTGTCGTTCAATGATGTTCTCTTTGTGGTAACAAGTACCTGGAACTCTCCATATGAAAATTTGGAGAGAATCAGACTGCAAGCTAAGCAGACTGGCCCCTTCGGAAAACATCACACAAGCCCACTGTTGCGGCATCCACAATACATGATCTCTATTCCAGGCTAACTACAGGTGTCAGTGAGTTGCAGAAAGTGGAACATATCTGTAGGCCTACCAGCATATAAAACAATCTGCCCTAAGCGTTTGTACACTGTCCGCCTTGAAACTGTCGTACCAGTGGCCAAAACGAGCTGACGAGACAGGTCTGATGCTGTTTTCCTTTTTTCTTTTGTCAATAACTGCCAAATAAAGGTCCTCATTCGGTGTTGTAATTCGAGGGTGACTTGTGCTGTAACGTCTACTCAGATTACCATCATCTTGGAATCGTTGCCAAAGCCTAAATATAACACTATGGGCGATTCCAATTTCCTCGGATACTTCCTGCTGGGTACGCCCACATTCCAAACAGCCGATTATTCTACTACGTAAAAAATTATCCAAATCCGTCCTTTGTATCATAACTATGTGGTTATTGAATTGAAAGGCTTATAAAGCGTTTACGAACTATTTTACTTCAATGCCTGTATTCCTTATGCAACATTCCCTTATACTCTGGTCCTTGTGACGTACTATCGGTGTCATTTAGTTGCTTTCTGCAATTTGCCTATGATTTTTGAAGATGTGTGCAGTCATTTTAAGGGTGATAGATGTAGAGTTCGATTTCAGCTGACTCTGAATTATGCTTAATTTATGGACATGAGTGTAGTTATGTCATTGCCAATGGGAGTATTCGTATCTCGACTTGTTCATATTCGTTTCGTTCAACTCAGTTTTAGTTATTATATTCATGTGCACATACAGGTAAATATCAGATAAAGACATAATTGAAAATATCAATGCCTAAAACCTGGAACTCTCACAAAATCAAATGATCGAATTTATAGAATTCAAACAATTGATTTCGAACACGAGACAGCTACAACTTATGGCGACTACATTTCGTACTCGAGAAAGTTCAGCCAAAAATCTTTTTGTTTCTTATTATTTACAACTACTTAAAAATATGATGAAGACCAATGTTTTCAGACCTCGAATTCGAGAATAGGATACACAGTTAAGGAATCCTAGCTTTAATCGAAAAGTATTTGAGCATTATCTTCACGTAGTGAATGTTTCTTTTTTTCTCTATTTCTTGTTATTTTTAAGAAACTCGATTATTGATACTTATCAATGGGTGGAGTCTTCTTTCCTTGAAACTATCTTTTAGTTCTACTGTGTAGTATATTTTATGTTTCCCACCTAGTGAAAATAATGCATCTCCTGCCCATTAAGCGATTGGATACAAAGTTTTTTCGCCTTTTCTCCTCGTTTTATTGATCTAGCCCAGAAGTTGACTATCTGGACTAGATCAATAAAACGAGGAGAAAATGCGGAATGCTACAGTGAGGCATATGAAGAATACATATGAGGCATATGCCAGAATTTGGCATATGGAGTGCTGACAACCTTGCTTGAATATAATAAAAAGTAAATTTAGAAATCAGCTTACAAATAAAAATCTAGGGTCGTACTTGAAACTTAACTACAAGCTATATGCCAGATTTTACCAAACTTTCAAAAGGTATGCAAAGCCAATGCTTCCATTCATGTAACTTTCTATATTTGTGTTTTCATATGAACAAAGATTATTCAGTACTTAAAGCCATTTATTTGAAATAAAAAATCAAATATATATAAGAAAATATTATAATATTTAACCAAAAACTTTTCGTAGCTCTTTTAAAAAAATTGTAAATTGGTGCTTTTGGCTCTTCCCATGTAATAGATTGCCGACCCCTGATCTAGCCTGTTATGTTTTTGAATTATCTCATACGTATATACAGAGACTGATAAACGGTTGACAGTTTTGTCTTACAAATCCATATTTCTAATGATGAAATCCTGTGCTAATATTATATCTGTTTTTTAATTGTTATTTTGAAATAATACTTACACACAGAAAAACTTCAACTGTACAAACTGTACAAAAAAACTTCAACTGTACAAACTGTACAAAAAAACTTCAACTGTACAAACTGTACAAAAAAACTTCAACTGTACAAACTGTACAAAAAAACTTCGAAATCTTGACAGATTTCGTTTAAAATTTGATATCTAACCACAATTTCAGTGTAAAAACCTCATGATAAATTTTATTAGTGTAACTATTTGAACTATATTGCCCATCGACAGATATAATTCCAAAAGTAATTTTAATAAAACATGATAATTTACCTAAATTTTGCTGTCTGATTTTTTTTTTTTCTCTTCGTACACTTTGTATGAAAAAAAAATTAAAAACATGTTTGAGCTGCAAAAAGATAAGTACTTTAAATAGAATAATTGAAAACTTTGCTTTCCTTCTCCAAAGAACGGATGAAAAACAACAAAAGAAAAGGAGTCTTTCTGTGCAGACATCGGATGGTCGAGTGTTGACAAAAGTTAAGCCCATTAACAAAATCAGTTTTCGTCAGTTTGGGTTCATTTCCCGCTTCGAAAATAAAATGGCTGGAGATTTAATCATCTTAAGTTGAATCCAGGTCAGGATAAAGAACAATTTTTCCTTTGCGGTCCGCTGGTCCGAATCGAACGAAGATAAATAGGCACAATGGCAGAAATTGGAAAGTGTTGCGTCAGTAACGATGCAACTTCAAAACAATTTGTTGAGTTAAAAACTGTCATTTCTACAAATGATCACGTGTCATCTGCCAAAATCACATAATCACATTTCATTATAATAATTGTCTATCTTTAAAGACGGAAAGGGAAAGCATGAAAATTAGTTTCAAGATATCATCTTTACGTTCTGTTTCCACATTTCATTTTAAATCATGATTGCTGATTGAAATAATCCACGGTTTCAAAATTATAGCAACAATGAAGAAATAAACTGATTTTGTGCAACGTTGTCAATAAACTTCATACTTCTTGAGGGATTGTTACAGTAATTTTTAAAATCTTACAATGCTTTTCAACCGGTGGCATTTTAAAAACTTACCTGGAGTGGCCAGACTAAGAGGGAGTATCCATTTATCAATGAAAGAATTTTATTTTCATAATTGCCAAATAAATAAGTTTATAATAAAATTCTATGAGCTTTCAAATATGAGGATAAGTATTTTATCAAATTTAATTGTTCAGGTTCTTCAATTCGTTCACTTTACCATTGGAATACTTCAAAATTTCGAAAATCTGTTTTATTTATATTCTGAATTTATTATTTATAAATAAATACCAATGCATTTTCCCAAAGTTATTAAAATAAAAATAATCAACCAAGAATAAAACATTAACTTGTTAAAAATGCATTGAAGTATAAAATAAAATTGCCTAGTTTATTAAAAGGACCTCAAAATAGCACTACTCCATATCATAAAAGGGAGCAGCTGTGGCCTAGTGATAAGGCCTCAACCTCGGAACCAGAGGATTTCAGGTTCGAGATCCGATTCCACCAAAGAACCGTCGAGTGAGGGGGTCTATTGCACGCTAAATCCGTCAGGCCAAACGTCCTCCCGCTGATGTGATGTGGGGAAGGGGTGAAAGCTCAGGTGTCGTGTCGTCCTTGTCATCTGACTGCAGTTCAAAATAACGAGATCCATCCCAAAATATCCATAATATTGCTTTACAACGGGACGTTAATACTACTAAACTAAACTAAAACCGATATCATAAAATAGCTCAATACGTCACTAATAATAATTGAAGTTCCTTATGGGAAGTATTGGAAGTACAATCCATTTGGATACTATAGAATATGGCAGCTTTTATACCGTGTTTAATTTTATTAAAGTCTTCATATCCTAACTCAGAAATAATCTGTTTTCATGTGAGTTATATGCTAAATGATGCACAATTCTATTTATGGAATTTATTATTTTTCTTATATGATCCATTGGCACATTGTCATAATTACTTAATAATTTGATTACCTTTTCATTATTAAGCTTACCTATTATTCTGTGGGTTCCTCGAAGTGGGAGATTATTACACCCTAAAAATAGATTCACGTCTACAATTCTTTGAAATATCAGTTTGTGTCGTCCGTTCGACTTAATTACTTTTTATCAACAGTTGAACAAAACTTTATTCGTTTTGGTGATTCTCTCCAAGCAATAAACGAATTAAAATGACAGCTAGAACGCTCATGATCTTGATTATATTTAACAAATTTCTCAAGTTATTATCTAACAATATTAAGCAGTTTATAGAATGAATTATTAAATTACTTTGTGCTATACTATACGCTATCACCTAGTAAGTGAGGTAAATGACTGTAAATCTACTTACCTTGTATTAATATTTTAACACTTACTCTAGACTATAATATTTACTGTAAACCTTATATATTCCAAATGAGTCGACTGCTCCATTTATATTTCTTTCTTCATTCTTATCATTTCCGGTCGAGGCCGGTGAAGCAGTGATGCAATGAGCATTGTTAGGAGTTAATCGTTTAATTTATCTCCGTTTTTCTTTTTGTTTATCAGCTTAATATAAACAAACATGTACAGATTGACGTATACAAAATATTACATTAGATATAGAAAAAAGTAAATGGCTGATGATTTACGACCTGCACATATACAAAATATTACATTAGATGTAGAAAAAAGTAAATAGCTGATGATTTATGACCTGCACATATACAAAATATTACATTAGATGTAGAAAAAAGTAAATAGCTGACTATTTACAAGTTCATTTGAACCCAGCCTCGACTTCTTCCCTGCTCTTACGCCCATATATTGTTCGCTTTGTCTTAACAGAAGAAGAATGTCTGAAGGGGATCTCCTTATTCATAAATGAACTCCCCCTCGTCCTTTCTTTATAGATATCGCTGCTATTATTACTTAATAACGGCTTCAGTCAACGCACAACTAGAAACGTGGGAACAAACGTGTACTTTCCGTAAGTGTAAACGCTATTATTGTTCAGAACACAATTTTAATTCTTAATCAATGTAAGGCCCCCTCAGTCATAAGTGTAGTATCAATCCGCATTTGATTAAAAACTTGATTCTATGATATTTAAAAATAGAATTTTAAAAATACTGAACTGTAACACAAACTTAAAATAAATAAATAAAATATTTTTAATACATCACACATGAATGTATTAACTATCTTCATTTATAGAACATATGGCATTAGCTATATTCTATTGCAGCTATACATATCGTGCAGTGGATGTTAAATAATTATAGATAAAGTATGCATAAAAGCTCCAGAGCAGCCAACAAATGCCTCCAAATCACGATGAAGGGGTTAATACTCCATGGAATTTCAGAGTTTTAGTTTGAATTCTGGTTACAATTTTGTCTATTGGTTGATCTATCGAATTCCAGGATTCCTTAATTCCAAATGGGATTGAAAAGAAAAAAAAAATGCTGCAAAAAATCATATATTATTCATTTAAATTTTTTTTTCACATCAGTACTCAAAAATAAAATAATATTATATCAATAACTTTACCTTCTTAGTTATATTACGCTAATTCAGTAATTGCATTGATATTCAAGAATTTTATAGGAACTTGATATAAGTGATTTCAAAATTCCTGATTTGTATTATGACAACCAAGCAGCAATTTAGTTTTTGAAAGATAATATTGTGGATAATAAAACTAAACATGTAGGTATCAAATATAAATTTATTCCAACTACAATAAATGATAATGAATTTCAATTAAGATATTTAAATACTAAGAATAATTCGTTTTTTAATGTGACCGCCTACAAGATTTAAAGTGATGTATAACGTGACCACTTAACTTGAGTCAAGCGTATATTTAAAATGGTTTTAGATACCGATATGGCCGGATGTTGGATATGCCACTGAAAATAAAATGTAATTGGTTCTTTTTCTGAGCTAGAAGTACTGCAGCATTATAGTACAGTAATTGGTTTTCATATCCTATTTATAGTTACGAGCTTATTTTTTGACTCTGCTGCCTGCAAGTAGATTGCAAGAAACGCAGAAGACTGCTAACCATGCTCTTTTACAAAACTTCTTTATTAAAGGTGTTTTATATTTTAACTGCCTGATGTTTATATTATGCTTGATGGAACTCGTAGTACTTCGCAGCTAATGATGAAGGGGTCTTGGTGGTTAGGAAGATGGTCTGGTAGCTAAATAGGTATCCTGGGGTGATAGACCAATGAGTTTAGTTTTTTTAGTTTAGTTATATTAACGTCCCATTTTGAAGCGTCACTAGGACTACTTTGGGACTGACCTCGCAATTTTGAGCAGCGGTAAGATGACGAGGACGACACTTGAGCTGGCACCCCCTCTTCAAACTTCCACACCAACGGGTGGACGTTTGGTGCCGACGGATTTTACGTGCACCAGCCCCATTTACACGGCGGTTCTTCGGTGGAGTAGGGTCACAAACCTGCAACCCTCCGGTTCCGAATAGACCGATGTGAGAACATTCGTCTATTGGCGGCTCTCAATAGACCAATGTGGAAACATTCCTTCAAGAGTCGGCATATTTACATGTGTTGATGGGATGGGGAAGAGAAGATTCTGTTCTAGGGCTGAGATTGTCTGGTTGGTAGGGCGTTGGACTTGCATCCCTTAGGTTGTGAGTTCGAACCCCATTGGCCGAAGAATCTGAGCGTGTGGGGTGACTGGCACGCGTATGAATCTGTCGTGGTCACAAAGTCCTCCATATCGCGAGTAATACCACTGGGGTACTGGTACAGAGATGATCGTTCTCTGATTCAGATCTATATCACGATCTGTGGATGAATAAATGAGACGCATGGATGAAATCTGCCCCGAAAAAGGATTGTGACGTGTTTGTAGCTAAGTCATATTCTTGGCCCTACATGGCTCTACAGAAAAACAAGAGACCTAAAAATCTCGGCTTAAAATAGCTGACTAATTAGTCAGAGGGCTTGTCAATGACAGGTGTCATTAGAAACAACAATAGACTCTGTTCCTGTCCAATGAGGCGAAGGAAATTCGGTTCAAGCAAAAATTTGCCGTGGGAGATAACGTTCAGATTAAAGAATCATGGATGAGTTAAAAGGGTTTTACTGTGACTTAAAGAAGTAAGAGTCTTGGGAGTTTGGGAGGAGGAATCTCTTCTTTCAATTGATGTCTATTTGATTAACATTAATTAAGAATTTTCCTGTGATGTATTTTAAGTGAAGGATTATTTAATGCGCATCTAATACCCTCTTTTCTCATGAACTATCTCTATTTAATTCATCTCAAATAAGCAGCATTTTGGATTAAAATGATTTAAGAATTTATATGCAAAACAGTTAAGTACTAGAGTTCTATCGGATACATTTTTATCTTTTCAAGTGATTAAAACAAATATTTTCATGTGATTAAAACAAATATTTTCAATAGGGTGAAGAATATGAAGTGGTTGATGACTCTCGAGAACATTGGTGGCAAGTCAAAAATAAGTTTGGGTAAGTAGAAAATTGTCAAACATTCTATATTTAAATTACAAACCATCATATTATAATTGGGTCCATTCAAATTAAGAAAATAATTTCTGCAACCTTATGCAGTTTGTGGGCTAACTCCAAAATCCAGTCTCCTGTGAAATGATGAATTTTAGAATTAGTATACTTCATATACATAAATCGGCTAGTAAATTCCTCGTGCTGTGAATGATGCAATATAAAAATTTTAGATCTTTAACTCGTGTAAAAAAATTGAAAATCAAAATGGATTTTTCTTAGAAAAGTGAAATATTATATTGAGTACTTTTGATTCCTTTTGTTGTTTTTCAAATAATATAATTTTGATGTATAAGTCTCATTTCTTTTCTGGTTCACAGTGTGAGATGGGATTTAGTATAATGACAGTATACACTAAAAATATTGTTCACGAAAATAGCAAATCCCAATAGCCAGTCAATTTCGGGAAAATGGCTTAAAACTTCCAAACTAATATATATACTAATAATTTGTCCCCATTACCGTGCCACCTTTAATATAACCCATAAAGGATTATACCACCTCTAATATAATCCATAAAGGATTATGCCACCTTTAATATAATCCAACCACTGGCCACCAACATTCATGAAACCTGGGCTCTGTCCTGAGCTAATGTTTTTTGCTTTTTATATGTTTTTTTTCTGAATTATTTTTAATTAATTTAAACAATTTACAAAGCATATTAATTAATATGTTTTTCAATTTTTATGGAAAAATAAATATTTATTCCCCTAAATGTTAGATTATAATTTGATTTTTAGAAGAAAAGTAAATTTGGATGCGTTTTTTTTTTAAATATTAAAAATTGCTTAAAATTAAATTAAAAATTTAAAAATTATTTCAAGTTATAAGATATTTTTATATTGAAAAATAAATGTGTTTTCGCTTAATATCTGAATTTTAATTTTTCAAAAAAATTTTAAGATATGAATGTGGTTTTCTTTTTAAAAATCATTTCTATAAAATTACAAGCAAGTTTAATTAATTTGTAAATCTTAAATCAATCAAAAATGAATGTTCATTCACCTAATAATAGAATCACAGTTTTAATTTTAAGCAGGAAAAATAATTACAGTGGTCATAAATGTTGATTAAATTACTGACATCATAAAAATGTTTCATATATTTTTTTATTACATATAAAAAAACAGAATGGTAATTATCGAAACAAATTCAAATAATATAGTATATTTTGATACCTTGCACAAATGATAAATTATAGTTACTCTGAAAAGAAACACAAAAAGGAATCGATTGAAAAACAAATTTCATTTACCTTAAAAAAATATTTGTTTTTCTTCAGGAAATCAAGGAGCGAACAAAACATATCGTATGTCAGTAGAAATATTTAACCATTTGCCTATGCATTCCATAGATTAACACCTGCTTTCTACTTTTTCTTTTCGATTATTGATATTTAGAATGCTTGCCGATATAATTTTATTATTTTCAGGTGCTCTCTTTAATTTTCGATATTAATACAGTTTCATCCTGTTATAACAAATAATTTATCACTATTAAAATCCAATGTTTTTTTTAATTTTAATGATTTTAAGATAAAAATAGTTATTTTGAAATATTTCTATGATTAAAATTATATTTACTCTTATTTTAACACTTAAAAATTAGATTATAATTCAAGAACCATAAAATGAACAAAACTAGTTTTTACGAAATAATTTATGTGTTAAGATAAACTATAGTTGTTTTCTCATACAAAAATGAGTATCACAATTATTGAAACCATTTTTAAACTGTTATTTTTTATTTAAGTGACTGTATATTAAAAAAAAGCATTGATATTTATAATCGTTTTCTTTCTAAAAGTAAAATTATAAACCAAGAATTAAGAGAAAAAATATTTGTTTTTGCATAAAAAAATGAGAAACATATTAATTAAAATGCTTTGGAAATTGTTAAACTAATTTAAATAATTCAGAAAAAACAAAAAAATCGAAAAGCATAGGACAGAACTTCAGTGTCACGAATGTTGTCTCAGCGCTTTAACCTCTGTACTAATTGTCTAAGACAATGGAGACGCTCTATTAGAATATGCTATGCTGAAAGTTTGCGATCCTTTTTCTCGAAATCGACTGGCTATTGCGCTTTATTATTTTGGTGAGGGCCGCGGTGGCCTAGTGGTAAGGTCTCGACTTCAGAACCGGAGGGTTTCAGGCTCGAGACTCGATTTCACTGAAAACCCGTCGTGTGCGGGGGTCTTTTGCACGTTAAATCTGCCAGGCCAAACGTCCTCCCGCTAGTATGGTGTGGAGAGGGGGGTATCATCCTCGTCATCTGACCGTGGTTCAAAATGACGAGGTTCGTCCCAAACCAGCCTTAATGTTGCTTTACAACAGGACGTTAATAAAACTAAACTTATTATTTTGGTAAACGAACATTCGGAGCGTGAACATGAAATATGCCCCATGAAAAAGGGCTATGACACATGAGTAGCTAAGACTTACTCTTTGCCCTAGATGGCGCAACTGAAACAAGAGAAACTAAAACTTGACTTAAAATCACTGACTTCGTCAGTGGGTTTGTCTTTGCCAAACCGGACTCAATTTTCAACCACGTGCGCTCCCCTAGTCAGCTTAGGTCGGTGGCCCAATCGGGTCTGCGTCATGACCGCATGGCTTAGAATGGGTTTAATTCTTTAAAATAGGGATGAGAAAAATGATTAAAGTTGGGGATGTCTATATTTAACTCAGATTACTAGCAGATTGGATTAAAATAATAGGTCAAAAACAGCACGATATTCACGTCAATATGAAGAAAAATTGTACAAAAAGGGCGGAGGAAAAAAGGCCAAAGAATGACGTAGAATTCCGGAAATGCTCTCATCCTCCCGCATCTCTCATCTTCATGAGATAGAATCTCAGAAAAGTGATCGCCTCAGAATACTGAAAAGAAAAGTAGCCCGGAATCTGATTTTGAAAATATTGAGGAATTATCAGACATCGATCCGAGGCAATTTCTTTGGGGAGTACAAAATTTTGTGCCAAAAGTTTTTGACTTTGATGAGCAGGACTACTCCGACCAAAATTGCTTTCTGAGCTCTCCGCCGCGGAAAGGTTAATATAGGATATGCCTCTGTCAATATAAGTTTCTTGCTTAAAATGATCAAAAAAGTAGTCTCAATCATATGAATGTAAGTTTTAGCATCTAGACTAGTATTTAATTCTATGTCACAATCACATGACATGTCATCTAATATTTAATCCATTTAATTCTAACAATTAATTCATTTATCTATAATATTTAATTTGCTCATTTTTAGTGTTACGACTTCATGAAAAAGCAATGAATTCTAAAAGTTAATTTCTACCAACGTTATCTTCCTTTACTGCTTGAAAAAATAGTTTTGAATAATTGATTTTTAAAATGACTTTAGCAGTCTGTGATATCTTTTGTTTTTTAATTTATTGAAGTTCACTTATAAGCTTTTGACATCTGTAATGCTTAAAATAAATAAGTTTTTTATATAATTTTTTTATCTTGTGCCATTAAATTAGTTTTTTGGAAATATTTATAACTAGCCGCCTTTGGCTAACAGCTGGTTCGCCATGAGTAAAGCTTTATAAAATTTTCAATTAAATCGCATATTTATTAGCCTTGTAGTAATTCCGGGCATTGATATGGCCTGAAAATAATATTTTCTTTAAGATGATAGACGGAAAGTTCTAAAAGTACACCTTTTCCTAATAATATTCGTTAATTTTATAAATCAGTCAGTTTTAACTATCGGTTATGCTTCCAAAATATTAAAAATGTGTTTTTCGGTGATGTTGCCAAAACATTAAATATTTTTTAAAGAAAGCGAGAAAGGGAAAAAAAGTATTGAATTAATGATACAGATATTGCAAACGATTACATAAATATGCCATTAAGTCGGGATTTCAATACATATCCTGTCTAAATTCAATCAGGTTTACCGTCAATAAAGATTTATTGAGTAATGATATAGATATTGCAAACGATTGTAGAAACCTTTGCTTTGCATTTATTTATTTATTTTTTTAAGAAAATATCCCATTTTATATTTCTTTTATTTTATTCAGTCACGTGCTGAAAGTTGCATTTCTTTAGATTTGATTTTACGATGATAGTTTTTTTTTTTTTTTTTTGAACTTCCGTCATTGATTTCTTTCATTTTAGCCAGTCACGTGATAAAAAAAAACATGGTTAAAATATTTCTTTAAAAATTCGTTAAAAATAGAAGTTTAAGTTATACATTAAAAGTTTGATACCATTAGAAAGCTAATTTTTTAATCTTTAAATTGATGAAAAAATCATGATTGTGCAATAATATTTTCGGAAGTTATAGCGGAAAAACGTCGGAATTTCACTTAAATTTTAATTAATTCAAATTCTAATTAAAAATTCGAAAAAGGGGGCTCCGAGGTGCACATTCCGGACCTCCAAGGTATACATGTACCAAATTTGGTAGTTGTAGGTCCAACGGTCTGGCCTATAGAGCGCCAACACACACACACACACATTGAGCTTTATTATAAGTATAGATGATTACGCGAAGGAATTTTATTCCTTCCTAATTATAAATTTGTGTTATAAAAACAGTAAGGTAAATTTTTTTAAAAGATTAATCATACTTGATTTTTTTTAAACCTTGAAGCAGCTACACTATTTGCCTTCTCAGCGTAATAATAATTCTACTAAAAGCTAATGCATATTTATAGACTATGGTGTTTGATAATTTAGAATCTATAGGTATTAATCACGTGTTTGTTTTATTTCTCATTATTGTCGAATTTTCAGCAGGAATGACTGTTATTACTACTGACTTACTTTGCTTATATTGTTTACTGATTATTTGGCAAAAGTCAATTTTAATGAACTTTGTTTTAGAGAAATTGGCTACATACCCAGCAATTACGTTGAAGAGAAATCTCCTGGTGGTCTTAGACAACACAAGTATGTATCATCTTTTAACTCTGAATTAAATATATATTTGAACAATTTCATTTAAGAATAAAATTTGATTATAAATTTGTAACTCTGATTATAAGCATTAAAAAATAGATGGTAGTGAATTAGTGAAGAACCCTAAATAAAATATAATTATCAGCAAATTTTTAGTAGATAAAATGTAAAATAATTATAAGAATCTTCATTTCGATGTTTCAGATTATGATAAAAAAATTATAATTCAATATGATAGAGTGTAATAATTGTGAGATTGAAATTTCTTCTAAAATAATAATAATTTACGTAATATTGCATGTCGCATTATAAATGATAAGATATGATTCTTTTATTTCTAGACGAGAAATAGCGTGGAGCACATTACATGTATTTGTTTAATTGTGCAGTTTTTGAAAGTATGCTTTTGGCTAAAGTTTCTAATTTAGTATGTATCTGTATCATAATAGCTAAGGTGTTTAGTTAAAACAACATTAGATTTTTCGTATCTAAATTATTAAAATAACTGTTACGAAATTTCAATTCATTATCTAATTTTCTACATTACACATTTCAAAATTATAGGCCATTTCTTAATGGCCTATAATTTTCATAATTTCTTAAAATTATTTCAATCACTTTTTTAACACATTAAAGGCGGGGGATCTTGAGGAAAGTATGCTAGGTAACGCGGATTAAATCGTAGTACTACGACTAGCGCCTTTAATGTGTTAATTAAATCGCAAAGTACATAAGTATTTGAGATTGAAATTTCGACGATAACACTTGTGACAAACCCGAACACTTTGTTCTTCAAAATTAAGTTTGAACCCTGTGTAAATATTTGACCTAGTCTCAAAAATTCAAAAAATATCTCTACTTCCAACAAAATGTCAAGTTCACCGAGCACATTAACTGTTTCATAGGCTAATTTAATATTTTCTGACCCCTCTAAAGGAACCTGAAAATAATTTAGATAATGTATAATTGCATTATTTTTTTCTGCAGCTAAAAATTCTAATTCCTTTTCAAAACTCTTCCCGTTATTTTTTTTTTTTTGGAAATTATATTCTCGATTGTCATTGAAAAATTATTTAAGCGAGGAACTATGATATTTATTTTTCTTATGCCTCATTTATCTATATAAATAAAAATGAATGTTTTTCTTATGTCGCTTATGCTTTCGTGAACTGTTCATCAGATTGCGATGAAATCTGATCGGCTTTTTGTTTACATATAAGGGATAGTACAATTATCTAAAAAATTTTTTAAAAATTCGAATCTCAACCGCATCTATTGACCAAGGATTAATCTCCAAATAATTCTCCGAGGAGATAATAGATTCTGTAGAAATGCTAAATCCAAGTCAAAGATTAATATTTTGTAGCTATAGTACAGAAATGTCATGCAAGTCATTTTCAGTGGTAACAACTTTATTACAGAATATGCGAGAAGTTTTAGGGAGACCAACCCGTTAGGTTTTTAATTTTAATTAAATTTTAGTGTTTTTTGCAATTGCCACCAAAAATATTGTAGTACAAATAATTTTACACCATCTTAATTTTAAAAAATTATCGTTTCAACTATATAAAGGATTTCACGGTAAGTAATTTAATTTAAACGTTGGACTCACTTTTAAATATCAGTAACTACCAAAAATTGTAGTACAAATAAATTTGCACCATCCTAATTTTCAAAAATTATCTTTTTAACTATATGAAAGATTTTAGGTATAAATATGTTTTCTATGTTAAATCAATTTTAAAAGAAAATATTTTATTCGCATATTCTAAAATTAAACTTAAGAATCCTGAACGAATATTAAGCGAATACCGAGATACAATAAATAGTTTCTTTCATTGCCATTCTGAAAGGACACCTAGTTCAACAATTTTAAAAGAATACACAAATCTAATATAAAAAAACGAATATTTGTTTGTTTGTATTTTATATACTGTCGTATCCTTCATCCTATTTCGATAAAACATTGTCAAATTATTGATTGATTTCACTTAATAATATTTTTTTCGGCGGCAGCAATTCGCTGGGTACTATTTAGTCCCCTATATTTTAACTATCATACTTTTACCGTTTTTTGGTTCATTTTTTTCTGAATAAAGTTACTGCAACGAATTTCTCTGAGTTGCCCATATGCGAGTTCACTTACAGTTTGCTCCGATTTTTGTTCCGGAGAAACAACTCTAAATGCATCCTCGTGTTACCTAAAATGGAAGCTTAAGTGTCGTTTCTTCCACATAAATCGGTTCAATTTTGCCTTGTAATCGCTTTGTTTGCGTAATGAAGAAAAAGCATAAGTTATAACTTATAGCTCATTCTAATTGATCATTCTCTGATTCAGTATTCTAAGCTGAACTGTGGCTGTAAAAACAGTATGTTAATCTCATAAATGTTATTATAGTTTGCCCAGACATAGATAGTTTAAATAGAAACGTGAAGAGATATGCCCTTCCTTGTGTCTGACCATGGCTATAAAACCAGAATGTTAATCTAATTAATGTGACGCTGTATTTAGGCCGAGATAGCCTGGTTGGTAGGGCGTTGGACTCACTTTTTTTAGGTTGTGAGTTCGAACCAAACCGGCTGTAGAGTCTCCACGTGTGTGGTGACCGTTGAGCGTATAAATATGTCTTGGTCACAGAGTCCTCCTTGTCGAGAATAATACCACTGTTGGCACTGGTTCAGAGGTGATCATCCTCCGATCCAGGTCCAAGTTACGATCTGTGGAGTGAATGAAATGTATGAATGAAGTCCACCTCGTAAAAAGGGTTGCGACGCTTGAATAGCTAAGTCGTACTCTTGGCTCTAGATGGCGCAACTCAAAATAAAAACAAGAGACGCACAATTCGGATTAAATGGCAATGGCTCTTTAGTCAGCGGGCTTGTCAATGACAAGTGCTATTAGAAACAACAACAACAAATCTGTAGTTATATCTTTTTTTCAAGTATATATATTATGTTAATTAATAAAGTATTTTGATTAAATTTCCTCAAGATAGTCTAAATCAAATTTTTCATTCATTTCTTGATTCTAAATAAAGTATTTTTATTTTTATTCCTTAGCTGGTATGTGGGAGACATGTCACGGCAAAGGTGCGAAGTTCTCCTGAAACGGGAAAACAAAGAAGGGAGTTTCGTCGTCAGGAACTCATCTTCCAAAGGAATGTTCACGCTTTCTCTTTTCACCCGAGTGTAAGTTTCATCTTTGAAAAAAATGCAATCTGTTGGCATTTAGTTTTTGTTATTGTTATTATTATAATTTCAAATGAATAAATTCAATTGCATGAGAATTTCGGAGGGTATTTCAATGAGTGGAATATTCTCTAACTTACTCAATATGAAGCCCTTTCTGTTTAATTTCATGAGGAACTTTAATTCTTCTCAGATACTTTTATTTTAGCATCATAAAGGGCTTAATTTTTAAGAAAGCTAAAGTGATATTTCATTGAGCCATAAAATAAACAGACCGCGCTTAAAGAAATAACTGAATTATTTTTTAAAGCATCCACTGAAACCGGTTGAAAAAATACACGTGTATTGAAGGTCACAAAAGCGGAAGTTTCAAGGTCAATCCATTCAATTGAGCTAAAAATAAAATTGGGGTGACCAGAAGTCTATCGCTAGTGGTTTCACAGACCGCACTCCCCAGTTAAGGGTTAATCCCACTGCCCTTCCATGTTGATTCTGAACATCAGGTAGTCATATCAAACTGATTTTTGTAAGTATCATTTTCCGTATAGGGTGGAAGGGGGAGATATCTTTTTATTTTTTCACAACTGATATTTTTCTTTTTTCTCTCAAAATCGATTCAGAGTTATGTTGATTGAAATCATTATATATATATTCTTTTTTTAATAAAAAGTAACTTTTTATTTCTTCTAGTTCTCAACCGCATGTAAAGCATTATCATATCAAAACCAACGCCAAAGGAGAATTTTACCTATCCGAAAAGCATGCGTTCCCCTCAGTTGAAGACCTTATTTATTACCATAAACATAACAGTGCTGGACTGGCTACCCGACTTAAACAGACACCTAATTGTCAAATCACTTGTATTCCTACTACAGCTGGTCTTAGTCATGGTACGTACTATAAAACTGTTTGAGATGCAGGCAAAATAAGCTGCTATTTCTTTCCTGTTTTTTTAAACTTAGTGATTAATATATTTCAATTTTTTAAACTTTAAGTAATGTTTGAATATATGTTTCATTAATAATGAATTTTGTCTGAAATTGTCTTTCATTAACAATGAAATTTATCTGAAGTCATCTGTCATTAATAGTGAATTTTATCTTTTTTACTGTGAACTGTTAACAACATGCTTAATTCTAAATACAATGTTTATTTCTGTGCTAAGATGACTAGATTTACTGTTTGATTACAAACAGGCTAATATCTGATAATTTTTTTAAAAAAATTCAAATAAAATAATAATAAAAAAACAATCTCGGCATCTTTTATACTTCATACTTAATCATACCAAAAATTCCATGACGACTTCCTCAGCGCGTGTTGCTAAGATAGTAAATGAAAGGCGTAGTAAAGTAGCCATGCCTCCTTCGTATCATATCAGAGAAGAGGTGTTTGATCCTCGAAATTAGATTTTCATACACGGTGGCTCTTTTGCGAATCTCCTCAATTAGCACTCCTGAGTAAACACTCCCCATTAGCACTTCTTGCGAATCTCCTTAGTTACTCCAGAAAGCTTAGAATCAGATTACAAAAGCTCCTAATTTTTTCCGGTGTTTTGTTCTTGTTATAAAGTATTTATTTTATGTAAGAGAATCATGATCAGTTGTGACAGAAGTGAGTGGTGACACCACGTTGCCTAGAGAGGATTTTAAAATGAATTTTCCCTAAACATTATTTGTACATGATGATGGGCCCTATTACGCCAGCACAGTCAAAGCCCAGTCGGAACGGACAGTGAGACATTGGGGCACCTGTTCTATTTTTATTAATTATTGATATATTTCGCTAAAGGTGAATGGATTGAATGCTTAATTTGCAAAATGCGAGTATAAAATATGATCAATAGCAAGTTGTCCATAATTTGTTACGTTAGTGCCATTTCTGTTGCTGTCTGACTTTCTGTTGATTGGTTAAATAATTTTATCTTTTGTTTAACTGTAAACAGCTTGATAACTTTTAATATCAATATCTTTTTAATCAAATTACTGTAAATTACTGAACCCACGAAGATTTTACCATGAATATATCAAGAATTAATTGTGATAAAACTATTTCATCAAAAACAAAATAATCATTTTTAGATACTACTGAAATTCTTCCGTAAATATTTTAATATTTTAAGCTGATTTACAAACTTTCACTCACTTAGTAATATTTAATCAAATGGAAATTGTTTTCCTCAGACAAGTGGGAAATCGACGCCTCAGAACTAACTTTATTGGAAGAACTCGGAAGTGGCCAATTTGGAGTAATTATCTGTTATGATTCTCAATTTTTTCTTTTATTCATTACATATTTAAAAAAACAATTTATTTAACAATTGCATCTTTATATTTACAGGTAGTTCGAAAAGGCAAATGGCGGGGGCATATAGACGTTGCTGTCAAAATGATGAAAGAAGGAACTATGTCTGAAGATGATTTTATCGATGAAGCGAAAGTTATGACGTAAGGAACAACGTTCTGATTTTTTTTCATATGTTGCGAGTTTTAATTTTCCAGGCATAATCATACATTTAAAAAAAAGTTTCTTCTACTTCTTATAAAATATATTTTGTTGATTCTCGCGGATTTCAGAACAGATTAGGATATTCATATTTTAGATAATCCTACCTCACTCCTGGAATTTTCCAAGAACAATTTTGGATTCTGGATGATTCTACATTTACATCCAGAAATATTGCGAATATTTAATAGATATTACTGTGAGTCTTTTTGGGAGAAAATCATTTTTGACTTTTCTTACTGCTTCAAAAAAAAATTTCAAAATTGAATGGTCCTAGAATTCCAATAGATTAGAAAAAGAAAGAAGCACTTTGTAAGTTAGTTGGATCATATTTAAATTTAATACGCTTCCTGGGCGATGTGTTCGGCCATGCTACCTTAATACTGATTTTCTCACTTTCAATATAAATACAGCCAATGGAGACGTAATAAAGATAAAAAGCCCGTAGAAGTCCTCTCCTCGTCCTCTTAAGCACTGAAAACGGCATAAATACCCTAATATTATGTCTTTGTGCCTATTCTATGGGCATCTATCACTCCCATAGAATCGGAATAGTGGTCATAGTTCCAATTAAATCTTTCCCCTTCCCTTATGTCCTTCTCCGTTAATACATTACAGGGAATCAGTCTCTCGATAAGCCCTAAATTTAAACAGCTATTTTCTTTTACCCGACCTAATATTAATCTTTAACTTATAACTTTCAGGCATAAATACAGTCGAATTCTTTAGCTAAATTCTTAGATTTACCAAGCCGTAAAACTTTTTTGCCATGAATATTTTTATGCAATTAAACTGAAATCAAATAATTTCAGCTTAATTTTATTAACTAAAATCAAATAATTTC
>JAPMOQ010011580.1:886345-900565 GCA_026543055.1 Argiope trifasciata
ATCAAATAATTTCAGCTTAATTTTATTAACTAAAATCAAATAATTTCCACAATATAATTTGAAATTTAAAATAGGATTTAAACTCCTTACCATCACTTTTCGTCTGAAATCAATCTTAAACCTACTAACATTATAAGTATCTCATATAAAATTAAATATTCTCACTTAATTGTTCATAAACATAAAAAATATTGTGTAAGAAACAATTGGTAAATTGAAAAAGAAAATGTTAGTAAGTAAAAGCTTTACAGAAAATTCTTCAAAGATACATATGACATTCTTCTCATACATTACTTTATAAATTTTCACACTGAGTTTTGTTTTGATTTTTCCTTCGTTATTTAGAGTTACATTACTTTTATTTTTGTTACAGAAAATCGCAGCATTCACATTTAGAGTTACATTACTTTTATTTTTGTTACAGAAAATTGCAGCATTCACATTTAGTTCAATTATATGGAGTTTGCACCAAACATAGGCTGATATGTATCGTGACAGAATATATGAAACATGGTAAGTTAGTACTATATAAGCTTCTATTTATGAAATATTTTTCTAGCATAAGTAAAAAGAAATGTCGATTTGTCATCAGAATTTCAAACAAATCTAGAAAGTCATCACCAAACTTCTTTTCAACTTTGAGTTTGAAATATACCTTCGTCAACTAACTATGGATTTTGGAACACTCCTCCCCATTCGATCTAAAATTTGATACATATTTAAAATTTCGGTATGAAAAATAATTACAATATTGTTCGACGTGTACACTTTTCAAGAATCAGAAAGATTGCGCTGTGAACTGTAAGAAAGTGTTGTTATTGCTAATCTCTATGGCTTGACTTAGTCAGACCAAATCAAAAACGAGGAAGAGTGAAAATAAATTTTTTTCCAAATAAGTCCTATACAATCTAGGATGTGTTCAACAGAAGCCTGATGTTGGTGGCATTTCGGGCACAGAGAGTAAAATTTTTCACTCTGTGAGGATAAAAGACATTTTTATGTTAGACTGGTTAGAAGATAAAAGATAATTTAAAGACTGAGAAGAAAAGGTGACCACTGGGAAAGCGCGACAATCAAGGGGGTCCCTTTGTTTTTGCTTTCAAATTTTATGACAGTTTTATTAGTTTTTTGTATATTCCTACCTTGATCGAACATGTTCTTTAAAATTCTTCTTTCACTTATTGCTCAGTTTAATTTATTTTTAACCATTTGATTGACGAAATTTAGCCAGGATCGACTCTTGCGTCAATAAACTCAAATCAAATCCTCCTCCTTCCGTACACAGATGTACAGTCTCATCTTCAATCTAGACATAAAAGATTCTGCCGTAATATCATAGGTTGAGAAAATTCAGCTTTTTCTATCTTTTGTTAAAGCTGGAAAATTGGTAGCGGTATTTGCAAAGCAACGATATGGTCAAGTTAATTGACTAATATATAATATATCTTTATAATGTTTTATTTTATCGTAGTGACAAAATTCATCTATTTAATATTGATTTTATTTTGAAGGATTTTTTAATACTCTGTGGGAAATTAGTTGTTCAGTATTTAACTCCTTTTTTTTTATTCACAGGTTCCTTGCTCAAGTATTTAAGGAAGAATGAAACAAGACTATCCACCAAGACTTCTGTGTTACTAGATATGTGCATTCAAGTATGTAGCGGTATGGCATATCTTGAGCAACAAAATTACATCCACAGGGACTTAGCAGCCAGAAATTGTTTGGTGGGCGAAGGAAGCGTAGTGAAAGTTGCCGATTTCGGTCTTGCTAGGTCAGTCAGAAATTAAATCTAATTTTAAACGAAGATAAAGATTTAAAAAATAATAATAGAGGGAAAGTAAATATTATGAAGTTTCATTAAATAATTTTTTATCTTAGTAATCAAAACATGACATGGCTAAGACAGAAATTATCTTATTTACCATGGTAATGAAAAAGCAAATTTTATTATTGTTTAATCAGAAAGAAATTCTAAGTAAAGGGTCCAAAAGAGAAATTGCAGTTATTTATGTCATGTAATGAAAATAATATTTACAAAAGAGTTTGAAGTGATTGCAATTAAATAGAAACGATAAAAAAATAATATTTGAAAGGTATTTTCTTTTCTCAATCATATTAATGATATGCCAACAGTTTTACATTATAATAGCCCGTTGAAATAAATATTAAGTATTCTTAAGAAATTTTTTCCTTCGTTGATTTCAACGAGAAGAAGTATTGTTTTCACCCAACCTAGTTGCATAGACGTAATTTTTGTATTAACGGGCGAATCTCCAATAAGTCGCCTTTTTTTTATTTACTTTTTATTTCGAAATTAAACTCATAAATTGAAAGAAATGGGGGTCATTTTGTTCGAAATTAAAAATACAAAATTACCGGGTAATTTCTCTTTTTTGTTAGTAAAATTATAGATAACTTCATTAAAATCTTTTTCATTTACAAATTTATTTTTATTGCATAAATTAGCGCGATTGATCGACAAGTTGATTTGGAAATTTATTTTCATGAAATAAATTGTATTTTTAAAAACTGAAATGCACAATTGTAAAGCATGATATTATGGTAACAATCAATTTCAATTTAAATATAAGAGAACTAATGTCATTTTAACAATAGAAACAGTTGCTTGACATAAATTCGCCACCTAGGATTCATCACAAATCAGCAAATGTGTTAACCAGTAAATATAAAATTAAAACCAGTAATAATACCTTCTGGGGCCATCCATTTTACTTTACCATTATTTTGTGGTAGTATTCATAACTCAAATTTAGGCGACTATAAACAGGTACAAAATAAGGAAAATTTGATGACCGGTTTTGCTACCCAAATACCATTTTGGTTGCTCAGCAATGTATAATTTACTACAATTAGTAAATATGGCTTCAAATAATACAATTAATTACAAAAATACACTGAAAAAATATTTTTATGAATAATGAAATGAAACTAAAATGATAATTATCAGGTAAAAAACACTAATAAGAACGAACAGATTGCTCTTTTGTTATTAGACATGACTTTTTAGCAAGAACTAATCAATGTTATTACTAAAAGATAAAGAAAACTGTAAGGTTCATAATACAAAAGTAAAAGCTTATAAATCCTTTTATTATAACAATCAATGTCAAAAACTAAGAATTAAATGTAAAAATTATTTAATATTAGTTATTGGTCTTTGAAAGTTACACAACATACATTTTGAAATAGCTCTTTCCCTGTAATCCTTACATTAGACATCTCGCAACAATTACCAATCCTACCAGTAATATTGAATTGATACAAATGATATATATATATATATATATATTCACATAAACATTTTAAGAGAATAATTAAATTTCATAAGAATAATCAAAATTATCAGAAATTTCATCAAATGCCAAAAAAGTAAATTAGAAATGCACTCATTGTTTTTGTTTGATTGTCCCCATTTTTCTTCTGGCTGCAAATCGTTCATCAATTTCTTTACCCTCCTTCCAACCCACACACACACATTTTTCTTCTTCTTTGAAAATTACTGAAACAGCTTTGGGTTTCAGTTTCCTATATTTAGTAAATGACACACACATTGAATGAATTTTCTTCCAAATGCAGCATATCATCGACTTCGAAGAAGGCTTAAAACCTTTTATCCCTGTGCTAACAACCAAAGCGTTCGACAAGCCAGGACTGTTGAAATGAAATTTAAAAAACGTTTTATGACGACAATTACCCTTGTGTTTCACATTTAAGAAACCAACTGCACAGCAGTATTTCATTTTTTAACAGATAATAAGAGGAAACAAAATGGCTCAGAATTATAACTTCAATTATAATATTTTTTTAAAAAACTGATCCATCAACGAAAGCCTTGCGGATGGGACTTTAAATGCCATGTACTTTGTCTTGTGACGTCATATGAATTGACCCCCACAGTTTTTTTTTTTTTTAATCTGAAAAGTATGTCAGTAATAAGAATCGAGTTTCCAAACCTGCATTTTTACTCGAATTGTTATGGTTCAATACACCTATCCCCCGATTTACACTGAAGATAGGTTCCTTAGAAAACCGTGTAAATCGAAATCGTTGATTCTTATACGTAAAACCGTGTAAATAGAAAACAAATTAAAATGTGCATCATTCAGTCATTTATTTCAACGTAAAATAAAACTAAATATATCTTAAAAACATAAAAATAACTGTCTATTCTGATCAAATCCTTATAGACCTCCTCATATTGAGTTAAGCGTGTATTAATATCTCGCTGAAATAGGAGAGCTCGTTCAACATTCGGATCATTTTGTAGAAAATGATTACCCAATTTTCGCCCTAATTCAAGTCCTTCACGGATGACTTTTGCTGTGAATGCAACAGACTCTTCTTCATCAGGATCACTGCCACGATCATTTGTTTCATTAACCATGTCCACTAAATCATCCTCATCTAGTTCTTTGTCCTCCATTAGTTCTACAATATCTGCCTCAGCAAAATCCTCGAAACCTTCTCCTCTTATTGTATGCGCCATCATCCATCTCGGGTCGGTGCAAATTTAAAAACCGTGTAAAAGTGAAATCGTGTAAACCGAGTGCCGTGTAAATCGGGGTATAGGTGTATTGTCATTTAAAGTACTTCCGTTCGATCTTGCCTAATGCCAACAGAAGTAAAATTTTGGGTATTACTCATCTTGTACTTTATTATTTACTTAATTAATATTTGCCCAGTATTTACTTTATTAGTAAATTCCTTTTATTAGCTCGATATTATCAGAAATGTGTATTAATTTACCTTCGTAATTTATTAAATAGTTTTCTTTATGAATATAAAGAATCATACTGTAAACTAATTATGAAGCATTTTGCAGATATGTGATTGATGATGAATATACTAGTTCGGGAGGTGCTAAGTTTCCTATAAAATGGGCACCTCCCGAAGTTTTAGGCTACACAAGATTTAGCAGTAAATCAGATGTATGGGCATATGGTAAGTTCCTTTTCTCGTTTAATATATATCTTACATTCTGTTTGCATGTAAACTGGTTTCGAAATAATTAAGGAGCTATTTATTATTTGATTAACCACATAAAGCCTTGCACAGAATGCAAAATATTTATAAGCATTTTCGATTATAAATTTTATTTATACAACTGATTGAGTTTCCTATTCATATTTCACACCTATGTAAGTGGCGGCACCTTGTTTTAAAAGGTCAGTTTGAGATGTATTGATAAGCAATGGTATATATGTTTGCAGTTTAATGATTCCAATTAAAATTAGTCTTATAAAAAACAATTTTTAAAAGTAAATCAAAATAAGTTATTAGGAAAATACTTTATTGAGATAGTAACAAATTTGTAGATGGCGTTTGGAGAGCGACTTACTTTTTTTCCTTTTATTTGAATTAAATTAATGTTAAAGTGGCAATTGCTCTCAAAATTTTCTAACTTCCTGTTCGCATAATAATTGTTACCAATACATTAATTAATCATTACATTCTAATAATTCAAAATGCATACAACAACAACATTTAGTTCAAAATACGTACTACAACAAACACTGCCAAATGGTATTTGAGTTTATTCTGTGTCTAGCTACTGCTGGACTTTTCGCATCGGCACCGAGAATTAGAACTCATTGGTACTCAGTAAGAAAATTTACAAAAATTATATATGCAATATTTGAACAAACAGATAAAATTTTTTAGGTGTGTTAATGTGGGAAATATTCACATGTGGCAAAGTTCCTTACGGAAGAGCAACAAATGCAGAAGTAGTAGAGCAAGTTCAAAGAGGACAAAGACTAGATGTCCCTAGAGCATGTCCTTGGGAAGTTTACGTTGTTATGAAATCATGCTGGGAAGAGGTAAGTTATTTCTTTTTTAACAGTGTAATAAATTATTTTCAATATTAAAAAAAGCAAAGGTTTATTGGGGCAAAATCAATATTTTATTAGAAAACGGTTTGATTTCTGAGAACCCGAAAGAAAAGTCTGTTTAAATTTCTTTCACTTAAAACATATTAATAAGTGCACAGTACATTTAAACATAATCTTGGTTAACATTGTGGTAATGGGCATTTCTGAACTTTTCTTACATATTTGTATTTTTCAAAGAGAACTTTTTTTTTAAAAATCTCATATTTTACAGCTGCCCGAAAACAGACCACCCTTCCGAGCTCTAAAGTATGAATTAGAAAAGATTTTAGAAGAATGGGACATAAGTTGAAAGAAAAATTACGAAGAGGCGGCCATCATTTGACTTTACATTTTGTTTCTGCAATTAAATTAGGTTTCATGTGCTTCTAAATGAATTTCGATGTATGAATGTTAGTGTTTCAATGTTTGTGCAATATTAGAAGAATATACTATTACATATTTGTTTGAAAATAATTCCTTATTTCTTGGAAATGAATCAAAATTATAATCAAAATCTCTTGAATTTCATTCATTGTGAATAGATATAAATAAATTAAATTTTTGTAAAAAAATTGGAATTATTAAATTCGAGTTGAGTAATGAATTTTTTTATTATTTATTATTTAAAAATCCCATTAATTAACTCTTGCAAAAATAGGATAAAAATAAATAAATAAAAACTTCCTTGAAGATATCTGTTGCATTGATGTTATTAAGAATTAAATGATTCTCCATTGCGAAATCATAATTTAAAAATTAATATTTAATACAAAATATTTTTCGAATGTAAAACAAATGCATTTAACTACAGGAGGAACAAATCCTCAATCGTATTAATGGTAAATTCAAAGGGGAAGGAGACTACAAATAGAAGGACGTATTAATCAAGAATTTATAGTTTTCAATGCATAAAAGAAATGACATACTATGTTGAGAGCAGTGTCGGCTCTTCTATTAGAGCTCAGCACCCCTACAAAATATTTTTCAAAACTGTATTTTCGCTTTTTATTTAATTTACTTACTACGAGTTAATTTACTTCCCACTACAAATAGATACTCTGAGCTTATATTTTTTCACTCTGAGAGTCAAATAATCAATAAAAATGGAAAAAAAGACTTATTGTGTAGTGAGAAACTGATGCAATAATTAAACCATTTTAAAAGACCTTAGCTTTAAAAAAAATCGTTTCTACATGATTGAGACAATACACACACCACACATTGAGCTGATAATCGATTTTCGCTCAAATGTGTATTAAGGCATTTGAATCAATTTCATCGACAATGACTGTGATATGCTGTTTCAGTTCCTCTACATCAACAGGAATGTGATGAACGAATACCTTACTGTTTGTCCATCACAAGAACTCTGCTTGACGATCGTCTATGTTTATGGCGGGCGTTATAGAAACCGGCTTTGTTAGGGAAGATCCATTTTGAGTAGGTGGAATCGAACGGAAGTCTGGGCGGGTATTCTTGTTCTTGGCGTCAATTTGTAGCGATAAGAAAAACTTGCTCATCGTCTTCTCTCTTTAGTCGCAGTTGCACTATCTTTATATTCGCTTAGCTTACTTCTTTTATATTTTATTAATCTTTTCTTTGGTTAATATTTAACTGCATTTAATTATTTTTTTGTCTCTTAAATTTTGACGTCCTTTAAAATGCCTTTTCGATTTAAAAAAGGAGAGACCTTAAAATCACAAGCACGCAAAATTGTACATAATGTTGCAGAGTTTTGCTCCGAAGAAGCAGCAGCGAAATCTTTGAAAATTCCTCTTCCACAAGCCATAAAAAGAGCTGCTCAAGCGACTGGAGTGTCAGATTTCACTATTTTTATATTAATAACTTAATTTTATATTAATATTTTTATAATTTAATATTAATATTTTTATAATTTTATATTAATTTTTAATTATAATTCTATATTAATAACATATTAATTTAAATCAAATGGAATGATGACTATTAATTTTTTTGTCTTGTATGATTTTACTTCTTAATTTTTTCTTCTTGCGCAGTCGTTAGACATGCAAATAATTTCTAATGTTTTCTATTTGATTTGCTTTTCTCTGTCAATTTATAACAGGAATATCAGCTATTTTCAATACTCCGAGTACGCAAATAAATTTCCTCTTTGTGATTTTTTAAATTTTTTTTTCAACAATTAAATGTTATAATGCATAATATCGCCAGTTTGGCGCTAAACGTGCCAGCTTGAGAAACTTGAATGAATTTCTACCTCCGCGAAATGAACTCTTCCAACAGTAACCTATTTCTATGACACCCGCCGTAAACATAGACGATCGTCTAGCAGAGTTCTTGTGATGGACAGACAGTACACAACCCTAGAGGATTCCGTATTGCAACATTGAAGAACACGAAAAGCCTTTTCCGTTTTCCCGTTCGATTGACTACTCCAATACATGACACACACGTGCTTCTGTGACTTCTGTCAAGAGCGATGCGCAAACTTTTAAAAGTGCATCTACATAACAATTCACTAAGGTGTTTTGTGTCTTTGACACAATATCCAGAAATTGTATATTTCTTTATGAATAACGTTGTATAATTTTAAATACGCATTTTTTTAAATCATATTTATTTATACATTCAAACAGGGTATTTTATTGTAAAATAAAAGACATATTTTAGATTTGGCAAAAAAAAAGATAACATAAATTGTCATTGCCAGAAAAATTAAGAATTTTTTTTATTTATTTAACAAATTTTATGAAAATTTGTGACATTTATCATTCTTAAAATTTACAAAGTACCACTTAATTTCGATGGATACATCATTGCTAAAAAAGTCAACACCTATGTAGAACGAAAACATGATCAAAAACTTTTAGAAGGCAAGAAAAAAAAATCCTCATGTTTATATCAAAATTGAATAAGCGATTGTTGCTAATTTTTAAAAATTCAATTAATATTTTATCCTACATTTAAAATCTTTTAAGAAACTTTTACTATTATCAACTTGTAAAAGTTATAATAATAATATAACTTTTAATTAATATAATGTCTCTTTTTTACTAAAACTGATTTTTTTTACATGTCTATAAATATAGTTCATGGATATTAATTGATTCAACTTAATTTATTGTAGGAGCAATCATGAAGAAAATTTTGATTTTTTTTCACCTTTTAATGAAAATATTCTAATATGATTTGGCTAATTCCATAGAATGGGTATAACTCTGCTTATAAGATGAATCCACCTTCAACATTTGTTGAAAATGTCACTGTTGACTGAAATTAATAATTAATGTAAGAATCGAAAATTCTAAGAGTTTTATTTATGAGGTATTGATTAGAATCCATCTTTCTATACACTGAACAGGATCAATTATTATGACAACATTTATAAGCAGATCGGCCATAATGAAGCATGATGCATGAATTGCTCTGAGTAACTTTTGAAGAACTGAATAAAAAAGCGTGATTTAACAAATTATGAATGCGAGATGATTGTAGGTACTGGAAGTGTCGAAACCGTTATGAATTACGCTATTGAAGTTTTCCGAGAGCAGCAGTTATTGTTTACTGAGAGTGAACTGCCAAGCAGAAAAATAGGTCTCAATGACAAGATTGTAATTATCACAGGCTACTGAATGCTCTATCTGAAAGGATACTTGCAAGAACTATATAGTGCAACGGAAAAGATACAATACATGAAAGTGCTGGGAATCTGAATCAAGGAGCAACTGCAAAGATCTCTGAATGAACTTTGCTCCGCACATTACACCGTATAAGCTATGGGAAGCGACGACCTGTTCAAAGGCTTCTACTGTCTGCCTTGAACAAGAGTAGATGCCTCCAGTTCGCAGAGGAGAACAAGGATTGGGCAGTAGATGGCTGGGAAAGGGTAATGTGGTCCGATGAATCGCATTTTCAATTACATAATCAGATGTCAGGGTGCGGATATGGAGAAAACAGAACGAAAACTTAATCCAGAGCTGCATTGCCACAATACTTCCCAAGTTAATGGAAGCAATTTCTGGTTTCGTGGAAGTTTTCTTAGCATTATATGAGTCTTTTGCTTACTGTGAAACAGCGTCTGAAAACCCAAGAGTATTTATCATGTTATGTTACGTTGTACCCTGTACAGGATAGATACTTTTAACAACACAATGCTCTATCATGAAGTTGACATTTCCCGTAGATGATTCGAAGAGCATGACAGAGACTTTACCTGGTGACACAGGCACCTAACCTCAATCCAAAATTGAAAATATGTGAGATGAAATCAAACCGACCTTAGAGTAGATGGACCCAGTACCATCAAATCTTAAAGGATTTGGAAAGTGCAGTTCGTTGGATATAGTCTCAAATTCTTCACCTATCAACATCTCAAAGAATTCATGACAAGAAGAATCCATGCAGTATAAAGGGAAAACGGAGGTCCAACATTCAATTACAAATCCAATGGTTAATATCCATAATTTCTTAATTATACATCCAATTTAGAATATTAGTTCAAGAATGTGCATTTTCTCAAATTAACTTGCTGTCTAAAAACAATTATTATTATTTAAATATTAGTTACAGTATTTTAAAAAGTAAACTTGAGATGTATATTTTAGAGATACCTTTCCTTTTGGGGACTCCAATCATCGCCAAGTTTAAATATTGGCTTTTTTCTATTACAGAATTATTGCCAAGATTTGTCTGGAGATTCAATAACGGATGGGCATTATTTTAATATTTAAAGAACTTTTAAAACACAGTAAGCGTACTCGATCCGGTGCGTAACTGTTTATCTACTTTAAAGTCATAAACAGATGATTAGAAGACTTTGATATGAGTCAGGAAATCAGTAGTAAATTTCCTCCAGGACTAACTCACCATATTTACCAGTCTCGAAAATTTTAATTGCAACCTTAACCACTTACGGTGGCAAGAAGTTCATAGGTGCACATGCCAAAACAGTCCATTGTAACTCGCAGCAAAGCCATAAAAAATATACGATACTTTATCGAAATAAGATTTATGTCTTCTAAATGAATAAATTTTCGACTAAGACTATGCTCCTGTAAACTGAGTTCCTGCAAGATATCTCACTCGACAGGTCGCGAACATCACTTTTACTCCTGTGGCAACTATCTGCTGACGCGTGTAACATGTCATTGGCGATTTTGTGACATCTTGACGTATGTGGCCGGGGCATCCAAGAACAGTGCTTTCTCCCTCTAAAAAATTATTGATCTTTTCATTCTCAGAGGCCCTGTAAGTGGTTAAACAGGCATTTCTACTGCAAAGGATTGAACATTTAAGAGCTAAAACCTTCCTAGAAGAATAAGATTTGGGAAAACTGCCACAGAATCGACAACAGAGCAATGCCAAGCTCTAAATATATTTTGTTTAAGGCAATATTTTAGATCTAATTTTTTAATTGAAAAGAATAACAACATTTAGAAATGGCCAGATTAAATATTATATATCTTACTGCTTCTTTAGTTTTTTTAAAAAAATCTTTTTTTATTGTTTAACATATACAGGAGTTACCACGTTTTTAAAAAATATACATATTTTTAAGTCAGCACTAGAAAATACATCGCACTGCCACAAAATTAACTTGTTAACAATGATAAAATTATGCGATTCAAAGATTTGATGAAGTAACAGCATTGGTTTTAATTTCATTACAATGAAAAATTATTACAAATTCTCAGCAGAACTGATTTTTTTTTAAATTAAGGGATCGAAGAAAGGGAGGGGAAACAAATCTGGGATCATGGAAAGGCTATTTTATTATTATTTATCTTTAAGACGATGAAAAAATAATTTTTATGCAATATCAGTTCGATGTTATTGCAGAAACATGCTAAAATTCTTTTTTTTAATAAACTTCTAATTACAATTTGGCAAAATTCATTCTCAGCGAGCCTTTAACACCCAACTAGTAACTCTTTGCCATGCTCCTGACTTTAGTTTAGGATGTGTGGTGCTCTGTCTGTAAAGACAAACAATATATATGCATGTGAATATATATAGAGATTTCAATTTTAAAAAAATTACAGGAGAGGGTAAAATTCGTTAAAAAACGATATAATCTGAGTCGCGAAGACTTTTGTAAAACTTTTTATTTCTTTTAAACATTAAGCACCAAATCGCAGAGGATTACAGTTCAATATAGAATAGAAAAACTACTTTAGTAAGTAGATGAATGGATCGCTCCAAAATACATTTAATGAGAGAAATATATGCCACTTACTAAAGATTAAATTATAAAGAGAATAAAAGTTGTTAAACGTCCTTTCATGTCGGTCAGAGCCAAACCGCGTATTTCCTTAGAACCTATACATGGTTTCATATACATTTACAAGCATCAGTAAAATTCTCCAGTATACAAATATTAGAGCATTTTCGAGTCGTTTCGATTTTGATACAGCTAGCATTTCAATGCTGCCTTGTTTGGATGCCTATTTTAGTATTTCAATGAATGGGAGCAAATTGTTGATGAAAAAGAGAACGATTAAATGTTCTCTTAATATATGTCAACACTTGGATCTGTCGCATTTTGGACTCCTTCAAATTCTTCCCTTTCGTCGGTTTTTTTAAAATGCAACTGGTAAAAAATATTATGCATATTCGTTCGATTTATTGCATTCAACATCTAGGGAAGTGAATAAAAACTGAATGTCTAAATTACATTTCTAAAGAAAACTGAGCACTCGATCATGATGCTAAGCATTCTGAATGATGAGAAGTTAGAAAATGAGAGTCAACAAGCAAGAGAAATGCAGCTCAGGGTCGGTTTTCAAGCAGCCCATGAAAGGCCATTGTGAGCATAACTTAGTGCTTTGAAGTTAAAGCATATCTTTCTCCCTTTAAATTTAACAGTATCACAGTTGCGATTCGAATAGACCCGATTGCAAGCAAATGAATTTTTTCCCCTCCAAAGAAACATACTGGGGTTTAATATTCATTTGCGTTCATGAGGGGTCATTCGTGGGGGGGGAGGAAGATAATTTTGTTAAATATTCAGATTAAAACTTTTTGATTGAGGGATCAATTGATATTAATTATTATAAGTAAAAAAAAACAAAAAAAAACAGTAGGTGCAGATCTTCAAAAAACTTACTTTCTAATATCTCAATGCACAAAATACTGATTGATAACAATCTAAGTTACTCTATATCAGATTTGAATAAAGTTTAAGCAGGAAAAACTCTGTACCAACAAATGTTTTGCAGCCAAATTTGTTTTAACATGTTGAACTGCCAAATACAAGATAACTTGTAGATTGCGTTCTTTTCTAGGACCAAACCATTTATATTATTAGATGACACCTTCTTTACTACAGTTAAAAGATAGCAAAGAAGGGGTCATCTAATTAGATACATGGTCCTGATTTCAGGCGAGGTGAGTGGCAGTGAACATGCTGAACAAGAATAACATGATTATAATATGTAAAAATGCATTATTTTATTTCCTGCGTTTACTTTACAGTCTTGATAACTGTAGATGGTGTGAAAGATGTCATTTTCATGAAAAATAAATAAATGAGCACGAAAACTTTGAGAAATGTAATGTATATATAGCAAATTTTCTTAATAAATTCTTGTTAACGAATGATTGTTAATGATTATTACAAATTGTTTTGTTGATAATTTCATATCTGGTTTTAAAATCAAGAAATTTAGGCTACTTTTAAAAGAAGCAAATTTTAAAAATATAATTTATTCATATATATTTTTGCCTTGCTTATTGAGAGCATATTTTAATAACTGCATGTTTTGAGATTATTTTACTGCAAAACTGAATTAATTCATATATTAAAATAAGAAATAGAACCTACAATCAGTAATATATAA
Source organism: Argiope trifasciata (assembly GCA_026543055.1). NCBI lineage: Eukaryota > Metazoa > Arthropoda > Arachnida > Araneae > Araneidae > Argiope > Argiope trifasciata. Next base: position 900,060 of record JAPMOQ010011580.1, read on the forward strand.
CATCAAAATGAGCACTGCATGTTTATAAACAAGTCAATAAATTTTATTGCTTTATTATTTCAAATTACATTAATACAATACATGTATTTAAAAATTAGACATTTTCACTGCCATTCAAATAATTAGAGTTCAACTTGTCACTAGAGTTTCAAAAATAACTACAATAAAAAATATCACATTTTATATGAGATCTTTATTTTAGAAACAGGTCATTCTAAAAATTTAATTCATTGATATTTATATTTATGAATGAAGAACTTCTTGTAATTGATACTAACTGTTAATCATGTGGATACATATTTAGTTTCTTTACACATTTTTTATAGCTATATACAATGAGCTGGAGGTATACATTTGTGAACAAACAGAAAAATCCATTAAAGAATTAAAACCTCACAATCAAATAACACTGCTACTGAACTGAATTTTCCATTTTATAAAAACTTGACAATAGAATACAGGATTCTATTGCCTTCATCTTGGCAATAGAATACAGGATTTCATCA
>JAPMOQ010011580.1:900575-1018382 GCA_026543055.1 Argiope trifasciata
TCAAAGTACAAGAAAGAATCTACCATGAACACTACAGGAAAAAAATAATTAAAACTTAAAAAGGAACATTTATTAAAAATAAATAAGAATAGAAGCAGCCATTTTTTAGATTATCAGTCTGCATTTTTCTTCTTTCTTTCTCGCAATCCTGAAACCTGAAAATTTCACAATTTTTTAAAAAATTATTTTGTAGACACATAGACAATATATTTTTTTAAAAATACAGCATTGCTAAAAATATCTTAATTTATTAAAAAGAACAGAATTGATCATGAAGAATGCAAGAAACTAATATTTTTTAAAGAATTTATTAAGACAGAAAACCTACTCAAAATGTGTGTTAAAAAATATGGTAAAACCTGTCTATAAAAACATGATATTATGATTTAAAACTTAATATAGTTTGAAATTTTTATACGAAGCTCAAAATAAAAATTTTATGCTTCTAAATTAACAATATAAAATTATACATAAAAGATATAAGCATAAGAAAATTGCAGAATAAATTTACTTAACAAACATTTACGTTTTGATGCAAATGACATTTGCATACACAGATACTTCATCTCGTTTAAAGAGTTCAGGTACAATCGGTACATCTAGGTGATTCCGATTGCATTTAATACCGTTAGGTGACCAGCTGGTTCGATGTGATTATTGGTAATATTAATATTCTTTAAAATCATTAGATATAACTTCATGCAAGTGATTTTTCCAAACAGCCAGACATTAAATCCGAGTCTTGGATATAATATATTTCTTTAGTCCATTAACCTTTCTAATGGATATCAGTTTCATGACAACATAGAGCCATTAAAACCTAAATGTGTGATTCATCTTTATTCTAAATTTCGCGATAATAGCTTCTTTTTTTTAAATTGTAACTTTATTTAATTCATTTTGTAAAATACACAAAAATAAAACAAAATCCTTTATATTTTCAAAAATGGAAGAAAATCATGTGATTAAATGATGATACATTGTTTACCGACTGCATTTCAGAGCAATATATCTACTGTTAGAAATTATATATATATAAAATTGCCAAAAATCCAGAAAAATCTGCACGTCCACTAAATTGATAAGATTAAAATAACATTTTTTAAAAATTTGAAAAATCCGTTTCCGAGTTAATTCCTATTTGAGAAATGTCAATTTCAAAATTTTAAAAACAATAATAATTATAATAATCACTCCAAGCTGCATATTTCTAACCTCCACGGAATATATGTACTCAATTTGGAAGTTGTAAGTCAAATAGTCTGCACTGTAGATCGTCAATACGCATAATCAATTTTATTAAGTTTGCTACAACAAAATCCTGAACAATGTTAATTAGGGATACGGCATCTTATGGAGAAATTTTAGTTTGCTTTTAAAAGTTGTCAGTGCATTTTCCTCATCAGAATAATTACCTGGAATTGACTCAGCTAAAATATCTACATCACGTGGGCTGATGAACACTTTGACATCATTGTCTGCAGCTTTAAAAAAGTTCGTATTAAAAGATAGATTTGAAAAAGCTTTGATAGAAACTAAACACCATGGTTAAACTGTTATCAAATTCTTTTTCGACGATTTCAGTGAGGTCAATATATTTTTTTCATTCCTTTTTTCATCATAAAATGAAACTTTCTTCCAATTTTAATGTGGATGCTGCCAGAAAATTCTAGCTTCTGGAAACACTGTCCGATGCATTTTGTATATCAACTGCATATGAATTTGGGGACTTTTTTATCCAATTGTAAACAACGTTCAGAATTTTAATTTGTCCAATCTGGTGCGGTCAATTTTGCAGCTTTAAAAATGACAGTGCCATTCTTTAACATCTTGTCTTCTTTTCCTCATCTCTTAGAATGGCAATGCATACACAACAACTTCCTTGAAAAAACTTAGAAACGAATTTCATGTCCATATCGAATTAAGGTGATGGATTGGATCATAAAAGCAAATGAATCTACACTGGGGGGACGAACAGAGCTAGCATTTTATGTACTTATAGTCTGGTTAATATATTGTACATTCTATAGACAACAGACACCTATGCAAATTCCAATTATTCACACCTCCCTTGATCCTCTCATAACAAAAGGGTTAAGACAGTCAAAGAGTCATCTTGCCATGGCGGTAAACAACCCTTTGTTATTTTATATACCAGAGAATGAGATGTCATTTTCTAAGGAAAAAGATATTGGCCTATATGTCCTGTTAACTTTTTAAAGAGGATAAATTTTAAAAGTTTAAAAATGCTTATCGCTATATGAAAGTTCATTGATTAAATAGGAATTTTGTCAGGAGAAAGGGAAATATTATAGACAGAATTTTGATACAAACGAGTTCACTGTGTTAAGTATTGAAATATTTTATGAATTTGCATACACTTCATATATTTGCCAGTTTCTATGTAGATTTTGTAAAGGTCATCACATTATAAATAACGTCATATTGTAATTTATTATGCCTTTTTTGAAATTTTAAAAGTTTATAAAAAAATTAAAACAAAAATTTACTGTCCCTCTACCACAACAATAAAAAAATTTTCATACTGTGTATTTCTCATTGTTTCAAACCAGTAAGACTGTAATTTTTAATTTATTTATGACTAACCTTTGCTTTATTCTTTGTTGCTGCTACTCTTAAAGGACGTTTCTTAACAGACTTTAAATCTTCAATCTGTGGGCTATCAGTATCAGAATCTTGATATTCCCTAAAAGAAATGCTAATATTACTTTAAAATATATAAAAGAAGAACTAAATTACATAGAAAGAAATTCATTAAAAAGCAGTAACAACGTTAGATATTTAAAACATCTCATATTAAACTTACTCAGGAACTCTTTTACGAGAAGATGCAGCTACAGCATTATTATACAAACTGGGATTCTCCATCATTAAAATATCAAAGTCTTCATCATCTAAAAATTTCATGAAGTTTAATTAGTATACTAAGAACAGAGCCAATAAATTAATAACAAAAATAATAAATAAATATCAGAAATGTACCAGGTAACATAAAACCGTCAAAACTAGTTACAAAAATAATTTACTTCAGTATTCAAAATCATGAGATTACTTTTTGTTTGACGATTTTGACAATGAAAGCAGGGATGTTGCAAGTTGTCTTTTTTCGTCATCAATAAAAATAACTACGGATTAAGTAAGAATTAACAACTTTTTTTTTTGTCAGTAATATCATTGCTTCCATTGGTAAAAAGTAAAAACAGTTCCAAACGAAACTTATTTACTAGCCTTTCCTTATAAATTTCAGCGGTTACAGCAACTATGACGTGCTTTACTATGTTCAGAACTGAACGTTTTAGCAATATCCGAGCTGGGAAATATTCCGCTAAACAAAGCTCAATAGTAGTCAATTATAGTTAGAGGAATGTTATGCTCGATAAAAAATCTTTAAAATAAAATACCTGCTTTTAAAACCTCATTTTCTTCAAGCTTTGAAAGCTACATTTTCGAATACCCCCCCAAAACTTTCAATTACTCTTTCTTTACTTATACATTTCTATATCAGAATAGGCTTTCTAAGGTCATTTTAAATAAGGAATCAAAACACTAAATTCTTACATGAGTCTACGTGATTAATGCGGTTCAATCTTTTGTTATTACAGTTGAAGTTACTCTGTAAATAATCAAAAAATTATTTCGTTTCACTTCACGTAAGACTTGACGAAACATTGTATTTAGTCAAGAAGATGAACAAGAATTTTACTAGCCAAGGCTTTTCTTCCATTGATATCAATTACGCAATGCAATCGCCTACGTCATTTCGTTGAATGAAAATATAAAAAGAAATATTGCTTTCTCATGAGAAAACAAAAGAGAGAAAAGGGGGAATTCGGATGAGGATTTTTTTGGCGTTTCTTTGCAAGTTTTTTTACAATATATCCGTACCTCCGCAGTTTTCTCCACTTCCCAGAACAATTACAGAAATCACATCATCTGTAGCTATTGGAGGATAGATACATTCATTGTTTAGAGCATTGAGAAAAGAAATCAGCAATAAAAATTAACAATTTCCATCATCAGATGAAAAGTGGGCGCTTAAAGAACAAAAACTGAAATACAAAACTTTATTTAATTATAATCATCTAATGCGCGTTTTATTTGCATCGATCGCGTATTTAATATCAGCGTAAAGTGTTTTTTTTTTTCAAGATTGCTGCAAAATAGCATCCTATTTGTATTTTCAATTCAGCCAAAATTCGAATGCTTTTTTTCGTAGACATGACCTTCAGGAGACTCATTACCAAAAATCAGATTTTTGTTGAAGGAAACTCGCAAGTTTTGAGAATGAGGGCAAAAGGGTACTTAATCATCTCCAAAGAGGGCACAAAACAGTGCATTCATTTGTAGAGTGGGTAATATGGGGGTATCACTCCATTTTCCACGAAGACAGCAGTTTCTAAACATTCGTGTTTTGCAGGGCTTGCTGCCGTTAAAGTTCGCAGTAACAAACATCAGTGGAGGAATACTATTTAGGTCCTTCAGGAGTGTTGTTCTTCAAAGGAAAATGAGACTAGAGTGAAACTAGCTGTAAAATCTCACCAAACAATAAAGCAATCAGAAAGCAGAAATTTTTCATGCACAACGTTGGGAAGTGCGAAATCCCATAAGCGACAGTTCAGAGTAGTTACTTCTCCATCTAAATGTTCTAAGGCCACGTACTATCCACCATTCTGGCCAGAAACCAGTAAACAAAATGATCCAATGTGTTGCTACAGGTCTTGAGAATGCAGATTCAGCTCCTAGTGGATCTTTTATGGACAGCATTTAAAAGCAGATTACAGAACTTTTCATATATTAGACCAAGGGAGACAAATGACTTGAACATCATTCTTGCATTCGTTTAAGAATATTGAGAACCGGATGTTCTTCCAACCACCGAAACAGTGACTTTATTCAAACTTTCGTTATTCTGAAATCCATTCCCTCATTCTTCCTGGTAGCACACACACCTCCCCAATCTTCAAATTAGTAATCATCGTTTTCAATTATTCCGACATATGCACATTTCACAAACCTTTCTTGCAATACAGTTAAACCTTTGCTGCAGTTCGGATAAAACAACCAGCGTTAAGCTCGCTCTTTTTTCTCTAAAAGCACAAAGAATAATTTTATGGTATTGACTAATAGCATTTTAAAACATTCCTCATTTGCATAACAATCCTTTTACACAACATGAATAGGGTCATGTGATGGACAAAATTTAAACAATTATTTTTTGCAATCTCCCGGCATAACCTAGTTTTAATGAATGAAGATTATCAGAATTCAGAATGTTATTTGCATCGGTGTGAGCAGGATCATTTAAACAATAACATCCTATATACAAACAATATTTTACAATAATGTAAAATTCATTATTGCATCTTGAAATACAAAGTACATAAGCAGAAGGGCTTTCTTAACACGTTCACTGCCACTACCCACGCCAGATATCAGGACCATCTATCTGATGACTCCTTCTTTGCTATCTTTTAACTGTAGCAGAGAAGCTGTCATTTAATAATATAGATGGTTTGGTACAATTAAATATTATTTGTAATGCACAGGCACGTTTGTGGCAGTCAATGTGGTAAACGAGCTCACTTACCATAAAAATAAAGTAACTGTTAAATAAATTTCTCAAAGCATGGCAGCAAACCCAAACTTTACTTCAATGAATGTTAATTCATTGAAAGGAAAAGTGTGAGCTGTAGTGAAGCATAATATTTTTACATGCTGAATCTTTACAATTCGAAGGTAGGTAATATAAGTCGCATCATAACACAATAATTTTAAATAATCAAGATATTAATTTTCCTCGAATTTTTTTATTATCGCAAATTTAAACATTAAGCTATCAACACTTTGATTATCAAATTTATTTAATTTGAAAACCGTCTACTTAATATCATATTCAATGCAATAATTAATATTTATGTCACCTATATAAATGATCACATCTTTCTAAATTTCAAAGGTCAAAATATTTTTTTTAAATGTAAAATTTTAATTTAAATCAAGATTTGATTATATAATATTACATTTATACAAAAACGATTACATATTGAAGGTTGGACTAGCATATGGATTTCCAGAACATCAAAATACAGCCTTTACAAGATTACATAACTCATATAATAAAGAATAGTATAAGTCAAAGTATTTATATGTGAAAATAATGGAATTGAAGTGTTTGCTACAAAATGGAGGTCGCTCCAATTATTCCAGTTTGCAAAAAGCCATAAAAAACGCCTGAAAATTCTAAATTCCAATGCGATACATAGCTCCAACGTTTGAGTAACGCGGGAATTAACGATTGGCGCTACCTCGCTTTGGCACCAAATGAAAAAGATGAAAAAGAATTTTTTTCCCCACATGATCATGTAACTCTAAATTTTACAAAATTGGAGCTACATCCTTTTTGCAGCAGACCCTTCAATTATCAATACTGTATATATGTTAATTTGCTAATACTAAAAATGTCTTAATGGACGAAATAATACATTCTTAGCAAAAAAACTCCTTCCTGTTCAATTTATGGAACAATAACAGATTCAGTTTCCGGATATGAAGGGTTGCGACTCAATTGTGCCACACATTCGACTTCTATTATAAAGGTAAACCGGGCGGCTTGATATTACTGGGTTCAATGGCTTTTCTGGTTAGTGTTAAGTTGAAGAAAGAATGGAAGTTGAGGTAGTTCTATCGAGGTATTTAAAATAATATCTCCAAACCATCGTACAGATTCCAAATTGGCATTATGATCAATCAATAAGTCCATATCATATCTACATCAGTACCAAATTCCGATTTATGAAATATAATCACCATACGGCCGAAGAGCTATCATCTTCAAACGAAAGGACATCATATAAGTATTCTATTTCACTTATATTATTATTTTTTAATCTGCTTCAACTACCCAAATCAATTAATGAACAAAAACATCAAATTAAGTTTTCTATCAGCACTTTTCTTTCCTATATATTAAGTCCATTTGATGCTAGTTTCCAAATCTCAAACTTTTACAATCAGCAATACTTTTTTTCTACATAAAACAAATTTAACATAATCCATCCATTCTCTAAACAGTTCTTTCTTTATATTGCTCTTCTCTGAAAACTATTTCAAACAAAATTCTCTAAAAAATGATGTACTATTACATTAGGTATGTATTAAAGAAAAGTGAATAACTTCATCATACAGTATGTAAAAGCCTGTTGAAATCTAAAACTGTTTATTCATAAGTTAAATTTTACATACCTAAGGCTGCATCATCTAAGTTATTTTCCACACCAGACTTGCGGTCAGAGTTTTGTATCACAGGATTATTTTGAGCAATTTCATTAACTTTTGGCAAATAAGTGGATGCAGTAATCTGGCCCTATTGAAATTAAAGAAATTTAAACTTAAATTAAATCTATGAAGATGAGCAGTAAGAATTTAGTAACAAAAAATTCCACGCAGAACAGATATAAAAGTTATAAACAATATTTAAGCATTGCATACAAAAACGCTAAATAATTTGTAATTTAAGACCGGTGGTTGTTTTAATTCTTATTAAAAAAATTTAAATTATGATAATCCCATTTTTATTGAAATTGCAAACTATTTATTTGAAATTTTTAAAACAAAGATTAGTATGAAACAAAGTATACAAAATGTTATAAGAAATTCCTCTTGAAAATCTGTCTAGGATAAATGCAACTAAAGCATAAAAACACTAATGAATAGTGAGAAATTCTCATTCCATCACGAAATTTTTGATTTGTTTAAATGACATTAAATTAATTGCTATTAATTCAAACCAGCAAATCAGATACACAAAAGAATATTTTAAACTACTACATATAATTTCTTTCATTTCTTTTGACGCTAAAAAAAATGTATAAAACTGACACAAAACTGGAATTCTCAGAACAATATTTATACAAATAAAATGCATATAAGAAAAAATATAATGAAACTATTTTCATTTTAATAAACAGATAATACATTTCTGCCCTGGGAAAAGCCTACATCAATATTACTAATTACTTATATAGAATGAGGAAAAATATCGACTAAGGCGCGAAAAAAGATTTATAAATATAATACCCTTAAACAATAATGTTCATAAATTCATACCTTACGCAACAATTCCAAGGCAAAATGCCCCAAATAATCAACACCTTGGGCTCCAATTTTCCGCAAAACATCATATCCCTGATCCCATAAGGACCCAATATGTGCATCAAGTACCTAAAATAAAAATTGTTTTAAATATGAAAGCATATTTATATCATTATCAATGAGTTGAAGATACTATTTTTTAAATTAAAATTAGACAGATTATCTTCAGCTGGCATAGTTTGTGACTTAAATAATAGTATTCGAACTAAAAGTATCAAAAACATTAGAAAGATAATTTCATATATTGGTATACCAAAGATCATTTTACTCAAGCAGAAATCTTCCATAATCTGATATATTCTGGGTAATTCAAAATAATTAATTTAATTTCCATCCTGTAAGGAAATAAATTCTCAAAATTAACAACAGCAACAAAACTGCGTTTTATCATAGCATTTATTCCGTGTGTTTAGTGAAATAGGAAAAGAAAGAATATGCACGAATACATACATAGGCTTTATAACAAAATTATTTGAAATACCCAATGCCGAAGTCGATAAGGATTTGCACGAGTTATAGACGAAAAATATGACACATGAACCTTATAGTACACTGAATCCAATTTTACTATGTATCATAGATAAAAAAAGATCTAAGCGATATATTTGAGCATTAATATTCAACACAGTTATGAGAAACAGTGGATATCCTTTATACAGAAGAAGATCAGATGGTGATAAGCAGCCATGCAAATGCGAAATGACGGCATCGAAGCAGATAACTGTGGCATATCCATTTTTGCTATCAAAAACAGATCCACAAAAACACAGAATACATCGTTCACACATATCGATGAAATTGCACAGAATGTGGCTAGAAGGTATAAAAGCAGCAGCGGTGTTCTATGGCGAATTCTTTCGTTTTCTATTCAAGAATGAAATCCAACTATTGTTCACTTAGCAGTGTATATAGAAAATGGGCCACACCTTTATTTCAATACTGCAAATGTGAAACAAATAATTCTGAGTCCGTCATCTGCAATGTAAGCCGTTTTCTTCGCGTTATGTCAAAATGACACGTTTGCGAATACACTACTGTATTCAAAAGAGATACGTATTACATATGGGACGGGAGAAGAGAATCCTTTGAACGACGTAAAGGAAAGCCAGTTGACGAATAAGCTCGCATATTTACAGAAACTACGACAGACTGACTGTACAATATGCATCCCAATCAAGATAAATGCTTTTTCCTTCCTATAGTGTTGGTAAATGTGCCCGATCCAAAATCTTTCCAGTAACTGAGAATTGTTAACACATGCCATTTTCCGTAATGCACGTCCAAATTTAAATGTACTGGAAAACAACCAGCAAAAGAATGTAATGCGAGCAACATAATACATCCAAATTAAATTCGCCTATCAAATGTAACCATAATAACTGCACCACTTGTTCTCTTTCATCTATAACAGAGTTGTGGAAAAAATATAAATCGCACATGCCTGAACATTCCTCTTGTCAAATAGGCAAGAAAAATTCAAATATAAACATGAATCTCATAGCAGAAATCTACAACAAAAAGCTCACAATGATTGGAGATTTGTGTTAGAAATCACGTAGTTTCCAATCAAAATGGGAATCCTACAATCGAATCGATCTACAGCTGCTACTTCCGTTCGACGCAGAATTGCATCGCGGGCAAACATACAGCACAGGTGATAATTATGGTACGTGAAATTAAAATATCATAAGCTAACTCTTGAGTAAAAAATGCATTTATGATCAAATAATGCAAATTGTCAATAACAGGTCGGAGAAAGCTTCTAAGATGCACCAGGACAAACAGGTAAAAAGTTCCCAATTAGATTGATTTTGGTAGTAATTCCATCACAAAATGACAGAGCCTTAGCTCTTGCGTCGAAAAAAGTAGCGACGTTGCTACCAGAATATCGGAAGGACTGCCAGAAGGAATAATCGTTTATTCCGCTTTGAAACTGCCTTTGAGCATGCCACATTCTTCCAATTAAATACAGAAATGCAAACGTATTGCTCGGGCTGAATGTATAATGCCAGGTTCGAGGCTCTTTTTCGATCATTACAAGATTTGCATAGAAACATTAAAAGTATTTGTGAATGCATTAATACTGCTTGCAGGAAATTTAAAGCAAACATTACCTATAATTCCTCCATCAATATCCACAAATGAAATAAGTGCTTGCCTGAATTACCTCTCTAGGACTGGCCGATGAACTTCCTCATCACGATATATCGTCCGATATCTATTGATATTTTTCGATATATCGTGATATCATAATTTATGTATAGCTATTATAAGTTATAAATAGCATACTTTAACATACACACTGATCAGAACGACTCTAAATATAAGGAAGTTTTAATTTATATAACAAAAATATTGTTTTCTTTTGAATAAAAATACTTAGAAATTACTTGTGTCAAAACTCATTTCATAAAGTGTGCCAATGCCAAAGCAATGCCTGCATGTTACAATTTATAACACAGCGTTTTTTTTAATACAATTTTTAAAATTTTACCTTGTTTTATTGCTGATAAAAAAAACCCTTCAGTCTCTTTCATTCTTAATTTTTAAAAAAACAACAAGAAAATGACATAATAATACATTTAACAAATAAAATTAAACAATTTTAATAAATCTTGAATTAAACATTATATCTATAAAAACTAATTCTGCATATGAAGTACATAATTTTTTCTTATTATAATAGCATTATTGGCAGATTTAATTTAAATAACAACAGGTATGTCATATAACGAAAATTAATCATTCAATTTACCATTTCGAGATTTAAAAAGAGACAAAAAATGGCAATTAAAAAATGATGTAAAAATAATATGGAGGATACATTTATCTACGGACAAAGGATGTAATATTTAAAAAAAATTCGAAAAAGTCCTGCTCTTGATCAAATAAAAAAAATATGTCATTACATATCCTCATTAACATAAATTCAATGAAAAAATAACACTCAAATACAACGTTTTTTTTCTGAACATTAAAATTCTAGCTAATTATCTATTTCTAATCATACCCCCAACATTTTGGCATATTATAAAATTTAAATGAAATTAAATATGAAAAAAAATGAAGGGTGGTGAATGACAAAAGGATTAAATAAAAAACAGTTATAAGACTGAAAAATCACCACTAAAATATCTTAACACTAAAAACAGAAAAATAATAATTTCACAAAAAGTTTCTTAAGTCAACTGAAATTAGGAATTTTTAAATCAATTTAAAATACTTTGTCATTGAAAATAAAAAAGAACAAGAATAAGAAAACTCTTTTAAACTGCTTGAAATTTTGAAGAAAGCGGAACATATAATCCAGTCACGCAAATGGAAATAAATTGGAGCAATAAAATTTATCCATTAAAAATAATCTTTATCTTAAATAAGACCAAAATATTGTAATAAAAAATATATATTGAATTGGAAAAGAACATTTTTTATAGAAAAAAAAATAAGAAAAATTCTACACTTTTAGAAATATAAAAGCGCAACTACAGAAAAGCATGCGGATTAAAAAGGAAAGAACACATATTTCCCTCGTTATGCAAGTCAATGCCTTGAAATCCAAAAAAGAAAAGAAAGAAAAAAATCGTTAAACATTGCCAGGACTGATGCTCAAATAGTCATGCAAAATTGATCAATATCGAAATTACCCAAAAATCGATAAGTACTGATATACAACATTGAAATCTGGATAAATATGAAAAATTCGATAAGTATCAGCAAATCTGATATGTAATGAAAAATCGATAAGTTTTTCAATTCGATATTTATCACAAAATATAATAATTCAATAAGTATCGGATGTTTGATGAAGACCGATCGAACACTCAAACTAATTTTCAAAGGAGTTCAGCAACCAATGCAGGCGACAGTGGAGATATAAATGCACTTTTTTTTAAATGCGAGTATGCTTGTACATGTGTGAAAATGCGAGAAGCGAATAAAATAGTGAATCCTTTTTGTTTTTATTTCTGAAGATGAATATTTAATGATTAAACAAAGAATAGTCAACAATTTTCTGATAACCGAAATTATTTTTCCGTAAGGGAGCTGAAAACCGTTTATTCCCAAATGACAGGCTTAAAACAAGTATTTCTATACCTTAGAATATGACAATATTTAGAAAAACACTATCAAGTGAAAAGGAATGAAGAGTAACCAAAATAAACGTTAACTGATTATCAAGACGAAATCGAAAACACAAATTTATTGTAAATATCGATTTATTGCATCGCGAATCATTGATCATGATTTCGATAGATCCACATTTTTCGAAAACTGGCAAAAAAAATCGATTTTTTTTTCTTCTTTCAATAAGTCGAAAAACGGCACAGCCCTAGTGGCGACGAGTAAATACGTAATTATATACAAATACACGTGCCCAATTACAAAATGTATAATGTAAGCATTACAAACCTATCTATCGATTAGCTGAGATATCATATGGATTTCCAAAAACTGGGAATGGAATGGCACCGGCTGATTTAACCTCAAGACGAATTTCATTGCCACATAACTTCCGTATTTGTAGTGACATTGGGTTGAAAAAGTAATTCCCATTATTCAAACCAATTACAAGAATCACGATTGGTTGAGTGAAATATTTACTTTTGAGGCCCAAGAATAAAGACATTTATGAGCTTACAATGCTATTTAAGATTTAAATCGAGGCAGACACATACAAATCTAACAACACTATTGTGGAAGTAGATGAAGCGGTTAATTATGCAATTTCTGGATTCACTCGACTGGCCAAGGATGCCACACGCTGTTGCACGTACTGCAATTGAAAATTGGCATGTTAATTACCATTCTGTGAAATATCAGACAGCCAAAACTTTACAAAGGCGCGCAGATTGCAGTAAAACTATTAACGAACAACGGCGCAGATATAACAATTTTGGGCAGACCTTTCATAGGCGAAAATGTTACCATTCAATCAAGTGATTCCAACGGATTTCAATTTAAAAGACTTCAATTCCCACTTCGAATGACGTTTGCAATCAGCATTAACAAAGCTTAGGGACAATTTTTAGAATAGTGCGGTTTATATCTAGATACGGATTGCTGCACACATGGAAAACTATAATAAGCAAGTTATGGCGTTGCCCACAACAAAATATATTGTATGTACACAAACATTGTGGAATTAAACGTATTAGAATCGCGCGTTCTCTTTCCTTTCTTCTTCCCTTATCCCGGCTGAATCACAGCAACGCGTTGCCGGGTACAGCTAGTTTTAAACAGGGCTTCGAACCGGAACTGAACCGAAAACCGGAAAAAACCGTTATTTTGGTCGGAACGAAAACCGGAACTGAACCGAAAAAAATATCGGTTTATTTCGGTTCGATATATTAATAATTAGTGGCAATTTTCATATGTTAAATAAATAATATATTTTTTACATAATTATTGCAAGGCCAAGTGCACGATGTGAGAATCAAACGACGAATGTGGGTAATCATGAACCTAGTAGTCAAATGCGATTTTGATAATGGATAACAATGCCAATGCTCGCCGTCCTCTGCTCACCGCTCTTATCGTACCTGCTGTTTGTATCAATTCACAAAGTGTACCAATTAAAAAAAGAATAAAATCTACTAAATTTTGATATAATTACATTTTTTGTTTGTGATAGAATTATATTTTTAGTACAAATAAAAATATACATAAAATGAAATTATTCATTTGGAATTGAACCGAAAACCGTTATTTTTGGCGGAGCGAAAACCGGAACTGAACCGATATTAATTTTTTAGTTGAACCGGAACGAAAACCGGAACAAAAAAAATTACGGTTCGAAGCCCTGGTTTTAAATGAAGATTTGGCTGATTCCAGATCAAAAACATTTTGCAATAGTGGGCACAAACACAGGAAAATGATACACCAGGATGTCCCGCTTGTTTACCAATGTCGCTAGGCTCGAATTAGTGAGAAATACAACAAAGAAAGAAATAATAAATCCATTCCAGCATGGAGCCTAAATGCCATAAAAAATGGTGAAAATCAACCCTCATTAATTTTTGACGCATTAAAACATTTATCAATTTTTTATAGCATTAGTTATTTACTTGACTTCCTAAGAGTCATAAAATCCATTTTATTAGAATTAGTCAATAACTTCCGATAGCACATTTCCAGCAAAAGTAAACAAACAAAAAAGTTAAGAAATTATTTCGGTTTGTAAATTTTATTTATAGATCATCATCACACTTTTCACGCATTATCTTATCGGTGAATTACTAAAGCTCGATGCATACACATAACAGAGTTATTTAGATATAAAATATGTGAGCAATACTTGTTTATTAATTTTTCTAATTTGTAGTAAGACAATGCAAAATTGCAATATCTTTTGTCAGCAAACAATCTAAGACAAGAACTCAGAAAAAAAAATTAAGAGACTAAAAAACCATTTCCATTATTAAAATACCTATTAGTATTTTTCCCCCCTCACAATTTTTTCTTTTTTCTCACTAAATGATATTTAGAATTTTTGATGTATGGAAGAACGAGTATAAAAATTGTAAATCCTTTGTTGAACAAAAAACACACAATAAGGATCAAAAGCTTTTTCTCGCTATAAAATGCGGCGTTTACATTGAGGAGGGATAGAAGAGACTTTTGATTTGCCATGCTGACAAATAACCTGTTAGTGTTTTGTGGTGTTATTTCTCCGAATTGATGGAGAAATCTTTTCACGATAAACCTTCAACCTTAGACGGTTGTGTAAATATCATCAACTTCGACAATGTATATCACCAAGAATACAACAGATTGTTCTTATGTATATATATGGCTGTAAATAAAAGAATAGTCTGAAATTCTACTCTTTATTTGATCGGTTAGGATCAAATCATTACGAAGTATAGTACCTATCACAATGGTTCTCTTTGGAAAAACATATCTTAAAGAATCATCATCACAAGAATCTAAGGAAGACTACTTAGATGTTAGGGACTAAAAAATTATCTATAACCACTAATTTGGCCCGTTTCTAAAACTCTTCCAGTTTGGGGCGGGGCGGGGGATTGAAACCTCTACCTTTATTTATTTCTATCCTTTGAAATTGTTTCCAACATGTGATATGGTCTAAAGGTTAAAAGCTTGAATACAATCAACGAAATAAAAATATAATCATGTTTTTTAGTTCTTATGAATATATTTTATTGTGATCATTTTCTTGGAAGTGAGTACGTGAGTTTGTTTTATTCCTCCGGAAAAACGAGAATCATGTATGAGCTATCCAGCGAAGACAGAAAAAATTGATATCCAAATCTACTACACTCTTTGTATAGCCTTTTCTCCTTTTAACATAGAGCAACCTATGTTCAAAAACGGTATTTTCTTTGTTAAATTTTCATAATTGTGAAATATTACTGACACACTCACTGAATAAAAAGATTTCTAGCAAACATTCTAGTGTGTGTGTGTGTGTGCAGAAAAAGGCACAAGAAATCTTGATCCACATGACTTAGATTTAAAAGAAACTACAAGAAATTTCAAAAATCAAAAAAAAAAAAAAAAAGGAAAAAACTTCACCCACACCTGGTATCCTGGATGCTAAGAAGCCATCGGCAAAACTTACAATGAACTTGCAATGAAAAAAAGTGTTAGATGCACCATTCGCAAACGACACGACAATTGGATATGGACTCTTTTCAAGCTATGGACAAGGAATCGTCAAGGCTCCAACACAACCTTACGCTAAACAAATTGAATTTGCAAAAACTTTTACGACAAAATTTGAAATTACTGTCAAAACCTACTGGTCCATATGGACTTTATTAAAAAAACCTGTAACAACTGGTGTTACACTTGAAAATTTAACAATAAATGATAATGAATTTTATGGACCGTTTGGTATTATGTCTCCCTATCCAGGTTTAAAAGCAGCAGAAATCAGAAAAGTTTATGTAGATGCAGATGACATGATTTTAAAAATGAAAGATGTAGACAACATTGAAAACAGTATTGGTGAATTTACAATAAACAGAAAGTAAGAAATTTTAATTGTCTTTTTTCTTTCGAACAGATGCAACAACACAATTTCTTTTCAGGTGCTGACTACTGAGAGGAAGTGAAGAGACACGTCTCCAGGTAATACTGACCGTCGGCGTGAAAATGGCGCGGGCTAAACGTTGGTGCTTCACCTTGAATAACCCCACCCTGGATATCACCCAACCTTATGGTTGCAAGATGATGAATGTTACGGGTTCCAGTAGGAACAAGAGACAGAGGGAACATATCACATACAAGGATTCGTCA
Organism: Argiope trifasciata; assembly: GCA_026543055.1. Classification (NCBI taxonomy): domain Eukaryota; kingdom Metazoa; phylum Arthropoda; class Arachnida; order Araneae; family Araneidae; genus Argiope; species Argiope trifasciata. Next base: position 917,010 of record JAPMOQ010011580.1, read on the forward strand.
CATATAAAGAAAGAAAACGGCTGACACAGTTAAAGCAAATGACAAACAAAGCACACTGGAAGGTGATGAAGGGCTCGATAAAGCAAAACGAAGAATACTGTTCAAAAGCTGAATTTAAAGTAAGTGATTTTTATTCTAAAAATATAAAAAGAGAAGACAAAAATGCTTTGGAAAAATTGTAAAGGGACTGTCAGGAATATGATGATTTATTTTCAATTTATAAGGAAAATTTCAAGATGTCATGTAGATTTCAACTTTTATTCAAAAATATCATGGATTAAAACAAGAACAGAGGGATCACATCACAACATGCGTGGCCATTGTTGGATCTACAGGAACTGGAAAAACAAGGTAAATTAGACATAATTATGACATCAATGAAATCTACTGGAAACCACATGGCCAATGGTGGGATGGATACAGAAATGAAAAGGTAATCATTTTTTATGAGTTTTATTCGTGGAGATTCTTATGGTGATTTGTTAACAGATACCCTCTAAAGGTGCCAATAAAAGGGAGCTATGCTGAGTTCAATTCAGAAATCATTTACATCATGAGCAATCAGCAATGGTCTGAGTGGTATCCAAACATTCCTAACAAAGATGCACTATGGAGAAGAATTCAAGTGAAAATTGATCTGACATACATCGATTTAAAGATGGATGGATTACAGCTTAGCACCATATACTATTATTCACTTGATCCTCTCAGGTAATAGAGGAGTATTATTATAATTATTCTAAATTTATATTTTGGCATCCAAAGAAAATACATATCATGAATGATTAAACAATTTCTGCAGGGTGTCAATTATTTTGTCAAAGAGCCAAATAGGCTGTTGCTCAAATTTTGAATTATTCATTATATGAAGAATAATTTTTATGAAATTATGCGTATTTTGTGAAACGTTTTATTTCATTCAAATGCATTTTTTAACGAATCATTCTTTACTCTGGATGCTTCAGTCATCTAGCATTCCTCGTTTTGCAGTTATGTTAGATTCGGAGAGAAAGTCAAACAGAATAAATAGATTTTGCTTAAAAGTAGATAGAAAATTACAAATTTTGTATTATGACCATAAACCAAATTTCATCCATCTAGCTGAAAACATTTTTGAGATATCTTTGCCACTGACAGACATAATTATAATTCCAAAAATGTGTTTTTAGAACTTCAAGAGATCTAAAACGTGGAGATTCGTCAAAATCGCGAGTAGCATCGAAAAAATACAATTTTTTTTTTTTTTTTTACAATTACAATATTTTCTCTATATTTCATTTACATGAAAGTAATAATATTCCTTTATTGGAAGATTTAACAATTTGATAAGCCTATTTATTAGTTCATATCAACACACTGTTATATAAACAAAGCATTCAAAAAAAAATACTCAAATAATGTAGCTTTAATTATTGAAACTTAAAAAAGAGTGAGAGAATATGATGTCTGGAGTTTTTTAGACAGAGAATTGATTAAAAAAAACCCCACTGATACCAGTAATTATGTACATTGGAAAATCACACATTTTGATCTCAAACTTGTTTCAAATCACATTCAAAATGCTTCTTCTTTTCTTTCCTTTTTTTAAAAAAAATTACCCCAGATTCTTCACAATGCATTGTTACAATTATCAGCACATAGTTAGTTTATCCCGTGTTCTTGCAAGAGATCAAGATTTTTTTATTTAACCAAATATTTGATAATTTTCCAGCTGTCAAAAAACTTCATGATCAATGTGAATCTGGACCCAGTTTTGACTCAAACTTACTCACATATAGATAACTTTTACTATATTGAGTTAATTCCACACTTTGTTGATGATTCTATAATTCTTAAATTAGAAAATGTTCATTCCAATTTCTTGATTTCCATTGATTTTATGTATGCAATGCATACCAAGATCACCCATAATCTCTAAGTTTCACACCACACCAACCAATTTCTTTCAAATTCCTGCATTTCGGCAGTCAAAATTTCGGCAAAAATTAATATTATTTAGTTGAGCAAACATCGCTCACTTTAATTAACTTTAAAAATATCCGTTATTTTTTTCCCACATTAAACATAATGAAAATTACAATTAAAAGTGGAGATGCATTTTCACACTCTATATTTTGTGGAACTCCAATTACCGTTCTGTTCCCTTCACCATAGCAACTGCTGTTTTTGTTCCGTGACTGACTTTTCTAACATTGCAATTTCTTCATTAAACAACTAAAGAGAAATTATGAATTACAGACGTTTTTTATCAAACGCCTATTCTGATGATATAAACTTTTCTTTCGACTTTTTTAACCAACTTTTATTAAATAGCTTCTTCTGCAATCAATATAAAATTAAACCATTGCAATAAAGAGCACTACTGTCTACCCTCAACATATTTAGGGATTTTTTTTTCTGGTGATGTGCTGGAGTTACAACTACACCAGTGCACACTACCAAATATTGTCAATTTTATTCAACTCTCAGTACATGAATTAACAAATTTGTAATACTGAAACAACAAGATAATATATTTATTTTTTACCTGCAATACAGGACAATGTTGTTTAAAATTTTCATTATATTAAAATAATAAACTAATCGTTTCTCTCAACATTTAAACATGGTGAACAAGAAAAATAATTTAAATACGAATATACATAAAAGTAAATAAAATCGGAGAAACATGCACATTCAGAGTATCCAGATTACCACAGCTTTGAAACCAGCAAAAAATAAATAAATAAATAAGAATTCCCGTGCTGTGGGGAAGATTTTACAATACATTGAAAACCAGACTGCTACTGACATCATCAATCATTGGTAAGAGGAAGAGTTTAATACATATTTCTCCACAAAAAAGGTGGAGTTCAAGGATTAGGGAGAAATGCTTAGAATTTTTTTTTTTTTTTAATATTACAACTAAAATTTAGCTTTTACACATTTAAAAGAAGGATTTTAAGACTGTATCAAAATTGAAGACCTCACAGTGAATGTTTCTGCCTTGCAATTTTTATTTTATTTTTGATAGAATTTTTTTCTAAAACTGTTAAAAGGATAATTTTTTTTTTTCAATTTTCAATAAATATTTCAAATTACTTTGAGAAGTCTGATGTAAAAAATTACTTTGGCAGAAACCTGTGTTTTTATTGCTTCTACTGTTTGCAGTTGATTTTATAAACAAAAAATACAACAGCAAATGAAAAAAGCTTGAACTATTTTTGTCCACAGGATAACATTACACTTGAAAATTGTAGATGGTATGCATGTATGGCACCCTTACTGCAAACTTGAGGAATTTAAATTATTTGGCTGTACAAAAATGATAATTTAGAATGATAATATCTATCTTATGAGATCAGAAGTACCATGAAAGAAATAAAAGCATACAAAACACAATATTCGAACTTACTGGCTCATGCTTGCTTAGTTGTGGATTTACAATTTTCTTAAAAATATAAGTTGAGCCTCTAGTAGCAGGGCATATCAACCACAATACAAATGCAATTTTGAGTTCATAATAGAAAGGAAACCTGTAAATTTAGTGAATAATAAAATATCTTTTTAAAAATTCAATTTAAATCAAAAATTAATTTTAAAACTGAAACCATAGATTTACATACCAAAATGCTATAAAAATGTCAGAGAATATTTCAACGCATGTATACAATGCAAATACAATCCAATACATCATCCATTTGACCTGTAAGAAAAAGCAAATGTTTATATTTATTAAATGTTTTTAATATTAATTGCCTTGTCTGTAAGGTAATTATTTCATTCACATTTAAAAACTTGGTTTTAATGCAATGATTAAATGTTAATTCTCTAGTATCAGGTAAAATATTAAATCAGCACCTATATAAAATCTGTCGACTCCTTGTGGAGTTAAATAATTGATTTACATTTACTATGCCATAAAATGTACTCATAACCTATCATCCAAAGCAGTATAATAAAATGTACTCATAACCTAACTGTAGAACTAACATTCTACATCACTTTTTTAAAGATATATAATAACCATGCTATTCCTCTAAAGATATTCTCTATAATAAAAATTAGCAAATTACAATCATGATTTTGTCAGTGATGAGTAAAACAGTCTACATTTAATCCTCCTAATCTGTCAATTTTCCTCAACTAAGCTAAATTTTGGCATATATTACAACAACAAAAGTTCTCTTCATCCTACATAAAAATAATAGGATGCACAATTTATTTGGATCATACCCTTTTGCCTTCATCACCACAATTTACACTGAATTTATTATTATTTCAACTTTTAAAAATATAGCCATTGTTAGCTTCTAAGTACAAAATTCTATGCATATCACTAGAAAACAATTCTGTGACAATCACTGGTTTTTGATATAGTGGTTGATTTTTTTATAGACTTGCCTATTACTTCCAGGTTTCTTATTTCTCCTTTATGAGAAAATAATATACCAGATTTCTTTTTATCATAATTTGCCTTTACTTTCCTCTAGTTTTTTAGCACTTTTTTTCATGCACTTCAAATCATAATTCTTCTGGATCATTTCAAATTTTATCATTTCCATCTGAAAATAACTTCAAAAGTCCACTTTAAAATTTTGTTACAAATCACTGACAAATTTCAAAACATGTTTTCTCAAAAGCTTTTTGTTCATGGTTTTGTTGAAGTTTCTTACTATTTTCTTATTTTGTACTCCCAATCATTCTGATTAGTACATTCAACTGATTTAAAAATGGTGAATATATTATTTCCTTATAGATAGAGGCAAAATTTAGAATGTACAATATACTTTATTGCAGAATCTTGAAATGCATGTAAAGTGAAACAAAAACCTTGATCTTATATGCTTCAATAACTTGAAATCTTCAGTGAAAAAAATGCATCTACTTCAAAAGCATTTCTAGAGTATGGGTCCCTCAAAAGGTAGAAACAAACACGTCTGATCATAAAATGAATAATGGCAAATTGTTTTTTTTTTTTTTCATATCTTTTAGAATTTATCACAAAGTGACCTAGATGTCCAAGCAAAAGAACTACAGCCTTGTTGGAATAAGATGTAGATGACCTTGCTTCCTTCCATTTGGAACTTTATAGTCCAGACATTCAAAGCTCGTTGATGTATGACAATAAATATGTCTTCACAGACGAAAATTAATACACATTTCTTATTTTTGGACAATCTTGTCAACAACAAAATGTCTCACAAGGTCATGAAAATTTGCAAATCTTTTCATTCCTTTTAAAAATGAATAAGTGTTTCTATTGCACTCTCACCTTATAGCACAAAAACATCATTCCTTTCAAAACATAATTCTGAACAATTTGCTTTCCTTATCTTTTTATTTTTATTTTTAGAGAGAGAGAAAATCAATATTGGATCTTTGAAAACATCATCTGCTTGCTGCATTACCATTCTCAACCCTGCAAAATAAAACTCCATTTTCTATCATGGAATCTAATATATCTGAAGAATTAAATCCAGAGCTATACTAATTACATCAATATCAGATATTTTATAACTAGGTCCAAGACAAATTTCAAAATTAAATTCTTGAATGAGAAGACTCCAATGAAAAATTTGAAGTTATTTAACTTGAATTCTAATAAACTAAAGCTAGGTAGTAGTCATATATATTAAACTGATCTCCAGAAAAATTTGTTTAACTTGTTTCACTTGAAAATTTACAAGAAATATGGGGATTGGAAATGAAGAATGTAAGTAGAAAAAAACAAGAAATGTTTAAGAAGTAAAATAAATTCTTTATTTACATAATATTTTTTGAGCTCACAATATAAAAGTTTAATGATGTAATTTCATGAATATTTATTTAATTTACTTTATTAAAAATACCAGTAAAACAATTTGAGTTCGAATGGTATTACAAGAGACTGAAAAAATTCCTTGCTGTTAAAGAATATTTTTCCATGATGGAGAAATTTACTCTCTCCAAGAAAGCAGCAATATATTTTATGTACAGGGCTGCAAACTGGAACAAAAGACAGACATTAAGTATATACCCCGAACACTTCTCAAAGAGGACAAAACTAGAGCCTAAAATTTTTCTGCATTTACACCACCAGCTTTGTGAGAGCAGCTCATTCTCATATTAAGAAACTTGAATGCAGACCAGTCTTATTTTTTGATATTCAGCCAACACTCATTTCTGACCCAATTTTGCTATAGAAAAAAATGCTTCTTTATATGCATTTTACTTACACTAAAAATTTGGCCCATGAATTTAGAGACACACTGATGATTTTGTGTGCGTGTGTGTGCGTGTGTTTACTAATGAAAGAAATCTGAAGAAATACAATGTTAATTAAGGTAAGGTGACACTATAAGCATAATTTCAGAAATACAACTATCAAATGCATCAGCTTGCGATTAACACTACTATTAAGTAAATATGAATAATATTAAATAGCATTTCATCTTCTGACTTTTGGCCTTCAAATTATGTAAATAATTCTCATTTGAAAAAAAGTTCAAAGCCCAAAAAACTCTAAAAATCCCAAACCTTTTTATTTCATTTTTAATTAATTGATGTACTTGGCATTGATCAAGATAAAAGTCGTTTCATACACAATATTTTTAATATAGAAACCATTTTCAAATAAAGTATTTTACTATATAAAAACCTTTTTGAAAAAAACGGCATTAAAAACACTCTCCATATTGTTCGTATGCTGGTAAATCAATCAAGAGCACAAGAAATATGAGGAATCTTAGTATCATTATTGATGATAGATTATGGTATTATGGTATGGCCCTTATAAATCGTGAGAAGCAAGATGGACAAAGGATCCCTGGAAAGAATTTTAGTGTATGCAGCTGCAACCTGGTGGAAGAGCACAAATAGATAGAGACAAAAGATAAATAGTGTACAACGCAAAGCACTGTTAGCAATAACGGGAGCTTTCCGTACAACATACACAACATAAAGACATCTACATTTTTGGCAAAACAATTGAGGGTTCTAATATGAATACTTATGAAAACAGATGGATTCATCCAAGTAAGATCATAAAGACACAGTCGGATGTTTCTGGAGTGATAGCTCCATATTCCATCTATACAGATGGTTCTAAAAAGAATGAACAAATTGGTGCAGCTTTTTGTGTTTTTGAAGGAAAAGATAAAATTGAAGAATTTCACTATCGGCTTGAAAATCACTGCTCAGTTTTTCCAGCAGAACTTTTTGCAATATTTCAAGCTTTAAATTAGAAAAACCACAGTAAACTGTATTTGCATTATCATCTATTCACAGACAGCTTGAGGCTCTACAAATATTTAATCCAAAGAATATTTCAATAGGGTCAATTCATATGATGTAAAAGTCACGTGTCATGTACTTATATGCATGGCATTTAAACCTTCATCTGCAATTAACATTCTGTCATTGAGTCTGTCATTAACATTCTCCACCAACTATGAAGCAGATTTTTTTGTATACATTTGAAGTTATAACATTGAGTAATTTTCTTTTCTCTTATTATATGTTAAAAGATGAAATACTGGTGTAATATTGTATTCTTTAATAAGAAATTCAAGAGTGATTGCCGTGTAAAATGCTTTTTTAGTTTTCTTTCAACAATCCTGAATTCCGTCATTAAAATTGGAATAGAAGGTTGTAAGCCTTCTTCAATGTCGATGATATGCTACGATAATTTTGAAGAATTAATTTATTGTGGGTTCATTTACAAACTATAGGAAACAAGCAAAACAAAACAAAAACTGTTCCAGTAATTTGTATACTGCGACAGCAAATTTGACCTGCATCTTTTTATTAAAAGCTATCTGATGAATGTATTAGAATCGAATGATATTGTGATGAGATAAAGGTTTCCAAATTGAACAAGAACTACATAAAATATGAAGTATATGATTTTTGGTTGATGGTATTGAAATAAAATACATCATGAGGTTTTACATTTTTACTATTAATCTTAAAGTTTTCTTTATACTTTACTATGAATCTTAATGTTTTCTACCTATTGTAGTAATCCATATTATTCAGTTATAGCAGTGTAATCATGTTTAATAACAAAAGAGTAATCTGTTTATTCTCATTAGTTATTTTTTTTCTGATATTTATCATTTTGTTTCTTGTATTTAAACTGAAATTGATTACATGTTACATCAATGTGAACCTCAATTATTACTGTTTTCAGAAATACTAATATTTTCATTGAAAATCAATTCCCATATCAGCATTTATTAGATATTTTTTATTTCCAGTTTCATTTCTGCATAGCTGCTTCACTTTTTTTTTCTCCCTATTTCTTTAATATATTAATTTTGAATCATAAAATTCTGTACATGCATAAAAGTGTTTCCTCCAGCTATTCTTTATACCCTATTTAATTTCTATATGTTTATATATTTATCATGACCTTACTTGTTTTAAATTAAATTTAATGGATTGTAAGGTTTTTTTTAAAAATTTTTATAATATTCATTCAATGTAGTTTTAAGCATTTTAAAATATATTACAGAAACATTCTGCTTTAAAAGCATACTGCTTGACACAATGCTTTTATTGTTGATAAAAAACTATTTGGCATCCAGAATGTTTCTGTTGAATAAAATTGATGTCATCATTCACTTTGACATTCTTGTCATGCTATGTTTATATTCTTTCTAAATGTCTAGAATAATAAATAATTTTTGAGTAATTTTAAATAGGTGATTGATTACATTGTAAAACCATTTGATCATATTTTTAAAAATTAATATTCACATGTATTTTATTTATATTTTTTAATGTGTAAATAAAAATTATGATGTAAATATTGATTATCTTGCTTGCTTGTTTTTTAATGATTCCAATAAACTGAAATGAATTAAATGATTCATAAGTGCATAGACCTAAAAAATTGTATCTTTTATATTGTATAAGTTGAAATTGTAATCATAATTTATTCAATATACACAAATTTCAGTGTCATGTTATTTCTTTTAAGCAAATTGAACGCTTCAAAGTCTCAATATTATAAAATTATATGCATAAAAAATGTATTAATTTTATTATTAGGCTCAAAATTGTTATTTTATTTAAAAGAAATTATATTTATAAAATTCACCATTTAATAACATTTCAATAATGTACATAAAAAAATATATGTAATTTTTCAAAAACACAGCCATAGTCATTTGTCAAAATGTATCCTTTGCATTAAAAAAAAGATATGGGAAAGGAAAGAATAAAATAGTATCAAACTAATTTAAAAGAAGTATCAATTAATTATGAAAAACAATTACATTGAAAATGCTAATTAAAATTTAATGTAAGAAGTAAAATTACATTACTATGAAAATTTGGAGAAAATAATTCAAAATATTAATTTCTTTTTTTTAAAAAAAATCAAAAGATTTATATAATCATTTGGCTAGCGTAATATTTAACTTATGTGTTAGTGTATCGGATCAACATTATTGGCAGATTTCCCGAAATGTGCAATGAAATAAAAGACTGGTAGATGACAATATATCATTCCATTGGGTTAAAATTGACATTGGTATGAAAGGCAATGAACTAGCTGATCTGGCTGCCAAAGCTGCTTCTATTAAACCTACAATAGACTATCACACTGAAGAATCTGACAGATCAATCAAGAATCGTCATCTTAAAATTCTCATCGATGAATGACAATCAAGATGGGAAAATAATGAAATAGATTGCTTTACTTCCAACATCTTTACTCAAGTAAAAAGAATCAGATGTATTGACAATAAATATTTAGCCCAATTAACCACAAACCATAGACATTGCCTGCATTACCTTAAAAGATTCAGCTTGATAAACTGTTAATTTTATATTTGGTAATGATTATGATGCCATTCCCCATTACATTTTCCATTGCCCTATTCTTCATCATCTCAAAAAATTTATTAAACCTCAACAACATATCTCCCAAATCTTGTTAAATAATAAAGTGTCTTTAAAAGCCCAAATATCTTGCATTTCTTGTATCACAACGAAAGCAGAATTTTCCAAATGGAATAATAATTTATCCTAGTATCTCCTATCTGGACTAATATTTGCACTCCTTTTTTCTTTCTTTTTTTTTTGTAACAAAAGAAAAATTACTTTTTCTTGGTTATACCTTGTGATAAAGCAATTCCTCTTAGTACTTCAAGTATTAATGTTTTTTAAGAGTTTCAAACTTTAAATGGACTTTACCATTCCCTTTCTTCAAAGTATGCACAGAGAAAGTCAAGCACTATTTAAAATGGACAATATTCTATGAGTATAAGGAAAAAATTACAAAAAGATCTCTTTATCTAACTTTCTGTTCCGAATAATGGACTCTAACTTAGGTTGAGCCAATATATATTCTTTATTGTTCATGTTTATTTATTTATATTTTTCCATTTATTTATTTTTCTTTAATTTACCTTTCTTTCTGCTTTAATTTTTATCTTACTTTTATTTTTCTGTCCTCAAAGTTAAACTGCCTATTTTTGACAAATTTTATTATTTACTAATTATGTTTCAATTATACTTTTACCATGGAATATTATGTAGGCTCTTCTGCTTGAACGGTTTAAATCTCGTTCACTTTTTCTATTTATCACAGCACCTTTATTTTATTTCAATGTGTTTTTTTTTTTTTTTTTTTTTTTTGCACTGCCTTTAGCTTTTTTTGCATCTGGTACATATACAAAGGAATGTTTAAATAACGAGTCGTTTGACAACTATTTAAATTCTATTTTTTAAAATTTTAATTACAAGTTTTTCACCAATGTAATGCCACTTTTGGCACACACCTAATCATCATTAGAATACAAAAAAAAACTTTTTTAAACATGCATATTGATACAAATTTTTTTTTCAAAAACAGTGGTAGAGTAGTTCAAAGTCAAAATTAATTTAAATGCATTTTTAAAAAATTTAATGTAAAAAATTGAAAAAATATTGTGCAGGAATAAAATTTGAATCATTGATATGGTAACATTTTGAATTTTAAGATGGCTTTAAAATATTTATTTTAAAATGATTTCCCCTAAAGTTGCTGTGGAAAAAAGTGAGAAATTTTGGTTGTTGTTGTCTTGGCCAGTAAAAGTAGTGCAGTGGGATCAAATTGATCTAAAAGTGTCCAAGACAGTTCTGGCCACATCTATAACTTCCGAGAAATTTCGGTAAATTTATAATTAAATGAATATTGAATTAGTTTCAGAACTTTGAAAAGTTGACAATATTCTTTTGTCTTACATAATAAGTGTGCAAAATCTGGTTGAATCTGAACCAGTTGCTCAGGAGGTCATATGGTACATAAAGACATGCCTTATTTATATTAAATACCACCTTCTAAGTGTGCAATTCACAAACAAAAAGAATTCTTTATAACTAAAATAGAAAATAAAATGAAACTTTCAACTAAATAAATATTATTACATATTAACAGTTAAGAAAACATTTTTATGGTGAAAATTAATAACAATGTTCATAACTTCAAAAAAAAGTTTTAACAACAAATACTATGAAGCTTTTATAGCCTTAAAAGTTCATAAACACAAAACTCTCATACTTACATAGTCTCGGACATTTTTTGTTTTCACTGTTTTATAAGATGCATAAGCAGGATATAAAGTCCCAAACACTAGGCTAGAGGAGAAGGAAAGAAGTTTAAGAAAATATTTCCAATCTTGAGTTTAATCAAAAACATTCATAAAAAGCGTTACATTTAAAATATCCCAAGAGAAAAATTCACAAATTCCCCAAAATTATAATTTAGCAGATTTTGTAAATAGCTAAGGAAAAAATTATTTGCAACAAGAACTAGAAATTAATTCTATTTCAGATAAGATAAGGAATAAATAAAAATAACACTGATTAATAAAACAGAAAACATTTTTGAAGGATTGCCTACATATCTGATATGAAATACTTATTTCCAGGACATTAAAGAAAATCAAAAGAATAATTAAGTATATTCTTAAACTAAGACAGTAAAAAATTAATAACTAGTTGATAAAAGTAAAAATTACATATTGTGAAGTAGATATTAGAACTCTTCTGAATATAAATATACTTCAAAATAATACAGGTTTTGGTTAAATTCATTTAAAGAAATAATATATATATATATTAGAAGTTATTTTGAAAAACTTAAAAAATACATTAGACTTTATTTCAAAATATTTAACAACACAAATAAATAATTTTAATTCTTTGAAAGATCAAGATGTATTCATGTTGAACTATGTGATTCAAATTTCATATTACAACAGATATATATTTATCTGTTAATATTTTGACATTAAAGTTCCACGAAATAAAAATCTTTTAATCTTCTTAAAGGTATAAAATGTTAAAAAATTAGCCAAGTTTATTATTAATATTAGTGCATATTATTTCAGCTAAATAATATGCACTGTTCATTAAACTGAATTAAATATTTTACTTCAAAGACATAATATTTTAAACAAAAGATAAGCACTGTACCTCATCAAAAATGATTTGATACTTTGAAAAACAAAGAACGAACACATACAAAAAATTATTTCAACTGATTTACAAGAAAAAAATTTATTTTATAACAATACAAAGCATAAATAGAAACCTTTTTCAACTGACAGTGTGTCTATGCAATATTAGGAAGACTTTAAATAAAACCGTTTTCTAAAATAATCTATTTACAATAAATTCATACCAGTTAATAACAGATTCAATAAAATACTATTCATCATTTATTTTACTGCTGTATTAAAAAGATATACTTCAAATGAAATAAAAAAACAATGGTATTTTAATTCAATAAAAAAATGAGAGGACTAAGTTTACAAGGAATTCCTATTATAATAGAAGTTAATGAGAAAAAAAACATTAAAATTTTCTTTCATACAAGGAGATTTGGAATTTTCTTTTATACAAGAAGATTTGGAATTTTCTTTCATACAAGAAGATTTGGAACATCAGTTTTTATTTTAGAAATATCAATACTAAACAATTTGTAAGTTGGAAAATGCGCAATTAAAAGAAAATTAAAAAGAGAGAGAGCTTACAATAGAAATGTAATTATAGTAACATTACAAAATCTCTTATTATTGCATAATAATTATGCCCTTATCCAATTTATAGTAGTAAAGTCAGTATTTATATTAATAGCAATAATTACAATTAAATTATAATATTTATAGCCAGAAAAATTATGCAAATTCTCTTAATACTAGTATTTTTTAAGTGTGCCTATATGAAAATCAATTTCTGAAATTCTAAATCCAAAATCTAACAAAATTGGGATAATGCTATTTCAGTTTTAAAAAACTAAAGGGAAACAAAAAAAAAAATCGATAGACATATTAAAAACGCAAGATTAGACAAAGCAGTAAAATACAACGGAATAATGCACGATAATTATTTATAAACAAAAAATACTTACAGAACAAGCCTTGATAAAAGTACGGAGATCATTCTGTCACATCGTATTTTAATAAATAATGCCAATATTAACGCAAGGAAAAACGCAAAGAATTTTCTTTCCAAAATATTAATTTATAAACAAAGAAAAGAACGTGCAACTTCCAACATTCAGTGCTTCTGCACAGGAACTTACGGGGGGGAAAGTACAAGAAAACATTAATGATGTCAATACTTTCTGTTGAACTCTCTAAACTAACTGCTCATTGTTTGGAGCAATGTTAAATCTGTGATTTCTCATTGGCGGGGAATCTTGAAATTCTCCCTGATTGGCTGAAAGTTTTTTTTTGAGGGATGTTCTCCATAGTGCATTTGGTGATAAACTGCGCTTTAAAATGAAAGACAATAAACTTCACTTTAATTAAATATCCCATTTCCACATTTTATAATATATATGGAAGCGAGAATTTTAAATTCTTTGGTGTAAGAATATTGTGATTTATGTCAACCGAACAATTGCAAATTCTACACGAGCCTGAAGTTCTTAACAGATTTGATACATTTTATTTACAAACCTCAATGTATTAATTATACCGTCCCCTCTCTTCGTTTTTCTTTGATCTTAAATAGGTTTAAATTAGTGGAGTCATTGAAATCGGCGATGTTTTAATAAGCAGTTTTGTGGTGTGGACATTTCTTTCTTCCTTCTGTTACAATCATTGTTGTAGAATTTAATGTGTCAATTTTCAAAGAAATATTGCTCATCCAGTGTTTAAGGCAGGTTTATTGTAAAAGAATCGTTGTTAATTGAATGGACTTCTCAAGAATTTTACATCCAAAGAAAGTGAGTAACTCTTATTTTTCTTTAGAAGCCTGAAAAATAAATCGTTTTCAAATATACCTCCCCCCCCCCCTCCTTTTTCTTTTAACACAAACAAGCCTTAGTGTGGAGTAAGGAACCTTGTGATCTTGTACACATTATGGAGCTCTTTTTTCAATAAAACGATAACATTAGTCAGATATTCTAACACATTGTTAATTAACAGGTTAAGAATTTATTTAATTGCAACATGTTAAGGATTTATTATAAGATAATTTTTTTGGTACATTTGTAACTTACTAATTTACTTTGGCTCATGTATGTGGTACATCAATGTTTGTGTTCAGTTATATTAAAATAAACGCTTGGTAGTAACCTGATTAATTGACAGTGTTAATTATGTTCTAATATTTTATAATTAAGGGAGTTTTATAATCAAGTGATCAAGGGAATCTCAAAACCTATATCGTAGTGCAGAATCGACAGTAATTTTTTTTTTTTTTCATTGCAGATTTGTTCAGAATTTCTCCTTTTACTCAGACAAAAGAAAAAAGGAAAGAAACTAAATGGAAAAGAAAAGAGTAGCCCAAACATAGGTGGTAGTAACTATGAAAGGAAAAACTAAAAATAAATAATTTCAAAAGCACTAATATCCAAGAAATTTCTATGATATAAAAATTTATAAAATATTAAAAATATCATTTAAAGTTTTATAAGTGAAAGATTTATTAGCTTATCTTAAATTTTAAGTCTTGAAATGTTTGCCATTTGTTAAATTCATAACTATAACTTACAAATTTTTCGGTGATGATATTATCCCCAAAATAACACATTAATACTTTTTATTAGTTTTCCTCGGATTACTATAGCGTTAATTTAATTTAAACCTTCTATTTTATTTTTAATCTTTATTTATTGATAGCGTTATGGTTTTAAATAAATATGCAACAGATTAATCACATTTTAAGGTAATAATTTAAATATTTTATATAGTTAATCCGTGGATCTTTATGAAATTGAGTAGATTTTTTTTTCTCCATAATTTAGTTTTTATCAGTCGGTATCAGGAAATTTCTTATGACGGCAACTTGTTTTAACATTTTTTTTTTTTTTTTGTTTAAAAACTCTTTTACTAAGAGTTTAAATTACTCAATAACATTTAAATAAATTATTTAGTCTATTATATAATTTATTATTATTATTTTTAGCAAAAAAAATTAATAATATTATTGGAATAAATATTATTTAAACTAGAAGTAGCAATTTAATTATTTTTAAGATGCATTTTTCTTAAAAATTAGCAAGGTGCAACTCCAATTCCTGAGCATGAAATAGAAGGGCGAGAGAAAATTATTTAACCCTGCTATTCTGTTCGTGTCTATATGACTAACAATGAAATTTAGATTTTGTAAAAATATATGGTACTGGTATATTTTCATGAAACTTCTTGACATCTTTTGTAAATTATATAATGTACTCCAAGAGGGATTTAGGTTTATTCTTATTTCGAAGAAATATTTTTCAATTTAAACCTAATGTATCATCCAGGTCAATATGACACGATACAAAATAATCATTTCCTTTTTAATCATACACGTTCACTTTTGTTTTGAATATTTTAAAAAAAAAAGAATAATAATAGTTTCTACAATTTATCCATTTTTGAAGCCTGTTTCTTTGGCGTTTGTGGTCACATGATAAGAGAGAGAGTGCAAGGTCCAAAAGTTGATACGATTAGCAAGGGGCTAATCTCTTTTCACTTACAACAACGTTTCTTTTTTTTCTGCTGTATTTCACTTTCTGATATTCTGTAAAAGAATTGTGCCTACGAATGTGAGAAAAAAGATACCTAATCTCAGACATTTAAGTCACGCTAATATAGCTAAACTAACAGAAGCTTCTTTAAACGAAGAAGTATCGAAGTATGAAAATCATACAAATGAAAAAATTGAGAGTGAAAGTTCTGACAACGATTTTGATACCGATATTCATGGAGCAATATTCTCGAAATGTCCAAAACCAGCAGCAATCACAAGTCGTAATCGATGAAATTAGAATGAACATTTTGTGAAACGTGGCCGATGGAATGGCTGCACATGTATCACTGATAACTTTTTCAAGTGTCTCAAGTATTTGAGGATTTCTCTGATACATTGCATCTTTGAAGTGACCTCAAAAGAAGATATCGCAAGGATTTAATTCTCGTGAATACAGTGGAAAATATATTCCCTTTCCTGTGAAGTATGTGTAATTTAAAGCAATTACAAAATATTCCTCTAAAAATGGAAATCGTCAATACTACGGTGAGGTCTCACGTCAGAGACTGCTGTAGAAGTTTGCCAACAGGGAAGGGAAAGGTCAATTACAATTGTGTAATTTGTCTTTAAACTAACTCACAATTTTATTACATAATTTTTTTTGACATTTAATTAAAGAAAAATTTAACATTATTTAGTTTCTTTTTTAAACAGATATTGATCCTTTCTTTCATTGTTAAAAATTCCTATGCTTTAGAGGAAAATAAAATCAACGAGCATTAATGAGCATTGCAGAAGTAATGGTCATTAAAATTCATTCGCAAACAACATGTCAGATTTCACGAATGCGACTAAAAAGTGCTGGTGCCCCATCCGGCATTAGCCAAATGTTCTGGAGTAGAATGATCGGTATTTCTTGCAGGTTCTGCAAAACAAGGTACTTTGCGCCACTGAGACATTCTGACAGAAGATACAATCCCAATAGATGATCTCCGAGAATTCTTGTTTAGATGTTAATATTAAACTTGTGTTGTACGCTCAGTGAGATAGTGATGTGGGAATTTTGGAATGACTAAATATGCGCACTGTTCATGTTTAGTCTAGTAAAGCAAACCCATTTAGTAATAAAATTCTTGCAGGAAAACATGTATCTTACCTTTGTGGCATCAGGGATCCAGCGTACGAACTAAATCCAACGTGGGTAATCATCATCGCGGAAGAGTTGGACTTTCCGCAAGTGAAAGGGGGTGCATGTTTACATCAAAAAAAAAAAAAAAAAAAACTTCGCGCGTTCTTGCCGAATACCCAGTTCAGCAGAAACTGCCCGTATGTTTTTTGATGGGGTATCGGCAAAGTATTGCAAAACTCTGTCTTCTATGTCAGGTGGGAGCACGCTGTATTCCTGCCTTGCATTTGGCTTTGTTATTTTGAAGGATCCTATCTTGCGTAGCCGTAGATCGATATTTGTAAAGGTGGCATGGTGCAGATAACTTCTCCTCTTGGTACATTCTTTGTGCTTGCCATCCATTGCCATCCTCTCGCCGTAAATTAGATGCGTATCTGCATTTCCGTTATTCGTGAAATCTAAAATGTCGCCTGAATAAAGGGTAACTACCATCAGTTCTGCAATGCTCATTAATGAATACTTGCTCGCTGATTTAATTTTCCTCGTACTGATGGAAAATTTACAAAGAAGAAGTGGCCTTCTTCTCAATTACTTTGTTCCTAATCGCTAAGGACTTAGATATCACATTTAATATGCTTTTAAATTTTAATATATACACCACTGTAAGGTCGGATTGTGTGTTAAGAGGTTCTGATGCTTTTATATGAGGCACTATGGCTCTGATGCTTTTATATGAGGCACTATGGCTCTGATGCTTTTATATGAGGCACTATGGCTCTGATGCACAAAGAATTTAAAATGAGACCAAAACTCTGCAGTTTGTCTGAGCTAGGAGAAAGTGTCTGTTGACACATCCTTTTAACACATGACTTAGAAGCCAGCCTTCTTAGATATATATTAATTCAATAAAAGCTGATAAATTTTTGTAATAAAATAAAAATTGATTCCAAATTAAATGACAACCCCGAAAAAGGTTCATAATATGCCAAATAAGACTCTAAAGATCTGAATCAATTATGAGACAAATGTAAGTCTTATGGTTGAGAGTGCAAACAAAATATCAGCAAAATTAATCCAAACTGAAAAGGCAGGCATTTTAATAGGTGGCTTATAAATATAAATTATCACCTTCCTGCATTAAAAGTTACTTATAATAAGAAATAAAAGCGAAAATGAAAAGGCCTAAAAAAGAAAGTTAATTCTATTTTTAACGTTGGCAAAAACGCACAAATGGCAGATGTAACTAAAAAGTAAAAATAGGTTTGATGTTTGAATAAAAAATTGTTATAAACTGTGTTTGGATAAAAATTGAAAAAATGATTGAAATCGAAGAAACAATCTTCCAGAAATGAAATCTATTTCACTGCAAAGGTAATTTTTAAATTTTAGAATCGTGCAAATATAGTTTTGATGCACGGTTATGATCTAAAGATGAAAAAAAAAAAATTCTTTCTTCAATTCACTCCTTATAATGGACATAGCACCTTTTTAAAAGCACAGATGATTCTTTTAGATGATAAGGAACATGGGTGTTAAATGTCTTTCGATTCCTTCAAGGGATGTGGGATTTTACAAGATTGAAAAAAACAAACGGGATTTTTTTTTTAATTTATGGCATGCATAAAAGAATAGTGCAACTAAAGAACAGTAAAAAAAAATGAAAAGTAGTGGAAGTTGACAGATAGAAGCAAATATGATCATTTGGGGATGTGCAAATTTTCGATGGATCGAAAGAAGTCGATATTCCGAAATATTGATTTTCCTACAACAGTTTTTAAAAATAATCAATTTATCTCTGTCATTATGATGAATCAAGATCCAATAATGAATCGCATTCCAATGAATCAAAACGGGCTATAACTTTTCATTTTTGACACTTAACCAGTATTTATTCCATTTTTTTTTATAATTTTTGTATTTCCAGAATTTTATTCAATTGTACAATGTAAGGGTACAAGGGCAATGTAACAATTATATTATTGTTACATTGCCCTTCTAAAATCTATTTTGATATAATTATCCCGAAAGGAACCAACTTGAAATTAGACGTTTTGAAATAAAAATTTAAAATAAAGCGATGTAATGTGGCCAAAAATTACATTTATTTATTAAAACTATCTATTTTATTTATGTAAAATTTGTAGTACTACGATATTTATGTATGGTTAACAGCTCCAACTCATTTTTCTCGTCATTGAAACGAAAATTCAATAAGTTGATGGTTGGTTCCTTATAAAATTCTAGCCAATTTAAATTAAGCATTTAAACGGAAATTCTTACGGATTTTTTGCTGAATTTTAAATTTATAAGATTATTCAAGTCTATAAAAATTTTCTGGTTAAAGTATTTATGAATTTTCATTAAAAATGGAATTTAAAATTTTACATATAAATTTATATTTATAATAGAAGGAATTTAAAACGTATCAGCAAATTTCATTACCTTTTTTTATGCAGTATGCATAAGTATTAAATTTAAATCGCATTTCAATTTTTAAAAAAATATTTATTATAAACAAATTTTAGTGCTCATGGGTTAAAAGTATGATATTTAACCTTTTTTATTGGTTGAGATAATTTACAAAATTATTCGGTAAATATTTTTTCTATTGTTTTAGAAAAGATTTGTGAGCCTAGATCTACTTTTTTTTTTTCAGTGCGAAAATACTGATTTATTGATACGTTTAGAATTGGAACTAATATGCACTCATAGTTATACAATTTACTTCCTGTTGGAATCATTGTAAATACTTAAAAAATAAGTTCTAAAATGATAAATTCCATAAAAGGTCCTGAAATATAATATCTCATTGTATCTAATGCCAATAACTGGTATACATGGGTCCATTCCCTAAAAGTCAGTTTCATTCGGTAATGGATAGAAAAATAATAAACACGCACAGTTACTTTTATTTGTGATACTAAATACACGCATGTTCGCGTGCGCGCACACACTCATCTGAAATTTATGAAAGAGTAATATCAGATAATGCGTTTGTTTATCATATAGTAAATATTTTAATTGCAAGCCATAAATTATTAATAAATTACAAGTATTTTAATTCAATTATCAGCAAATTACTAGCATTTTAATTCAAATATTATTGAATTATAAGTGTTTCTATTCAGCATTATGGTTTGATAAATTGATTTCAAACATCAACCGTATATATTGTACCTTTGAAACAACTATCGATTTTTTTTAGCAATTTGAACATATTATTGTTATTTTCTGTTTCATAAAAAAGATCTTTACGAGACATAATTCTTTTTCATATGTTATTTTTTTAGGAATTCACATTATTCGGAACTTGTTCCTCTTCACTATCTTCTACCTTCATATAAAAATATCCAATTTCTTTGTCTTGTAATCTTGTTATCCTCTTTCTTTAATAGTATCACATATAAAAGTAACTGTAGAAATTGTGGTTTTTGGAATTTTCAGTGGAAGCAGAGTAACCTACATTGTCTGATAATTCTTTCACCGGCGGGTTTTTTTTTTTTTTTTCGGATATTATCTTTCCTGGGAGAAGGGCATTCTAGTTGCATGCTGTCTTTAAATTTCTTTCTTTTCTGGAGTATTCAACAGAAATGTACGTCTTCCTGGTTTTCGAAGCTGTCGAAAACAGGAAGCGACAAGATACTGAACAAGGGATTCTCCTCATTTTTAGAGAATGCCATCCAAGCATCGGTTAGAAAACGTAGAATCAAATTCAGTATTTCTGGAATGAGGATCCAGCGTCAATGCAGCGTAGTTCTTTTAATTCCAAACTAACGTGCTGCAGCCCAAACTGGCATTTAATCTTTCAAAACTGGTTCTATGGCGGAATTGACATCATCTTCAATATATTTCATTACGATTTCGAGACGTCTATATAGATAATTATGAATATGAAATTTTATAGAAATATTAATAAATTTGGTATTCGGTACAACGGGAGGATAAATGTCGAAACTTTGATTAAAATATGATTGAAACTTTATATAAAATTATAATTTGGTTTTAAACATGTAAAGAATTATCCTTTTTAATGAATTATCATGTTTATTTAAATAAATTAATAACTTACAATAACGATAATAGCTAATATTTTTTTATTAGTCAAGATCATCAAAAGTTTCTAAGCAAGTTATACACTCCTTTCGTCTAAAAAACATCTTACAATCAAAGAAAATTCATTGCTTCAAAATTATTTAGATAATTAAGGTTTTTCCTCTTTTCCTTGGGAAATCTTCTAAACCTTCAAAAAATAGTAACATAAAGAAGACATAACATAAAGTCACATAAAAGAATACGCTGTTGTTGCACTTAGGTCTATAGTTCTAGATACAAAGAAACTATGTGGCCCTAGGTACGGAACAGTGCTATTTAGTACGAAATGACTTCTATTTAAAAACTCGCACAGAGAAGAGACTTATTTATCATTTCAATTTGCTCTTAACGTTACAGATAAAATTATTTTCTAGAATTTGAAGAAAATTATTTGATTGTTGTGAAATAATACAAGATATGAATTACAGAGCTTTCCTTTGAACTGTCTATAAATATTTTTCACTTATAATTTGTCACAGCTTTCTCCTATAAAATTTCTAAATGGCTGGCAAAGTAGCAATAAGTGTGAATAAGTATCAATAAGTAGCATGGTAAAAAAATCGAAAACTTAATTATATTCAAATAAGGAGTCTAGGCTCTAAATATATGATGGATCTAGTTGCCCAGGTCTTCCCAAATGGTAAAAGCACGATGATACAAAAAATAATAATAAAATGTTAATAAGGGAAAAAACTGAAATATTAAACTTGCAAATTTCCTCTCTATTTGCCGAATAAATTTTTCATAATACTGCAAAGTTTTTTTTTTTCTTTCTTTTTTAAATCTCTGCCGACCCTACATTTGATAACTATCTAAATTCTAACGCTCATCAATTTTGTTTGCGCATAAAATACGGATACGACTTCCGTTACTTACATAAATTTCGATATCAAACTTCCAATACTTATCTGATTTCCGATATTTATCGTGTTTTTGATATTGATAAAATATTCATCAGGAATAAGTCTGACAAAATCTGTCAGTTGGATTTGGAGATATCCTTTTGTAAACATTTAGGAAATGAGCATATATGTTGTAGGATTGCATACCTTTGCAATTTGGATTTATTTCAGATTGTATAAAAGTGGAATATGTTCTGATGATATTTTCTTTGCTTTTTAATTCACATGCTTTTCTATTGTATGATTTTATGATTCAAAAAACATATAATTTTTGAATTTTTTTTTAAATTTAAAAATACCATTTTATCTATTTTATAATATATTTTTTATTACATTATGTTGTTGTTGTTTTTATTTTAGACTAGCCGCCTTTGGCGACCAGCTGGTTCGCCATGAGTAATGCGTTCTAAAATTTTCAATTAAATCACATATTCATTAGCCTAGAAGTAATTCCGGGAATTGATTGGCCTGAAAGCAATATTTTCTTTAAGACGATGGACGAAAAGTTCTAAAAGAACACCTTTTCCTAATAATATTCTTTAATTTTATAAATCAATCAGTTTTAACTATCGGTTATGCTTCCAAAATATTAAAAATGTTTTTTTCGATGATGTTGCCAAACTATGAAATAAGTTTTTTTTTTCAAAGAAAGCGAGAAAGGGAAAAAAGTATTGAATTAATGATACAGATATTGCAAACGATTACATAAATATGCCATTAAGTCCGGATTTCAATGCATATCCTGTCTAAATTCAATCAGGTTTATCGTAAATAAAGAAGATTTATGGAATTAATGATACAGATATTGCAAACGATCATAGAATCATTTGCATTTATTTTTTTAAAGAAAATATCATATTTTATATTTCTTTTATTTTATCCTGTCAAGTGCTGACAGTTGCATTTCTGTAGATTTATTTTGCGACGATAATTTTTTTTAATTTGAACTTCCGGCATTTTTTTATTTTATCCAGTCACGTGATAAAAACATGGTTAAAATATTTCTTTAAAAATTCGTTAAAAATAGAAGCTTACGTTATAAATTAAAAAAACTGATACCGTTAGAAAGCTAATTTTTTTATCTTTAAATTGATGTAAAAATCATGTTTGTGGAATAATATTTTCGGAAGTTATAACGGAAAAACGTCGAAATTTCGCTTAAATTTTAATTAATTCAAATTCTAATTAAAAATTCGAAAAAAGGGCTCCGAGGTGCACATTCCGAACCTCCAAGGTATGCATGTACCAAATTTGGTAGCTGTAGGTCCAACGGTCTGGCCTGTAGAGCGCCAACACACACACACACACACGCACACACACACACACATTGAGCTTTATTATAAGTATAGATAAATATTATTTTGAGCGGCAGATTTGTTCATTTGTCATCTGATCACTATCTGAATTTTGATACTTATCCAGTTTGATAGAATTTTCGATTTTATCTGAACATTTGATTCTAATTTAACATTCAAGCCATCGAAAATATTCTTATAATTTGAGACGAGCAATTCTTGTAAACATAAAATTTTTATTTCGTGTACCTAGGAAAAAGTTTCAACGATTGAAATCATATTTTATATTTAAATAAGGCTTTATCTTTTAAGTTTATATATAGAGATGCTGTCTTTTCTTTAAAAAAATGGAAGTTTGCAAACATAAAAAAAAAGGTTTTTTAAAAAAATAATCAGTTATTAGAGCCTTTTTCTATTTGCTTTCATGCTGACATTGTTCATATAGGGCTATTTCGTGTATTTTTGTGGTATTTGCATTGTAGCCATAGGATGATAAATAAGCTATTGGTACCACAAAACTTTGTGAGCTGGTACTATATCACATTATTCGAATAAGAATACGTTCGGCTCCCATCCAATAGCAACAATGCAATTATTTGTTAACTAATTCTAATAACATGTTAAACTAAGTGCTTTCAGGATTTTTTAAAATGTAAATGAGCAGTTCATATGAAGGTAAGAGGGCAAAATATTCATATGTTATCAGTGTATAATTGGTACGCTTAGTCTCGTAGGTACTTCGAGTAATATTTACAGATTGGATTCAGAAATATTGGTTTAGAAACACTTCGGGGAGCGGCATAGATTTTGATGTATCAGTATACCTTAAATATTCTTATTTTTTCAGGTAGTATACGAGTGAATTAGATGTTCATGATGTTCATTTTTTTACGTTCTATTTCTTATTCTTTTACATATTTTCAAAAATTTATGATTTTTCAAAGGTTTAGACTTTTGAATATATTGTTTCATTTCTATTTAATAATATTTTTATTATTGCATCTCTGTTTAATAATATTTTAATAATTACATTTCTATTCCAAAATTTTTTTGATTATCGTATTCCTATTTAATAATATTTTGATTACTGCATTTCTATTTAATAATACATTTCTTATTGCATTTCTATTTCATAATATATTGTTTATTGATTTAGTTTTTTTGCATTTATGATAAAGGTTATTTTTATTGGTGGATCGATTTATCCCTCATTTGATTACTAAACATTTTTCAGGCTTATCGAATCTTATCAAGCTTTCAGTGCCGATCGAACATTTGGGACAGTGAATCAAACCTGATAATATTTCCATTTTCATTTTGGTAGCATAGAAACGAGACTGGTTTTTTCTTTCTTTCTCTTGTTGATAAAATAAGTTATAATGGAAATATACGATGGAATAACAAATGTTTTTCCTCAGATTTATTTCAGATTATATGATTAAATAATATGTTGCATTTTTTAATGACCCTTCACATTCAAAAATTATTTGAATTGTCTAAAAATGTCCATTATTTAACTCATTTGAGATATTTTTTGTCGAATGTTTTTATTTTATCGAAAGATTATTTTTAATGGCAGTTTTTCACACCATAATTGTCTTTTATGCAACGCTTTTTTATATTCGAATTTCCAAAGTTATAATTTGATTATCACAACATACCAGAATATTCACAGAATAACCGACCTTCCGCTTTTACGTTTTTAATACGTGTGGCTTTATTGTCTGTCTTATTTCCTTACCGTTGGCTTGGTGGAGCATGGCCAAACATAGCTTTTGCGAGGGAAAAAAACCCGAAGCAACAAAAAAACCACAGAATAACCGAAAATGTTATTAATATTCAGAAGCATTTTTTGGATATTATTTCCATATACATCTTCATTTACATTAATGATTATGTATATGGTAACATTTTTCTTTTATTCTAATTGCTTCAGAATTGAAGACCTTCTCTGAAACTTTTAACTTATTTCGATACTTTTGCACTCCATTATCTTTATTATTCTTTTGCATTTCGGAATTACAATTTTTATTTCCTGAAATTTTTTTATTCAAGTTTTTTTTAGTTGCAATGATTTTATCAACAAATTCAGTTCAAATTCTATTTGCATATTTAAACTAAATCAATAAATAATAGTTTTTAAATGAAAAAAATTGTGTTATTCACAATTGTACAGAATTAATTTTTCATGACATTCGATTTAAGATTTAGAATTCGTATTTCTTCAAAATTATCCCACTCGCGCATTGTGGAAGTTTGGAGGGGGGTGGCAGCTCAGGTGTCGTCCTCGTCATCTGACCGTGATTCAGAATGATGAGTTCCGTCCCAAAATAACCCTAGTGTTACTTCAAAATGGGACGTTAGTATGACTAAACTAAACTTCTTAAATATAATTAAATGTGTGAGAGTCTTAAGTGTTTATAGTGTGTGAAGGATGAAAGGAAGTGGCATTTTCCATTTTGGCATTAAAGAAGGCCACGTTTCAAACATTAATTCATTATAAAAGCAATAAGACATTATGATGTATTGCGAAGTGCAGTCATGACATTCTATTACAATTCTCTCTATTGAATGGATTTTAAAAATCCTTATCGTTTAATTATTTTCTAGGTAGGAATACTCGAATATTTTTTTATTATGCTAAGAAATAAGAAAATAAGAAAGGCAAATGAAAACTCCACTTTTTTTGGAAAAGTTTTGGTGAATCAGTAGCTTATCAAAATTTTTCTAAAATAGGCTATTTTTTATTTTTTATTGCAGCAAATAAATAACTAGATTGCGATATATCGAGAAATATTGGTTTATCTTAGGTGATATATCGTGATGACGAAGTCTGGTTGTCTTCTAGCCTTAATCATGATAAAATATCGGTAAATTAAAAATTTAAAAAAAGGTTTGGAATCATGCTAAAAATGTATATTCTTTCCAACTAGAATTTGGGGATTGTAATTATGTGATGTTAAAAACAATTCATGAACTCTTAGGACCAGTCTGATTCCAAATCTTTTTTAAAGTTTTGTAATCCAAAAAGACATCAACATACTATAACTTTTCTAGATTCTCAATTCATAAATGTTTCCATTGTATAAAAAGCGAAATGAGTTTAAAAGGTTTTTTCAATGCATCGGTTTCAGTGTTTCTATGTACAGATAAAAGATTTCGTAACACGATTTCTCATATTTTGCATGAGAAAGAATGCTCATAAAAGTCTTATCTAGATATTTTTCTAGTGTTAAATATGTTATAAAAAACACCGATGATAGTAAAAACTAAAAGAAAAATCGAAAACTCTTAGTAATTCTTCAAAAATACTTAGCCTTTCCAGTTTAAAGATGCTTTTCTTTAATAGCTTTTCTGAATTCTTAATGTATATAAAATTCATTATTATATTTGGAATAATTTAACTTGCAAATTTTTAACAAAGAAAATGGAATAAAATTTTCCCCAATTTTTTCGAGAACATTATCATTTGTTAAGTGGCATAATATTCTTACAAGTCTTAAAATTTCTGGAGCAATTTGAAATTTGAGTAATGTAATGCATGTAATAATTATGTTATAGAGGCCTCAGAATCTCTTGAATGAAGATGTTTCAGATCTAAATTTAACAGCCATTCAAGCTTCTTCCCGGATAAAATAAAATTTAAAATAATCCTCGTTTATTGGAAGAAAGTTTTAATGCAAAGTTAGGCAGGAAAAATGTGAGCTTTTTTTCAAATAAGTAATACAAAGTTCAATTGTGCAGATTTTTAAATGTTATTCATTTGACCGTAATTAATATTAGAATCACACAATTCAAATCTATGTTTATTTCCTAACATAAAAAATTCCTTCAGTTTGTGTTAAATTTATTTCTCTGATGTATTAAAATAATACCCTTAATATAAAATTAATAAAGATTTTAGAAACAAAATCTTTTTAGAAATATATACTAGAGTAAAAGTTATTATACAAAATAATTTTTAAAAAAAAATTACTCCTATATTTCTAAGTTTCTTATGCATGCAGTTTGATGGATTTAGTCAGAAAGAGTTTTAAAAAAATTGCATATTTCTTTTTATCCCGGTGTAAAAAAGGAATAATTCGTAATTGTTTTCTTACTTTGAAATGTATATAAATAATTTGAAGATAGCTGTTAACATCAAAATTAAAATTGACCTTTTAGTATACTTGTTATTACAACTAATTCTTGTGCTAAATTATGTGTGTAATTTTTTAATTCTAAAGTTTAAATTCATCAGAATCAATCCAGTTTTTATGGTGCAAGATTCAGTTTACAGGAGCTTTCAGTAAGCTCAGCTTATCATTGCTAATTTAGCTTTTCTTATAAAATCGGTTATTGTTACATGTATCATTCGTCAAGAGCTAATGAAAACTCCACATATTTTAAAAATATTCCCATTTTTTAAAAAATATTCTGAACTTTGAACGTAATATATTGCTATTTTTAAATTAAAAGCAGTGGAAGATCAACGCCCGGAGTTTACTAGACAATCGATGAACACTGGCCGAAGATTGGCAAGCGCGGACGTAAGAGTAGTTGAATTTTTTATTTATTCCTTGACATTTTCTAAAGTTGTGTGGAATTTGCTCTACCATTGAAGATATGCTTGAATTCGATGCGAGGCATTTCTCTCAACTTGAAGGTTCTTGTACTGGATTCGAATCGGAATTTTGTCTTTGAACTATTTTGTATACGATTCTTTCAACATTAGGCTTTCTTGAGGATTTCTGTCAATACAATAAAATGTTTATATATAAAAGAGAATCCGTTTCTGATTCATAGGCTCAAATTTTAAATTTTTGAATTTTAATCTACCAAACTCGAATTTTTCTGGAACTTTTCCTGAGTCAGTTTTGTTAAGTAACTTAGTTATTGGACACTGAGAAGTGGTACAGGAATTCAAAATGCCCTATTATTCAGTCTACTCCATCTGTCAATGATTTGATAGTTGAAACGAAAGAGGTATAACTGGGGTCAAGTTTATCAGAGTTTTTGGAAAAATTTTGTAAAATTCATTCATCCGTTGGGAGAAAAGTTTCATGGACGTGATTCAAAATTTAATACATTATTGAACCTATGGATTTAGAAGAAAGTAAATATATTACGAAAATGAAAGAACTTCACTTTTGAATGCACGTTCACCAGTTCTTGTCACCTCACCAGTCGAATTCTGAAATGCGTTTTTGCGAAACCAAGATGTCCGGGTGTAAGAGCGTCATGGAAATGTTTCAAAATGTTTATACGTAAGTGTTTGGGAATTATTGGTAGCCATTTTTTTTTCATGCCGGATCAAAATTCTTTTTGCATAACATTCTGTCAGTTACTTAAAATTCTTTCTTGACAGTAGATGGAATGGTCTAAGAAAGAATTATTTTTGCGATATCTGGATCTTTTTTTTTTTCTGTTCAATGACTTAGTTCATATCAGTTGCTGAAACAATAAATTCCTCTGGCATAGAAGATTATTCTACGACTGGGTTTCTAGAGAGGGTGTCAGCGTCCTTAAGTTTTCTGTTGGTTTCGTATGTTATAGAAAAGTCGTGTTCTTGAAGTCGAAGTGCCCACCTGGCGAGTCGTCCGGAAGAATCCTTGAAACTTATGAACCTGCAGAGTGAATGATGATCTGTAACAACAATGAAGTGCCTCCCTAAAAGATATTTCCGAAATTTGCTGAAGCCCATATTACGGTAGGACATTCTCTTTCAGTGGCAGAGTAATTTTTTTCTTTTTTCCTCAAGGTTCTGGACGTATAGGCTATGTCTTTTTCGACTTATATCTGAATCAAAACTGGCCCCACATCGTAGCCGCTAGCATCCGTATGAATTTGCACTGGAGCATTTCCATCCCACATTCCTAATCAGAAGTAAGTGATCTCTTCAGATTGTTAAAAGCTTCCTTTTCTCGAGAACCTCACTTAAATTTAGCGCTACCTTGTAACAGAAGTTGCAATGGTTCAGCATGATAACGAAATCCTTTACTAAATCTTCGGAAGTATAAGAAGATACACGGGAAGCTTCTTTCGTCACGCACTTTTTTCCGAACTGGAAAGTTGCTCACGGATCTCACTTTCTTGGGATCCGGTCAGACTCCTTCTCTGAATACAAGATGGCCAAGTACTCTAACTTCTCTAGCACCGAAAAGATACTTTTTTTGATTGAGTATAAGACCTACTTCTTGAATGCCCTTAAAAATAGTCGTTAATCGAGTAAGGTGGTCTTCAAATGTCCCTCAAAACACAATGATATCGTCGAGATAAAAA
The DNA here is from genome assembly GCA_026543055.1 of Argiope trifasciata. Classification (NCBI taxonomy): domain Eukaryota; kingdom Metazoa; phylum Arthropoda; class Arachnida; order Araneae; family Araneidae; genus Argiope; species Argiope trifasciata. The sequence continues at coordinate 946,607 of JAPMOQ010011580.1, forward strand.
AGCCATATGGTGCACTTTAGATTTTGTAGGAGATTATCGATCATTTTCTCAAACGTCGCAGACGCATTGTACAGCCCAAACGCATGACTTTAAATTCGTATAAACCTTCTGGAGTTACGAAAACAGTTTTTTCTCTATCTGCTTCGTCTACTTCGATCTGCCAGTAACCAGAGCATAAGTCCAGGGAAGAAAAGAATTTTGCCACTTTTAAACAATCAAATGTGTCGTCAATCCGAGGTAGAGGTAAATATCTTTCTTAGTGATCTTGTTCAAAAGACAATAATCTACGCAAAAACATCAGTTTGCTTCCCTTTTCTTCACAAGAACCACCGAAGCTGACCATAGACCTTCAGATTGTTGTATTATACCTTTCTCAAGCATTTTCTCCACTTCTTCGTGAATTATTCTCCTTTCGGTTGGTGATACTCGGTATGCTCTTTGACTAATAGGGCGTGATCACCAGTATTAATTTGGTGTTTGACTTTCGTCTGTGTAGTTTCAGATTTGTCCTTTTCGGTAAATATTTCAGAAAACTGTTTAAGTAGTTTCACAAGTTCGTCTTTTTGTTTATCACTTAATTCTTATTTGTATTCACCATTAATGCGCATAAATAATTTTCATCTAGATACTCAGCATGACTGATTCAGATTCCTTTAGGAATAATCTGTTTTTCAAGATGTATATTGGAGCTAGAGGTTGACGAAAAGCTTATTTTCTCAGACACATTTAATGTCATTTGTCAGATCTTAAAATGGAGGACACCTTTACAAACTCAAATACCTCAAAAAATGCTAAAGAACTACAAACTCAGCTTGTGAAGTTATGTTAAATAAGAGGTATGATTCTCCACAAATGGCGTGCAAAATTCATACACCTTTCAGACCTCCCTCGGCTATATGATCTTATAGGTCTGATTGGTCCTGTTGTTTCAAAGTACAAGAAATTTATGAAAAGACTCTGGTTATTGAAGGGTTTGGATTGAATTTATTTTACAACTCTTATATATTGAGCAGCTGGAAATCCCTCAATATTTTCCTTCTAATGTCAGAGTAGTCCTTCATGGAAGAAAATGTATGTTCCAACGCATTTAATTTTTTCAATGATAATATATTTCGGAAAATTTCTAAAACGTATCAATATATTAAGAGAAATATCTGCAAAATATTTTGGCTGATTTTTATACTAATAGATTCATTAGAAAATTTGAGAGTAAAAATGAAATACAGTCACGTAGACCGCACCTCTTGAGTTAATGTTTAAATGAGGGTGTGATATAGTATTGTAATTTTATAATGTTTTAATAATTTAATTATTGTTAATCAAATCATAATTTGTTTGATAATAATTAAGTGTTGAGTTTTACAATAACTGTTTTTACATAGGGTATGTAAAATTTCGTTGAGTTTTACAATAAACTGCTTTTAAAACTACACTCCGCTTCATCCTTTGTGTAGAGGCAGCAGCATTTGTTCTTTTATAATATATTTTAAATGGATCTAATTTATTTTAGAAATGGAATTTAAATCGTCTCAAAAAATTTGCCATTTGATTGCTTAGTTGAATGAATAAAATCAACGTAAAACTTCATTCGGTTTTTATTTTTTTAAAAAGAATGATAATGCTTACATATTCAATTGAAGCTGCTTCTGGATTCAGTCAAATGCATTAACATTTTGTAGATATTTCAAAAGTGCCATTTAAATTACAAAATTCAAAAAAAAAATTACAAATAAAGGCAAGTAACAAATACTTTGAGTTTCATAATTATTTGTTTCATTCTACTATTACCTTTATCTTCAGAATTTTGTGAAAGATAATATAGAGCACTGAAGTTGGTCAACAGTCAACCGAATATAAAACTTTTGGATTAATTAATGCTTTTTTTTTTCTATTGACAAACTTAACATACGCAATGCGTACACAAATGGTCAATTAAAGTATCGCAAACCAAAGTTATAACTCTAAAATTTTTTTTAAATGTATGTTCTATTATTATTCATAAAAATAAGTTACATCTTAATAGAATTTTTTATACCAATTAATATTCATGAATTATTTTTATTATTAAATTTTTCTGTATATTTTTCCGACTTTTCGGTCTCTGATCTATGGATATTTTTCAGGCTGCTTATTTTTAGTCTATTGTTGTACAACGTATCGTACAACAATATACTTTGGGCGCAATGTAATCTTAAATTCTTAATTTAAAATAAAATAGATTGAAAATGATATTATATCACAAGATTTGAGCACGTTTGTAAATAAGACAACATTAAAATATTTGTTTTTAAAGTCGGCACCACTCATACTATAATTTTCGTTTTTATTGTATTTTCAAGCATATCATGATTTATAAATTGTTTACCTGTTGCATGATAAAAAATGAGTACAAAATCATACTATTTTAAATCTTACTTAACTATTATACTCTGTACTCTAACTATACTCTGTAACTATTATACTCTGTACTCTGTACGTACACGTAAGACTTTTTTTAATTAGAAATCTGTAATCCCTAAGTTAGAGCTATGCTGCATCTAACAGCTGCAAAGCGAAAACAGAGTATTTATTCACTTACTTTGAAATCACAAATGTTTTGGGGGTTAAACTAATACCGCTTATACTTCGAAAATATTTTTAAATGAAGTCTACAAAATGAATTCTTATGTAGATTTTAAAAAATCGTTATAAAAGTTTAATTTTTCCTTGGTTAGGATATCTTTAAAATCAGAGCAAAAATATACTAAAAATAATTATCTAGTCAAATTTAAAACTAAGTCGAAGATTTGTCATAAACCTTTTTTCAGTATAAAACAAGATTTTAAACTAAATGAATATATAATATGAGTCTATTGCACGGTTCACCGATACAATGGCATATTTATGCAGTAGAGCATATCTATCAACTTGTTTTCAAAGGAAAAAAAATGTTTCTGTTCTTTCATTTATATGCTTTATTACGAGTTACTATTTCTTTGTCAGAGAGAAAAACTAAGTTTTGGTTCTGGTTGGCCGATCTTATGATTTAGGTCAGCAGGGCGTTTCCAATGCAACCATGTCGAGAAATTGAGAAGTTTCTTTATACTTACGAAGCAAAACACATAAAAAGCAATTTCTTTTCGAAATACATTTTATGTGCAAGCATTCCATGACCTCTACAGCATAATTCCTCTTTGAAAACATTAACCATGTGAAAAATATGAAGACCTTCATTTTTATGAAAAATGCTATTTTACTACATAGAACTAAGGTAGTTATTAAATATACATTTATACAAAATTTTAGATATAGCAGCATTTTTAATTGGAAAATTATTAACAACAAATGTAAGTAAAATATTTATAGAAAAGTTTGAGATTTTATCTATAGAGGAAATTGTTGTACTTTAGAACATTTTGATATTATATGATTAAAAACTACAATTTTTATTTTATAGCCATGCTATTTTATGCAACATTTATTCAATTTAAGTTTTTACTATCTATAAAAAGTAAGATAAATATGATTAATTAACAAAAATGAAAATTGTAATTGCTTGCTACATTATCTGTGGTACAAGATTGACTTATACATTCGGTCAAAAATGTACCAGGCGATTGCCCGTTAACTAATTATCGCACCATGAAACTGTTGTTGTGGAAAAATGTTCTCCATAAATGTGTTCAACAGTTTGTCAAGCAGCGAGTAGTGTGCATGTTTCGATTTACGCAAACTTAATTTTCTGAATTTGAAACATCCAATTTCAGATGCATACCCGAATTCTCCAGATTAAAATAGTTCTAATACCTATACTATTTTTTTAATTTTGAGAAAATGGTTAGTAAGTTGTAAACAATTGAAATTTTCATATTCTATATTAAATGAAAGTTTCGTGCTTTTTAACAATCCATTCCAAATTATAATGAGTTTTTGACAATATTTCTTTCTTTACCTTAAAATGTTCATTGAAAAGTCAAATGTTGCCTTTTAAAAAATAGAAAGAATATTTTATAATTATTTTTAAATCCATAAGTTAAAAAATTTTGAATTTCAATTACCCCAAAAATTGATGCCAATCGAAATTTAAGACCGAAAACACCAATGTTTAAAATTTTATCTGATTTTACTAACTAGTTTTGAGATATGTAGCATAATTTCCGTTTAATATAACAGCATAATTTCCGTTTTCTTTGGGGGGAACTAAACTGTACTAATGGATTATTTGACAGAAATAAAAAAAAATTGAAAGAGAACAAAATACAAAGTATGTATTTTGACTTTGTTTTAGATAATCTTACATACAGATACATATTTCCTTTTGGAATTAACTTAGTAGAAAATTTTAACTTCTGTTTGAGATAAATGGAAACGGATTAAAGTTGTAGAAAGGATTTTCAAGATCTTTAATCAATAAAAAAATATTATAAATGTGAAATTAAGTGTTTGATTAAATGGAATACAAAATTAATTAATTGCGTTCGATTATGCAGTGTCAGTTGGCTTTGACAAAATACATTCTTAGAGATGAAACGTTATAAATGTATTCGGTAAATTGATTATTCTTGTTAAATGCTCTTCATGGTAAAAAAAAACAACAGCTAAATATTAAAAAATGCCTCTTAAAAATGATTCGAAATATAGTTTGGTGTAAATCTGAAGAACATATTAATCAACACCATTATGTTCTCTATGCTATAATATAATATAAAATAATGGCTCCAGATAAGCACCAGTCTTTTATTTTTTTCGGCTTTAAAAGATCCTTGATTTAACCTGTTTTATTAATTAGAATTGTTTAACCTATCCGAAATCTTCGATTATTTTTAACGATATACCTTGAGAATATCATTTAACTATTTTAAAAAATTAAATATGTAAGTAAAAGTATGTTTCGTATTCATATATGATTATGTGTCATTGCTTATAATGGTGAACTTAAAAAAAAATACCTTAATCTTTCTTATAGCAAAATTATCGCACTAATGAGTGAAATAAGAACTTGAATGACAAATGTTTTAATAGAGCGGATCATTTACTGGGTTTAATACATCAAAAGGACCCTTAAATCTTTTTTCTTGCATAGCGTCGGTTATTTTGAATCGTTTTGAAAATCTATATATATCTGGGAATTCATTATTCAGGATAATTTAAGAGGCAAAAAATAAAGGGTTACAATTAGAAAATGTAAAGATAATGCAAATATAAATATGTAGGTGGCTGCTTACGTGAATGCATTTTGCATATTTTTATAAGGTACATACAATTTAAACGACATTTTATTTTTAAAATCAGCTTTTATTGATTACAAACAATAAGAAGTGTCTAAATACTTTTTTGACGGATAATGTTTCGGAGCATAAGTTTGTCAGTACTGCTTTTAGTCCTGTTTCGTCTAGATTCCATAGATGCTGAATGGGAGAGAACGTCATCTCAACTATGTCTAGAAGAGACATATTAGCATCCTCTCCTTTTAAAATTCTCCCCCCAAAAGTTTTCGAAATCGATACGGCTGAAAGCTATTGACCATGACACACTTGACTTCTCTGACTTTCTATTATGTAATTTTACTGCTTGCTTTTTTATAAATAGTCTGAATAATGCTTGCTTCGTTCCATTTCTCAAAAAAATTCCATTGCCACTAAAAACCTTTGAGACGGATTCTGAACTTTTTACTTCGTCAATCAATAATTCATTTTTGCTGCTTTGTTTATCTACTCTTTAAAGCTTCTTCTTTTACAGAAAATGCCTTAGTAGTGTCGCTACTTTTCTTTCTCAGATTTCTTAAAAGCCGTCAAAAACTGTAACTTGATTACCAAACACAACACGGCCCTCTAACTGAAATTTTCTTTTCTCTTTCAGCACACAGCGATTTAGTATCGTGTTTTAGAACCTCAAGAACAATATTTTTACGTTTATCCTCTTATCCTGGGCATGAAACTATAACCCGAAAAACAGAAAGATGACTAAAATTATACAATGTGATTCCACCTTCTTAAATTCGGAGCGATAGTTGCTATATTCATAAAAGTAATGTCTAGGTATAATAAGGTAACCATGCACTATGGAATGAAATCACCTACGGGCTACCTGGTGGGAAACCGTGGATAGAGCATTCCGATCTCAAAAACAGAGCAAGATAGGGAAAAAAAAGTGATGTACAAAGACGTAGAACACCATCGATTTACGAAAGAAACCTAATGGACATTAATGCAAAGAATGATAACAAAATCGGATTTGTTTTTTCCTTATTTCCTACACTGTGACGTCACGAAATTTAGATTGAAGGAAAAATTATTATCTTTCTGGCAAAAAACGACATCGAAATGTGGTACAGAAGTATCGCTTGTAATTCTCAATGCTACAGAACGTAATACCCAGTTTTGTGGAGAACCTGCCTTTAATCTGAGGAATCTATGGTTTCAGTATGACGGCGCCTGCACACAAGACATCTCCAGCGAAGCACCTAGTCAAAGAATTCGAGAACCAAATAATTGGCTATGGCGATTTCGAAGATTGACTTCCTCGTTCTCATGGTCACAAATTTTTCCTGCATGGATATCTGAAAGAGTAGATGTATGCAATTCCTCCACAAATATTACAGAACCTTAAACGGTGCATTATGGACGTTTGTGCCAAAATACACCCTCTATGCTCTAACGTGTGTAATGTGAAATTCAGAGCTTGATTCAAATGTGAATTGCAGATGATGGTAAGAAATTTGAACATCTCAAATTTCTTACCGTCATAACTAGTTATTTTTATTATTATTTTCGTGTTCATGTTATTTTTTCACTTTACAATATAGGAAATCACGAAAAGTCAAATGCGCGTTTTAACCATAATTCGCATTAACGTCCACAAGGTTTCTTTTCGTACTAAATCGAGGATGATCTGTAACTTTGTAAATCCCATTTTTCCATATCTTGTTCTATTTTCAAGCTAGGAATAATAACAGCTTTCTACTAAGTGGAGCCGTAGATGGCTTCATTTTATAGCGCATGGTTACTTTACTGTACCTAAACACCACCTTTAATTAATATAGCAGCAATCGAAGTTAAGAAGGTGGCAAGGGAGAGAGATAATAATTCGGTGGAGATAATATATATCTCATGAAGGATACGTTGTAGGATATTATATGATTATGATAAAAGATGTGATTATTTATAGTTTTAACATTTAGTAATCTTTACTGACTAAATTCGGGATTGCACACCACATACAGTTTTATTTACCAACATACTGCTGAAATTGGAACATATAGGAAATTCTAATATAATTCTTGAAGTTTGGAAAAAATTCAGCATAATTCTCAAGAATCTTACATAGAAAAAAATGACAAATGAAATCAAATACAAGATTTGAATAGTAAATCATAATATGTTTCTACTGTTCGTTTTAAGAACCAGAGACTATCATTTTGGGATGATTTTACCCAGCAATGGAGAGATAGGCAGTAAGTAGGATGAATGCATTCCTTGCGTTCTTCATTAGATCCTAATTCCCATCCTATAAGCACCACTTTCTTTTGATTTTTTTTTCTTACCTCGCTAGTCATTTTGAACCGTAATAACTTATTCTCAGTCAAAACTTGTGTAGTTATAGTTCATATGGCAGATTCAGTTTTGAGGTTTTTTTTTTTTTTGCTGGTGCTATGCTGCTCATAACGCTCATGTCTGGCTCAGAATTTTTTTTAGTTCTTCAGAAGTACAGTATGAGCGAAAATATACAGTATTGAAATGAAAAATGAGCAAATTTGCATTTAACTGAAATGAAAAGATGAAGAAAATTACATTATTGTCATCTGTGAGTTTATTTTACTTCAGAAGAAATTAACTTACATTCACACACCTTATTAGCGTGTTGATTTACAACGGTATGTGTAATGTAAAGGCCTTATCACACGGCAAAATATTTTCGGCCCTTTCCGTCAGCAAACGACAGCGGAAGTGACGTCACTTTGTGTGACGTCGCTTCAAAGTTTCACATGTTTGGTTGAATTTCGTTTGCGGGCAATATTTACGACGACATTTTCGAACCGGTTACAAAAAGTTGTCGATTATGAAACTTGCTTGACCGGTTTTGAGGGTAGAAACGGAAAAGTGTTGGAGAAATTTCACCGTATGATAAGGCCTTAAGTGTTCAAAGTGTGCACTTCCTCGCTGTTGACAGTGTTCATATCGTTCAAACAGATTCTCAAACATATTCTGAAACAAAGGTTGTTGCAGTCTCCTATAAAAAGAGATGGTTTTTATCACGTAATGCACGCTGAGTTTTGGGTGTTTTTTGTTGAATACACTCTCACTTGAATGCACTCTCTTTTAACATTCTCCACAAGTAGACATCAAGTGGTGTAAGATCGGGGAAATGGGACGAGTATGGAAGGTCAGTGCTATGTGAAATGATTCGTCCTGGAAAGTTTTCCGACAACACAGCTAGAGATTTTAAATAGGTATGGCTAGTCGCTCCGTCCTGTTGATACCGCTGTCTATTCATCTGAATGTTTCTTGCACGACAGAACTTTCCCAAATCCTGAAGAAATTATTCTGTCACTTATTAAACTGTCATATTAAACTTCTCCTGCAATTGTCCTGCTGCCTTTTTCAAACTAGGTCCGCTTTCGTGATCTCTTCTGTATCCGCGGAAATAATACTCAGCTATAAATACTTTTTTCTCCATCGAGAGACCCATTTTTAACAACAACAACACAACACAATTTCCTTTTCACTACTGCGAACATGTGTAGTTGGAGCTATACCTCGACAACAAACGCAACCATGAGTTCGAGAAGCGAGTTTCAGAACTGTATATTTTGGCGCATACTATATTAGTTTATTTAAATTAAATGAAGCACAAAAACTGTTACAGGGAATTTCCATTTGATTAAATCGAGTTTCTTATGAGTTTAAAATTTAACGTTAACTTAAAATTTGTAAACATAAAATGCAACTTAAAATAGGCATTTTTAAAAAAATCCTTTCCTTTTCTTTTTCGTAGCCAAAACTATTTGCCATTTTACGTTTTCTTTTATTGTGCTCTGTTTTGAATTCAAATGGCAAAATTAATTTTTTTGCCGAAAATATCGAACTGATTACAAAATTTCTTAATTTTTTTTATCCTTCCAACATTCCTAAATAAGTTTAATAATGTAGTCTATAGAATATTGATGTTTTTTTATATTAATTATTATTATTAATTTTTTCTGATGTATTTAGCAGCATTTTGGTAACAAATATACGCGACTAATAATCTCATATAATATGATACAGATGCATAAAAAATCGAATTTTGTTAAATACAAAAATAAATAATCGTCTTTAGATTTATTTTTATTCGCAGGAATTTCGCTAATGTTAATTGAAGCATCCCATTTGATGACTGAGATTCTTTATGTACTAGTATTTTCCTAAGTTTCGGATGACGCGTCTACTTCATTATTGAAACTAGGATAAAATTCAGCATGTTCATTCTTCTTAACGGCCAGACTCATTGATAACAAATGTACGAGGACATTTCTTTATAATTTCAATTACTTTTCCTACCATATTGGGAATTAATGCTTTTATATACTATTCCGTGCATCAAAAACTTGAATTTGTGTTGTCACTAGTCACAATATAAAAAATAAAAGAATGAAAGGATAACTGTATAAGCTCAAATATTTCTATATTTTTCTAAAATAGACTATGGAATAATAAAATAATATTAAAGAAATCAACATAAAATATGATATGTAAACACTTAAGCTAACTTTTTATATATACAAAAGCATGAATCAAAAATTCATTTAATTACTTAAAGTTTTGATAGATACCTTTAAGAGTTTTTAACACGAATGTTATTATTATTAAATTATCTTTCTCCGGATGAATCTTGATATTTTTGCAAGATTCCATTTTAGTAATTTTGAATTATCATCACCTTTTACCAAATCTATTTTATTTATCTTAAAAATCTTTTCACCTTGATACCGTTTAGGTCACAATTAGAGACGATTCAAACTATCTGAAGACCATTTTCTCATAAATGCCTGTGCTCCTTTTGGCATTATTTGCCACTTACTGAGCCTGTTCACTAGAATTTCTATCAAATCTAGTTGGGGCAAGGAGGTTAAAGATGAGCCTATCAAAATATGTGTTGGAATAAAGCCAAATCATCATTCGGATCTTTAGAAAGAGAGTAGAGAGGACGTTAATTTAAAACAACTTTTATTTGAGAAATTAATGCCCAAAATTTCTTGGGGGTACAATTTCCTGTGACCCTCTTAAGTTAACTCTTGTGTCCCACAAACCACCAAAATGAAGGGCAGCAGGAAAGTGGGCCCTTTGCACTCTCGCTCACCGTTTAAGACGGTGCATCATTTTGACATTTTATTTTTTTCAATTCGGATTGTTAAAAATACCTACAGAATGGTAAAAAGATGTAGATTATTTTTTCGGTCTAAGTATGGAATTCCTCGAATTTTTCTGCACTTTTTTTCATTAAATAATCTCCTTTAAAATTAGTGTAACTCCTACCATTTATAATTTAGTGTAACTCATTGATTGCACCTACAAAATATATTCCATTATCACTGAAAATATAATTAGGTCTATTTCTATGAGAAACAAAATCATATCTAGATGCATTGTTGTCGCTATAAAACATACAAAGACGCAAACATAACATTCATATGTATTTTTTTAATTTATGAACCATTAATATTGAATGGACCACAAAAAACAGTTATAACTTTAATAAATACCTCTAGAAAAAGTTACTTTTGAACTAGGTATATCAGCCATTGTATGATTTTGGCTTAGAACTCTTACTTAAAGACATCTAATATATTTTAAATATTTTTTTTATATGTTCTACCATTTATAATCCAGAAACGATTTCGAATGCTCACTAAAATAACTACCTGTATGGAAAAGTAAAACATAGAAATGGTTACTAAGCAATTCACTTAAATGGTTATTGCTGGACAACAAATTTGGGTGTTTTTGTTCGTTAAACAGAATGGAATATCTTAATTTACCCACGATGCGAAGTATGTTAGTTTTTTTCAAACATGAGGAGAGCTTAAAAAACAACTGATAACTTTTGTCTAAGTTTAAGACAGGGAATTTCTTTAGCAAAACAAACAGATTGTAAATTTTCCACCAAACAATAAGATTTAAATAATCAAGAAGTCGTTAATCTGCTAGTGGTTGTTTTCAAGTGGTTTCCTGCATTTTCTATGAAGCATATACATCGTGCTACCACTCTTTACATATTAATGAATGAAGAGCTCTTAAAAATAGCAGGTATTACCGCTATATTTTACATTAAGAGACACACTAGATCCACTGAATTACAACATATACAATGAATTCATGACAATCGACAGAATAACTCATGGCAAGTTTTTGAAGATGGGACGGATCGAACCACCACAATTCTCGATCAGAAATTTTCTCTTGATATCGTCTCCTCGGTACCATAGAAGCAGGATTTTATTTTTTGGTGGGAAGTAATGCCATGGATTATGACTGATAAATTTGAAACTCTGCTGCAAACATTTTCAGTATGATGTGATCTTTCTGAATCCAGGATAACACAATAGCTGAATCACTACTTTTAATACTTGAAAGTGACCCACAATCAAAGGATGGAGAGTGACCTCGGGTTTCTGCAGTACCTTCCTGGCGGACAATGCTAGCCAAGATGCAGAGTTATGCTGGAGGAGGCCAATATGTAGAGTTATATTGGAGATGGCCGATATCCAGAGTTATGCTGGAGGTGGCCAATATGCAGAGTTTGCGCCGTAAAAATTAAGCTAATTTCTTCGGATGGGATTAATAAAAAAGGCTAACGGATGAATTTATAATGGAAATTGCTTCAATGTTTAAATAAAAACAAAACAAAAAAAACTTTATATTTTGAAAAATAGTACTCATATTAAAGACAAATCTTAAATTTGTAGTTTAATCTTAAAAAATTCCTGAGAATAAAGAACTTAAAAAATCTTATTTTGCTATTTTCAAGCTAGATCTTACTTCATATATGTTCTCCGGTGGATAGATTCTATTTGAGCGCAGTTTTCAACAACCAAGAAACAAAGTATATTTCAAGAACCACTGAGAGTTTCGGAACGAAAGTTTGATACACATACGTAAAAGGGCCCGTTGAATCGAATTATCAAGAAAATAACGCTAATGAAAAAAATGTTGAGAATTGATCACGTTAATTAACTAGGTTTATGAATTTGTCTATCTCAACAAAGCTGTGTCTTTAAGCCATTTCCATCGATACTAATTTAGATGTTATTATAAATAACAGAATTACAGAGCTGTTTAACGACTGTACGATACTATATTATTTAATGTTCAAAAACATTATAAAATATTGTGAATATTGTTTAATGTCATATAATATTTCGCAACTTATTTGTATTAGCGATAGTGCAGAGAATATAGCTAAACCAAGAGCTGTGTATTCTGAACAGTTTAGCATTTCCCAGCAAACTGTCTCTTACCTAGTTTTCATATAAAAATCACTGGAGGAGAAAAAAATTTCACAAGCGGTGATCAAATGAAAAGGTACGAAACGACACTGTGAGCATAAATGACGATTTTATTCAAAGTTTACATTATAAGCCTAAGACAACGACCCCATTCATTAAAGAGACGAATTATTCCTGGTTCCCAGAATTCTTGTGGTAGTGACGGGACCCAGTCCTTCTTAACATTCTTGAGTTCGTTAACCGATTTGAAGGGCTTCTCTTTCAGATGTTTTTTCAGGAGACAAAAAATATGAACATCGCTGGACGACATGTCCAGACTGTAGGGAGGATGGTCAAACTGCCTCCACTTGAATTTGGCATAGAGCAGAACCACACCCTCCGTGAATAGTCCTGGTCTTTTATTCTTGATGGACTTGCGTAATCTTCGGAGTGTCGCACAGTACACATCGGAGATTATGGTTCTTCTGTCCTCAAGAAATTCAACAAGTAGCGGAACTTTCAGGGCTAACTCAAGGGCGGTCTGAAGGGCTGGGTCTCGTCACGACCACAGGACAAGAAATCCTTCGGTTCGTTAATCAATGGGGTCGTTATGCTCCGGCTTACGATGTATACTTTGAATAAAGTCTTCATTTATACCCACAGTGTCGTTTCGTACCTTTTTATTTGAACTCAGCTTGTATTTCCTGAAAAAATCATTGAATGATTTTTCTTGGTAAATAACAAAAAAAATTACGAAAAAATTTTTCCAAATTAAAAAAAAAATTCATTGAAGCATTCATCTGAATATAAGATGAATTTACTTATTATCTATCAGATAAATCAAATATCATTACATTATACTTCTCTTTCTTATTTTCTTTCCTTATCTCTTCTTTTAAACAAGAAACTTCAAATAAAGCAAAACAGTCACATAAAAGCATAAAACATCGTACATCTCTTTAAAACCAGTTGTCGAGATGACCATTTGAATTACATTCAATATAAGTATTCATAAAAATCTCTTCACTTAGATGGAGAATAAACAAAAAACTAAATAAAAGTATCTAGAATTTTAGGACACATAAAATAGTTTATTTCATTTAAAGTTTCGGATACATTACCAGCATATCCAGGCAATATGCAAATTATATGAACATTCAAGTTAACGACATCAAAAATGAACTAGAGCTGATAATTTGATTGATCCAGCCCATAAAGGCAGGAACTTTTATATAAATACTGGGTATGTCAGATCTGCCACATCCAAGGCTCCAGGAAACTAGGCCAACTAACTCATGATAGCCACCGATCTCGCAAGCAAGAGGACCTCCAGCATCTCCCTGAAAATTAAAAAAAAAAAAATGTAAATTAAAGTTATGATTTTATGCAAGTCAAAGATTTAAAATATCTGGAATTTATCAAATTTTTATCATCCTGCTTTTGAAGCGACTTTTTTTTTCTTCTTGTCAACGAATTCTGTAACTAAAAATTATAACTATCACCTTTCTTAGTAATGAATCTACAGTCACTTGGTTAAGGATAAATTCGTGGCTCTTTAACTCATGATAAAACTTGATTGTGTCATCGTCTATTGGTCAAAGTGATCTAGGGGCGGGGCATCTGAGACAGAAATCTTTAATATAAGTGACAGTGAATGTGGTCAGAATTTTTTCATTCTCAGAAATCCCGAGTTTCTACATATTTTCCCCCCAAGACTCTGACTTCTTTATTTTTAAACAAACATACCATTAATGCATTATTCAAGACGTTTTCATTATATCTACGAAACGAATGAAAACATCAGTTTAGACTAAAATAACAATTTTTTTTCAATCTCTGCTTTTTCTAAAAAATTCAAATGGATTCGAATTCTGTTTCATATTGTTTTTGTCTTTCTGTTTTATTCCATGTCATTATTTTCTTAATGAAAAAAATAGACAATAACTGCAAATGAAGTGAAGAGGTGAAAATTTGCTAGACTTCATTTAAACAACCTTGGGCAATTTTATTAAATGAAATTATTTCGGAAAAAATACATTTTTTACCTTTCATCATTTTGCTTCTTTAGTTCAAATGCGAAGTAAAAATTTTTGTCTGAGAAAATGAATAAAATTGCATTCCTTCCACCTTTAGTAAGTGAAACTTTCAAGTATATAGTCATCTTCTTACACAGAAAGAGAAAATACTGATGTAATTTTTGATTTGAAATATACAAGATAAACTAAGATGCAAAAAAAAATACCTGTGTTAAGAAAACTAAAAAAAAAATTCATTTTGATTTGTTGTCGAGAATGCATTCAATGATATGAGTGATGGAGAGAGGAATAAAATTGTTTGAAACTATGCCTTTCCATGCATTACGAAATTATGTAAGTGAAACGTAAAAATAATGATTAATTCAAAAAATTTCATTTTACCGTGGCAGTAGATGAATTTGGTGGTGGTGGGTCTAATGCCACTTGTTCATACCAAGCCCGAATGAGCGGTACTCTTTCGAACTAAGGCAGAAGTGTACGCCTTTCGTTGTTAACGAGCACCGTCAAGGTGAAAGTACAATTTTGCTCGAACACACACGACACAACTCTTTTTAGAGGGCGGTGGAACTCATTCATTCACTCATTCATACATCTACCTACAAGTCAGAATTTAGATCCAAATCAGAGACCCACTCACCCCTGATTCAGTACCTCCAGAGGTATAATTTGTATGGGAACTTGGTGGACTTTGCAGTTAACATGCCCCAACTGCCATTAGCCAAGACAGCGGTCTTCGGCCGAAACGAGGACAGAACTCGCTACCTTTCGGTTACAAGACTGACGCTCTACCAACCAGGCTGCCGCGGCCCCAGATGAATTTAAAATATCCTATGCACAGTCGATGGGAAGAAAAAGTTACTCAGCATATTCCGCTGTCAATTATCGTAAAAGAAACTAAAAATATTACTTTAAAGATAGTAATGTATGTTAAAAGACGTTGCTCCCAAAATGTTCATACGAGTTTTCTATATATTTAAAACTGTACACACTGAAATTTTCTACAGCAACACCTTTTTTTAATCCCGTAATTCCTCGTGGAAAGAATTTCTCAGTATTTAAATTTTGGTTAATGTATTATGATTACGTCGAGAGATATTTAGCATTTTCACATAAGAGATTTAGCCTTTTCTCCACATTTAAATGTATAAAATCTAGATACTCCCTGGGCGTCAGTAAATAGATTTTTAATTTTTAATTTTGAGACTTCGGAAGCAACTGCAAAATTACAATTTGTTTATATATATGTATATCAAATTAGGACCGAAATTTTCTGGAAGAAATTGGATTCTTCTTTTTAATAAAATTTTTTCAAAAGCATAGAAAGTCTTGTCGAAATTGCACAAGAATTTAAATCGACATTAAGGTCTAAGTATCACAATGTAAAGTTTGCCATATGAGCGAAAGAATTAAAACCAAACAGGCATTTGTTTGTTTGAAAAAAATATGAATCATAATAGTAAAAATTGTATATAACTGATCAATATTTAAAAAACTAACTGATTTTTTAATACTTCATTTCCATATTCCTTTAAAAGTATATAATTTTCCTATTCTCCCAGATTGCTTCTCATAAACAGACAAAAATGTTACACCACTTTATTTTGCAAGTGTATGAAAAAAAAGGATACATTTAATTAACTGATAAACGTGAACTGTAACCGAACAACTTTTTCAGTTTGCTCGTAGCGGCAGCTTAATAAAACTCTCTGTGCTCTAGAGACATGGATTAAGAATGATGTTTATCCCGAGGATTTTACTTTTCCCTAAATGTTTGTATTATTTTTTTTTTGTTCTATTATAGTTAATCGTGTGGTCTGTCCTTTAAAGCTTCTTTTAAAACATTCAAATTATTTAAGCTTCATTCCTTAAGAATTTTGTTACTCTCCAGCAGGAATAATTTTGGCGGCCAACAGTAACTGGTTTTGTTTGCGGTTACAAAATCAATTTTCCTCCATGCTTTACCAGCAACTTTGAACTCCATGCAAACGCATTTTAAATACGAAAGTTTTTATTACATGAAACGACGTCGACAGAATATATGAATATTGTAGGACACCTCCGAATACGTTCTTTAATTTATTTTATATATCTTTAATTCCCATTACTGTAGTATTATTTAACCCTTAAATGGGGATGTGCGGTCTGTGAGACCGCTAGCGATAGTCTTGCGGTCACCCCTATTCTATTTTTAGCTCAATCGAATGGATTGACCTTGTAGCATCCTGTTTTGTGACCTACAATACACGTGCCCTTTTTCAACCGCTTTCAGCGAAGAGTTTTAAATTTAATTCCTTTTTTTAAGCGTGGTCTCTAAGACCTCAACTCCCTGTTGGTGTCACAGCAATAAACGAGGCTCAACAGATGGCGCTAAAACTTAGGCTTCAAAATGTCGACCAATTTACGGATCATAATATGAAGCAGTGCTCCAGATACTTTAAAATGAAGTAGAAAATGACTTTAGTGATAAGGATAATTGTACAGAAGAGTTTTTTGATTAAAGTTCGCATTCATCTGATTCTGATACATATGTTCAAACATAATTAATTTTTCAAGTGTTAATTTAGTTTCAAAAATTTGTAAAATTTGTTTATATAACAAGAGAAATTTATACACAATTTACAAGCTGATTTTCATACCAGTTCTTAACATGTACAATTAAAATGCTCTAGAAACACGTGCTATGAAAGTCACACAAGCCGATAAAGAAAAGAGTCAATTTTACCCAAAGTCATTTTTTTTTTCATAGAATTGTTAAATTTTACACTACATTGTTACCTATATACCTTTATATACTGGAAAAATTAATATGATTTAAAAAGTATAAAGTAATATGCTTAATATGTTTTTCAAGAATATTATTTATTATAACAGGTAATTTGAAAAGAAAATGTAGGTTCCAACGCATTTACTTTTTTCAATAGTAGTATATTTTGAAAAATTTCTGAAACATATCTATATATCAAGAAAAATATCTGCAAAATATATTGGCAGATTTTCATACTAATACCTTCATTAAAAAGTTTGAGTGTCAATGAAATGCGGTGTCGTAGACCACACCTACCCAGTTAAATCATAAAATTTCACCTCCCCCAGTTAAGGGTTAAATAGTTAAACCGTTGATTTATGACGCATTTCCCCCCCCCCCCTTCAGATAAGAATAGAAAGTTGAAAGAAGGGATAGTTAGAGGAATAACGAGGGGACCGAGAATTGTTGGAAACTGTAACGAATTAGCCAATGATGTTTCAACAATGAATTTTTTTTTAAGTGAAAGCACATTCCCAAAAATATTTTTTCAGATAGGTAACATTACTATTTGATGATACAGGGGGTCGTAAATTACTGAAAATGAAAAAGTAGTTTGAAAATCTTGTCTGCAAAAATATTGAAGAAAACTAAAAACCTGAAAATAGAAGGAACTTTATACTCTCTCATTTAATATAGAGTGAAAATTGAGGTGTATTTAGGATATTCAAGAAAAACTAAAATGGGTTCCAGAAAACATCCCAGCAGAGGGTGTGGCTACGTTTGAAAAATAAATTCAGAAAGGCGATAGTAGATGTTAAGATGCCATAAAATATAAGGTGGCAAGTAACATTTATTCAGTGAAAATCGCAAAAACAGACGTCAGGAAATACCCGAGCCTGGCGAGGAGAATGGCTCTTTGAAAGCCAGGATTAGGAAGAATTAAGTAAAGAAGAAGCCTCCTCGTATGTAAATTTTCCATGCGTTTGGGGAAAATAAAAGAAACGATCAAGTATTTTCCCCTATAAATGTCATCTGCGACCTAATGTTTTATGGTAATTTTTCACCTCCTTCATGCCTACTAACACTTGTCTAAAATTACCTTTCGAATTCGGCAACATCGGTACAACATTTTTCTTTAAACATCTGTTGCAGCGACTTTTTCTGGTGCTCAATTTAGTTTCTCTTGCATAGTGATGCATAGTACGAGGTCTTGTTAAAATGTTATTGCATTTTAAGCTGGAATATCAAGGGTTAATATATTGTTATTTTAGGGATTGAGGTCTCATTGACAAACTTGAGGTCATCGATTACGATTCTTCTTTAGCTACATACACCAATTTTCGATTCTGGTGCACGTGCTTTTACTACCGTATTTGACATGGAAATATATGCATAGATTATATTTTAACAGAGAAAAATAATGCATGATGCATGGGTGGTTCCTTTTTGTTATTTAAACTACAAAAATGGGTCGAAGCATAAAATTTATAGTTTCCCGAAAGAAAAAGAAGATGTATTTGGTGATCAAACGAGAGATTTTACACAGACGGAACATAGCAAGGTAAGTGGCTGTAATGTTGCTGTCCTTTAATTAGCAATTTATTGTTTGCTTGCGCGTTGTTGATTTCTTCAAATGCTATGTTTGAGTAAGCTTCAGTTTCGATTTTTATTCGTTTTTTATGGGGGGAAAAATGTTACCCATTTTTGGACTTCTCGCGCCATACACTTATCTGTTGGGTTTTTCATAATATTATTAAGAGTCAAATTGATCTAGAGTGTAAATATAAATAAAAATTTTAGTGCAAATATAAGTAAAACAGTTTATTCCCAATACATTCTTCAGAAGAAACATTGTAAAGACTTCCGTAAAATATTCTTTAAAATTTTCTGTATTTGTATAGCCTGAAAGTTTGACTAGTTATTCCCCCTCCAATTATCATATCTTTAAATTAATGCATTTCCCACATTGATAATATTTATAAGAAACTTCAACTCATTTATTTAGAATTTCAAGTTCCTCTTTACATTAACAAAAATTTCGATTCCTTAAGTTTTCTGAAACTTCGTGAAGTCAATACTGAACTTTTTAGAAGCTGTCTTTTCAAATTAAACGGGGTCGCGGTGGCCTGGTGGTAAGATCTCGGCTATACAGTTGCACATTGGTGCATTTGGGCTCCCTGTTACCCAATAGCCACTCAGGAAAAACCTCAATGGTCTCTAGTCGACCGTGGGAAAGTCCGCTGTTAATCCACCCCTGACCCTTCACAATGAAACCGCGAGCTGCGGTGGTTTGGTGGTAAGGTCTTGGCTTCGAAAAAAAGGGGTTCCAGGTTCGAGACTCATTTCCAACGAAGAACTGTCGTATGAGGGTGTCTCTTGCACGTTAAATCTGTCAGGCCAAACGTCCTCCCGTTGGTGTGATGTGGTGTGGAGAGGGGGGTGCCAATTCAGGTGTCGTCCTCGTCATCTGATCGTGGTTCAAAATGACGAGGTCCGTCCCAAAATAGACCTCGTTAATGCTTTAAAACGGGAAGTTAATATAACTAAACTAAACTTTCAAATTAAATAAAATCGAAATACTGTTCGATACAAGAAAGAGATTATTTTAATTGCTTAAAATAATACTTCAAATGTTATTTAATCTCAACTGCAAATGAAAATGAGAATAAGAGTTATTTTTTCACAATAAATTTATTACTAAATACTTATTTAAATTTATGATATGAAGAAACATGATAAAAATCATTAAAAAAAATTTAGAAAATTTTTGGGGTTAAAAGTAGTATTGTCCTTGTATTAAATGCAATATTTTAAATATGAAATTAGATAAAATACATAATTATTCTGGAATATATTAATGTATTCATACCTTGTTACTTGTTGGTTGTAATGCAATATAAAAATATGACAACAGGATCGATTTTTTTTCTTTAACTCTCATCTCTACTTTAATCTTTCCCAAAAAAGTTTAAGCTTGAAGCATAGCTTATATGCCAATAATTTTTCTCCCTGTTTTTATCGAACGATAAACATATACAAATTACCTGACAAGCATCTTGCTGACCTTGGCCTCCAGCACAGAAGCTGTTAGCAGGAATAATAAATGGATTTGTTAAAGCTTCTGTAACATTATTCATGCATTCCGTATCATCTATAATAGGTACTTGGGCTTCTCTTATTTTCAGGGACATGTCACCATCTGCAAGAAGTAACTAAAGAAATAAAAGGGCACACTTAGACGCATCAACAAAAAAAAAATCAAACTTATGAGTAGAATAAAATACCTTTGGATACAAAGCCATAGCCAGATACGGTACATTTCGTGTTTCCTTGGGGCATTTGACCAGTTGTTGGTAAGCATATAACACAAACATTATCATTAAAATCGAGTGGTTTTTGCAGGCGTAATAAAGCGATGTTGTTGTCCAGATTGACACTATTGAAGTTATGATGAATGAATGATGACAGAACTCGAATCGTTTGTCCTTTCTCATTATCTTCGAGACTTTTCAAATCAGTTACACCTGCTCGAACAAAAAGAACTTGATTGTCCTTCACAGGCCTGCAAAAAAATGCCTTTAATATCAGATTAAAAGTGCACGAGCAGAAAATAATAAGTATGAAACTAACGGTTTTACAAAGAAAAAAAATCCTCGGATTTATTTATTTATTTTGTAAAATTTTATTTAATCTGACTTGTTCCTGTTTAGAAATGAACTTTATCTGAAACTTATGGAATTTTGTAATCGATTCTATGACGACATCCTGATGTGCCTCAGTTTTGAAATTTTGTACATTTAAATATGTTTGGTGGAAAAATATTATTTTAATATTTTCAGAATGATCAAAAAATTAATTAAGTTTCAATTCTTTGATAGTAACACCAATTGGAAATAAATTGAGAAAAACTGATTTCAAAATTGCTTACAACTTTTAATAATCTTCTATATAAATAAAAATGAATGTTTGTCTGTATGTCTCTTATGCGTGGCCGTACCACTCATACAATTACTATAAAATTTTGACTACTTTATACTTGCATTTACGGGATGGTTATAAGTTAAATTATCTAATGCATAAAAAATATTTTTGGACCTATTTATTGCATCTATTAACCATGGAGTAACCAAGAATAACTCGATAAGGAGACATAAAATATTCAGTAAAGATGCTAAATTCAAGTTAGACATTAATTTTTCCTAGCTATTTTACGTAAATATATGTAAGTCTTTCTCTGAGGTAATAGTTTTATTAAAGAGTGTGCGAGAAAGTTTTAGGGAAACCAATTCTATAGATTTGAAATTTTAACTAAACATTCAATAAAATTTTAACGTTTTTTGAAGAAGCGTCTGAAAGTATTACAGTACAATTAATTTTAAACCATCTCAATTTTTCTCGGTTTAATCAATTTTAAAGAAAAATATTTTTATTACATTTTCGAATATTAGAGAGTTCTGAAAGAATATTAAACAAATTACGAGATACAATAAACAGTTTCTTTCATTACCATACTGAAAGAACACCAAGGTTTGCAATTCTAAAAGAATACACAAATCTAATGCATAAAAATGAATATTTATTTTTAGAATAAAATAAAAAAAACAGAATAAATACTATTTATGCTTCTCCTTTATATATCCTTCAATTTCAATGCATGTATTCATTGCCGACAAGAAAATAAATATCATTCTTCCTATCATTCTTAATTAAACAAGATAACTATACCAAATTTAAACGATATTTCTCAATAATTCTTCCAATCTTCTGCGGCAGCAACGCGCCGGGTTACGGCTAGTAAGTTATAAATTAAAAAATAAATGGTTCAAAATATGTATAAAAAAAACTTTCTTGCGAGCTATTAAGCTGTTGTTTATAAAATTGATTTTCATGAAATATAATGAGTGAAAAGCAACAATAATGATAAAAAATGATAGTATAGAAATGCGCTTTGATTCCCTTGGATATTACATATGGAAAAAAATTATGTTTTTACTAAAGAAAGTTAATGAAATGACTTTGAGAATCACTAAAAGAAAAATATTAATAATAATTAAAAATTTAAATTATTAATTTTAATAAAGCATAAATATCTTCAATTCTTTGCTTTGCTTTCTTTCTTTGGATAATTTAGTTAGCTTGATAGACTGTCCTACAAATTGGCATTTGATTAGATTCCGTCTAGTTTATAGAAACTCATTACTGAAAATGTACATGCAAGAAATTGTTGAAATCTTCCGAATATTTTAACATAAGTTTGTCTATTTGATGTTTATCAAAGGATATGCGAAGTACATATTTACTACAGGGTGTGCCAGAGAAACTTATTTATTTGAAAAAACTCCCGAGAGGTGAGTTGGGTAGGTAGAGGGGTGATATGTTGTGCTACAAGAGGGGAAAATCCCCAAGTTTGTTTATCCCTCTAGTTAGCTGCCATCATGCTCTGGTCTAGAGAACAGCGAGCCTTCGTCGTCGAGAGCTTCTTTTCTAACAGTCGCTCACTTGTTACAACGTAACGTGTCTTCCACGCTTGCTTTGAAATTCCTCCTCACAGACCCATTCCTGGCCATAATTTGATTCTGTCAAGATTAACTCATTTTTTGAGTATCTCGAAACCCAGAAATGGACATCAACGGACCACCAGAACTCCGGAAAATGTCGAAAGATTGAGGCAGTCAGTTCTGCGTTCGGCTCGCAAACACGCAGCTGCTCTGGGAATTTCTGACACCAGTCTTCAACGAATTCTCCATCAAGACCTCCAATTTCATCCCTATTAATTGGCTGTTGTGCAAGAATCAACTGAACGCGATTTTGTTGCCCGTCATAATGCACGTGAAAGGTTGCTTGACAACCTGCCTGAAGACGCGGTCATTTTTTTCAGTGACGGGGCTCACTTTGAAATCCCTGGTTTATGTCGATCGACCACGGACAATAACTGACCTAAAAAACAACATTTGCGACGCCATTGCCAACATACTGATTGATATGCTGCAAAGAGTGGACACGAACTTCAAAAATAAACTCAATCAGTGTATTCGCAATGGGGGTCGCCATTTAATCGATGTCATTTTTAAAACTGTATGAAAAAAAATTGGAATATTGTATTCTCAAAAAAAAAAAAAAAGAATTAAAACAATAACTGAAGTATTTTTGTTTTTATTGATCTTTCAAATAAGCAAGTTTCTCTGGTCCACCCAGTATAAACCTTTTTTTTTTTTACATAGGAAATTAAGAAATTTTTCAGAAAAAAATTGCAAAATTTTGTTTCTTGATTGAATTTATTCCACAATTTACAGCTCATTATATTTCTGAAGCTTTTTTCTTACATATAAAAATTCAAAATATTTACAATAGCATGAAATTATACATTTATACATAAAATATGATCAAAACTTTCCCCAAAACTAATTTTTTTCCATTTTTCCAAAAAGACTGGACAAACAGTCTAAAGAATGGAATCACATTTTTCGGTATAAAATCGGTCACGAGGACATTTAAGGGACCGATCAGAGATTGATAAAAAAAACCAAAGGATTTAGGTTCCTCCATTTCACAGAAGGTCGATAGTTCTTTAAAAATTCCAACAATAGTTTTGCTTGCTGTACATAATACTTACATCCATTTTCAAAAATAGTATATATATTCCAATAGATATAAAAGAATTTTTTAAAAAAAATTCCGCTTTTTTTTTGCATTTAATAAACAGAGTTTTCTACATAATTATTCCGACTTACAGAATACGTGACAATATGCCAGAGTTAAAAGTATTTTTCAAATAATTTGTTAAAATCATGATTTAAATGAAGGATATTCTTACTCAGAGATGCAATGAGCAGCAGTCAACACCCAAGAATTATCAATTAGGACGCCACCACATACATATTGATTTTGAACATTTATAATTGCCACCTAAAAATGAGAAAAAATAATGATTAAATAAATGATGTCACAGATTGTTCCCCAAGTAGCACAGCCTGTTGCACACTGTTGTGCGATATTTTATATTAATCAATATCCTACAATATTATTCGATATCGCGGATATTGATCAATGTCATGCAATATTCTACAATATTTATGTGCTACCAGGGTCTAAACAAGTTGTTGTTATAATCACCTGCCAGCACCATTCTCCAGGTAGCGATTCTTTTCCACCAATTATACGAGGAGCATCTCGTCTGCCTTTGATACCACATCGATGAAAAGTTTTTGCACGAGAAGCTGAAAAAAAAGTTTTACTTGTACAGAAGCAGTTAATTTTATTTTCCAAATAAATATTTTAAATAGTTTGTTGAATTTATATCATTAAAATTTGTTTTTTTGCTGATTCAACCACCAATTAAAATGCACTACAGATCAAAAATACTGCAAGTTTGAGAAATTTCATTTTTATTCCTTAATAAGAACCCAAAAGTAATATTTTTTCACTTAAAGTGATGTTTTTCTATTATAAATGTGGTGGAAAAGTTTCAAACTATTGCTCCGTCCATTGGGAAGTAATTGTCTGCAGTGATTCCTTCATCCCGACTGTTTATTATAAAATCACTCTTACTGCAAAGGATTTCATTTCGTTTGTTGCGCTGTCGAAGTTCGTTCGCTGTGTATTGCTTTTATATTTAAATTGATAATTTATTTTTAAGATGTATATATTAACCCGTGAGAAGAGCCAAGCTTTATTTAAATCCATCAAGAAAACATTCCAAATGTTAGGATTGCTGGTCAAAGTGACTGCATTGAGTCGATTGTTTCATGCCTTATAAAGAGATTCAAAACCGAAAGACAAAAAACCTAGAAGTGGTCGTCTGAGGTTATCTTCTATACGAGCTGATGGTATATCGACACAATTATGCCGTAACA
The DNA here is from genome assembly GCA_026543055.1 of Argiope trifasciata. NCBI lineage: Eukaryota > Metazoa > Arthropoda > Arachnida > Araneae > Araneidae > Argiope > Argiope trifasciata. The sequence goes on from JAPMOQ010011580.1 coordinate 971,684, forward strand.
GTAGATTTACAAGCTCTGCTACACTTGCAAGACAATGGAATCAGTCCAAACCTGTCATTCCCAGTCCCAGAAGAGTTCTCAAAAGACGACATGGTATATCGACACAATTATACCGTAACAGTAGATTTACAAGCTCTGCTACACTTGCAAGACAATGGAATCAGTCCAAACCTGTCATTCCCAGTCCCAGAAGAGTTCTCAAAAGACTCTGTGAAACTAGTTACAAGGCACAAGTACAAAAAAAAAAAGAAAAAAAAAAGCTCAGAACGAAAACAAGCTGGATAAAAAGATTGTAGTGGGCCAAGGTGCAAAAAAAATAGGAGTATTTCGGAATGGAGAAAAATTATATTCAGTAACGAAAGTCACTATTCTTTAATGTCTGACAAGCTTCGCCACGTTTAGTGTAGAGCAAAGAAGAGCCTGAGATCAGAATGTCTGATTCATACATAAAAACACCCAGAAAACATAATGATGGAGGGTGAATGTCATATCAGTAAACTGGACGACTTCAGTTTGTGCAGGGAACGAAGAACGGTGGCAAGTATTTTGATCTGTTGAAGGATCAATTGCTTCGCAGTGCAAGTAACATGTTCCCAAGGCATAAATGGGTATTTCAACAAATTCTAGCACCCAGCCATACATCGAAAAAGGTAAGACAAACCGTACAATTAATTTTAAATTTCATTTCAATTTAGTTCTGACCTCTATATCAAAACATTCATTATTTTAGGTTAAAGCTCCGTTTTCAAAACATGGTATTAACATTCTCTAATAGGCGCCAGATTGAAACCCATTGAGAATTTATGGAGTACTAGCTGGTACCCGACGCGTTGCTGCCGCAGAAGAAACAATCTTGGAAATTTCATTTGTAATTTGGAATAGTTATCTTGTTTAATTAGGAAGGATTGGAAGAACATTTATTTTCTTATCGACAGTGAATACATTCATTGAAATTGAAGGATATATAAAGGAGAAACATAAATAGTGCTTATTCTATTTTTATGATTCTATTCTACAAACAAATATTGATTTTTATTCATTAGATTTGTGTATTCTTTTAGAATTGTCAAGCTTGGTGTTCTTTTAGAATGGTAATGAAGGAAACTATTTATTGTATCCCGTTATTCATTTAATATTCGTTCAGTAACCTCAAGTTTTACGTTAGAAAATGTGATTAAAATATTTTCTTTTAAAATTGATTAAACATAGAAAATATATTTATACCATAAAATATTTAATATATTTGAATTTGAGATTTTTTTTTTTTGAAAACTAAGATGGTGTAAAATTACATGTACTATAATATTATCAGTATTTACTGCAAAAAATGCTAAAATTTTATTGAATGTTTAGCTATAATTTCAAACCCATAGGATTGATTTGCCTAAAACTTTCTCGAACACACTCTAATAAAACTATTATCTCAGAGAAAGTTGCATTTACCTACAATATCGACAAAATATTAACGCCAAGCTTGAAATTAGCATCTTTACTGAATATGTGTCTCTTTGGTGTGTTATTTGGTGGTTAATTCATAGTTAATAGATGAGGTGGATAGATCTAAAAATATTTTTTATTCTTTAGATGGTTGTATTATACCTATAACTTTTGCTTAAGTGTAAGCAATATTTTGTCGAAGTTTTATTGCAATCGGATGAGCAGTACGGCAGCGCATAAGAGATATACAGACAAACATTCATTTTTATTTATACAGATTACATATTAGATAATTTTACAATCCTATAACCATCCCATAAATGCAAGTAATACGCAGTTGAAGTTTATCGAAGTCGAATGAGGGCTAGGGTAGCGCATTAGAGACATACAGACAAACATTCATATTTATTTTTATAGATAATGGTGAAGAAAATAACTGTGAATTATCTTAGAGAAAAACGGAACTTCAGGAATCAATAATTAAAGTTTGGCACCATAAAATACTGAAAGAAGTGTTGCAAAATCTTGTGGATTCCATACTTAAAATATTGATTGTTGTGATCAAAGCCAGAGGCAGCTCAACCAAATATTAAACGCTTTTCAGTTAATTTGAACTCTTTTATTATCTTTTCTGATTAAAAGAACTTGAAATTTTTTCTTTACTTCATTTTATTCTGGGAAAGGAAAATAGATTCCGATACTGACAATCTGTACATTTTGTTTGCGTTCTATTCTTTTTGAAATTAAATATTTTAAAAAAACTTATTGACATCATATGACAAATATCACTTTAAATGAAAAAATATTACTTTTGTGGGTTTTGTTCTTGAAAAAATGTAAAATTTCTTAAACTTACAATACTTATGACCAGAAGTGTATTTCATATTTCTGAAATAAGAAAAAAAAATTACTTGTAAAAACTGCACCTTTTTAATTCTTAAAAGTTGATTCTTTTTTTTAAAAAAAAGAAATCTTATAGCACATTAAAAAGAAATCTTATTGTGCTCATATTCATTCAAATATAAGAAAAAGTAGAAATTAAAGTAATTAATTAAATTAATCTACTTACAAGGTTCACTGAAATAAGGAGACAAAGATTTCAAATGCTCTTCGTGTTCTTCGATGTCTTTCAGTCGAGCACAACATACCAATTTTCCTGGACAAGTGAATCCGTCATAGATTGCATATCCCCTAAAGCAAGTGAATCTTAAGAAATAAGACATGCACGAACCAGGACAAGGAGGTCTCGAAGTTTTGTCTTCAAATATAGTTGGCGTACTAGCCTCAAGTATTGGAGTAGCACTACTGTCAGCAAGCTCTACTACGCTTGCCGTTATTTTATCTTTTGGTACTTTTTCCTCAGAATCTTTGGAAAATTCTGTAATTGGTTTTCGTTTCGAAGAAGAATTAAATCCATTAACTGTGAGAGGGGAATGACGTGGGTAAAACTGTTGGTAAAGACCTCCATTTGGATCAGCAAAGATAACTATATCACCATCAAGTCGGGGATAGGCTGTAAGTCTTGTGAACTTTGTTCTCATGTGGTCAAGCTGAGTTAACGTTGAAAGGGGAAATATTTGACCATTTGTGCCTATTTTAAAAACCTTTCCAGCTTCATCAACTGCTAGGCGGCCTAGAGCAACTTGAGAAGCATCAGAGTAGGGAACTTTGTTAGGAATCTGTGGAAATTGCATTCTATTTACAGATGGAGTCTGTATATGGCTTCCTTGTGGTCGCCTCATGCAGCATGTTGTACCTCGTGAACAAGATGTCAGGCCCAGCACCAATTCATTTGGTGGGACGCAGTAGCCACGCATTTTCAATGGTAGACACTGTCCCGTACATTCTATAGGTGTAGAAGTCTGAAAAGCTCTTTCAGCAGAGCGTTGTATACAGCATTTAGCGTTCAAAGGGCACAAAAGATGAGGCAAAATTTCGTCACAGGACAGTGCATGTGAAGGATGCACGCATTTTCCAGGACAAGTCGTTTCAGATTGATAACGAACAGATCGCTTCACAGGAGAGTTTGAACTCGCTCCTAACTGATAGCTGTATCGTGCATTATACTTATTTGCAATGCGTGACTGTACGCAACAAGTAGATCCAGGTTCGCATAAAGTGCTGGGAAATATCTTAACACATAAATAAGCCAAATCATTCGGAACACAAATTCCAGGACAAGGTCCCATTATATTTAGTGATCTTGAAGCAATATGATCGAATGGGAGCTTGAAGATTTTAAGTGCAGTGATGTCTAAGGCATTTTCATCACTCCCATTATTAACGGACGAATGCTTCACAACATTAAAGTTTTCTTGGGTTTCATTAGAATCATATCTTGAGATATCATAAATTGTAACATACTCATTGAATTTTTTGGGGATTGCCACTTCTTCGAAATGATCTATACAGCAGACTAGTCCACTATCACATCGTATTTGTTTTAAAACTACATTGCATGCTTGCTTCTCTTTGCAAATTCCTTTGCATTTAAAGGGCTCAGAAACTGAAAAGAAAAAAAGATTGATTTAAAAATTATATTTTGGATATTAACAGTAAGAGACTGCTATATTTTTTTATAATTTCAAAACAATATCTTCATAAAGCATTTGTTCATTGATTCTTTAAAAAAAAACTCTTTGAGGTTAATTTTTTTTTTACTTTGATCATTAAGAGTACCATACAATAATCTTATGACCAGAAGTATTTAAACCAATGTTAAGAATTATTTTTTTAAAGTGGGCTTTGCGCATCCTCCCATATAAACGCGATTTTTAGGAATGTATTATTGAATATGTTTGTGTGCGCTGTTGAGGTGAGTTTTGGTTTCATATAACTTAATTGCAAAAACAACCAATATAGCTTTTATTTCGAACCGTAAATTGAAATGAGTTTCGTCTCTGCCGCATCGTGTTTTATTTATTTACTTATTTATTCGAATCTAACAAAAACAAAAAATTAATTCGTGTATTTCTGAAAGGGAGATAGTAAAAAAATTACAATGAATTGAAAGATACTTTAATTTTCGGAAAATATCCGAAACTATATAGATTTCAAAAACCAAACGTCGAATTTAATATTTCTAAAGTACTTTTAAATCATTTAAATCGAAAAAATTTCCTTTAGATTACTATTCTTGTTTTCAAATACTTGCTGAATATTTGAAAATATTCAGTGACAACGAATGAATTTGAAGGTCAAAATCTAATAGGGAGTTTCTATTTATCTAAAATAAGTAAAATAGATAATTTGTTCACAAATTCATTAAATTTTGATCTGAATTTGTAGTAACACTTCTATTAATTATATTTTAAAAGTTACTATAGTACATTCTTGAGGATAAATCCTGAGAGAAAATATTAATACATTAAAAGACTGACAATCAATAATTCCAACTATCTCTTTTTTCTACTCTACAATGAATTTTCCCTCATTTTGTTTGTTCCCGCATAAATGATTTTAAAATTAATTCTTACACTGCAATGAAACATACACAGATGGAAAAAAAATCCCAACACTAGGAAGGAGCTGTGCTAGATAAACGAAATTTGGTAGGCGTGTTTATACATCTGAAAGATGACGTCGATTCAAATTTCGAGCTACGCGCGTAAGTGTTGCGCTAGTAGCGACACTATGAACATGCAAATGAGGTTTGCTTTAAATCAGCGCTGTAAGGTTTGCGATCGTTATTTACAGTTGAGATTTGACGTAGTGGGTTAATGTTAGTCAAGGATGCCTCTGAGAAGAGGAAGAAGCCATTATCAACAGTTCAAGGAGTTTGTACGAGGTCGTGTTGTAGGGCTACGAGAAGGTGGGTTGTCTTTCCGCGATATTGCTGACAGACTTGGCAGGAATGTATCCACTGTGCATAAGTATTGGCGGCAGTGGTCAAGGGAAGGTACTGCCTCAAGAAGACCAGGTTCCGGGCGGCCACGTGGTACTACTGAAAGGGAAAACCGTCGTATTCGGCGTATGGCTGTGGCTAATCGTACTGTGTCTGCAGCTGAAATTCGAGCTGCAGTTGGCACCACAGTGACACAACGAACTGTTACAAATCGGTTACTTCAAGGACAGCTCCGAGCCACACGCCCTGTACAGTGCATTCCACTGACTCCAAACCACTGCCGTTTGCGAGGTGAGTGGTGTCAAGCTAGAGCTCATTGGAGGACGGAGTGGAGATCTGTTGTGTTTTCTGATGAAAGCCGCTTCTGCCTTGGTCGCAGTGATAGCCGTTTGTTGGTTAGAAGGAGGCCAGGTGAACGCTTGCTAGTGACCTGTCTGCGGCCTAGACACACAGGGCCTACACCTGGAGTTATGGTTTGGGAAGCAATTTCGTATGACAGCAGGAGCACTCTCGTGGTTATCCCACGCATCCTGACTGTAAATTTGTACGTCAGTCTAGTGATACAACCTGTTGTGCTGCCATTCATGAACAGCATTCAAGGGGGTGTTTTCCAACAGGATAACGCTCGCCCTCATACAGCTGTTGTAACCCAACATGCTCTACAGAGTGTCGGCATGTTGCCTTGGTCTGCTAGATCACCAGATCTTTCTCCAATCGAGCACGTATGGGACATCATTGGACGACAACTCCAGCGTCATCCCCAACCAGCATTAACCGTCCCTGCACTGACCGCCCAAGTGCAACAGGCATGGAACTCCATCCCACAAACTGATATCCGACACCTGTACGACACAATGCATGCACGTTTGCATGCTTGCATTCAAAATTCTGGCGGTTACACCGGTTACTAATGTACCAACATTTCACATTTGAAATGGCTCTATTTGTGATCTTGAAACTTTAATCAATTAAATATGTTACCAAGACAAATGTATTCCTAAAATTTCATTACAGTACAATAATTTTTTCTTGGTATTGGGTTTTTTTTTCCATCAGTGTATGGTGATAGTAAGTTGCATGACGAAGTAGATACCTCACTCACAGCTTCCAAAAATATACTTTATTAATGAATCCTAAAGTATATACTTTGTCAGAAATACGGCTCTGTAAAGCACTGTATAATGGTGTTCATCAAAAGAGTTGAGGCAAGATAAACAGCGTTGCCAATCTGGAATGCTGAATCTCAACCCATATTGGTAAAAGTAAAAAAACATGACAGCATTTGTGCTTTAATCTTCAAAAAGAGAGGAGATATTGTAGTAATATATTGCAGCATTGAAACGAAGCATTTCTGAGTCTGCATCGCTGAATGGTTATGACGCTGAACTCATAGTCAGGAGATCATGCGTCCGAATCCCAGTAGACTGAAAAATTGTTAAAGTATTTTCCATTTATTTCATGTTCCAGAAGATTCTGGACGTCTTTTTAATTTACCAGATAAGTGCTCTGGACTTTTCTTACTGTCTCCAGAAACGTATTCTGGAACTTTCCCTACTTGTGTAAAAGATGAAGGTCTCTCAGTCACAGTGTTCAGAGTTGAGCTAATAAATTGATTTAACTCTACTTCCAGTGTCTTCTTGAGTTCTATTTACGTGACAGTATATTTAATATGGTATCCACAAAAATAAGGAGAAAGTAGCCAGAAATGGCGCCTTTGACATACTATTTAAAATATACAAAAATCCTCTTTCTTCAGTAGTATCACATTTATAAACTATTGTAGAGACTGAATTTTCAGTGGAATCAGAAGAATCAACATTGTGTGATAATTCTTTAGCTGGAAAGTGCACGTGGGTGAGACAGCCTAGGTTTCCAAGAGGTTGTTGTGCTCATGAAGAAGATAAGTTTCAGAATTTTCATTTTTGTAAGGAAAAATCAAAACATATTTAATTCTATGATCAATTACTATTTGTAGAAATTTTTTTTGAGTTGTAATAATTAAATCCACAAACAGTTAGACAGAAAGATATTCAAAAATACGATTTGTGGAGGATACAATCTGTAAAAGACCAAATCTTTTTTAGCTTTCCTTTTTTATTTAATCGACAAGCATCAAAATGTTTGACAAAAATTGCCACATTAGGTAGTATAAACTGCTTAGTATAAAGCAAAGATTATCAAAATTAGTAATGTTTAAACAGAAATTTGTGCATTGAGTTAATTCTGACCTTTTTAGAAACTGCTCAATATTTTGTACTTTCCAACGTCATTTTTATTAATATCTCTACAATTTTTTATTTTAAAAAATCCAAAATTAATTCCATTTTTAATCTTTTTTAGCTTTCCTTTTTTATTTAATCGACAAACATCAAAATGTTTGACAAAAATTGACACATTAGGTAGTATAAACTGCTTAGTATAAAGCAAAGATTATCAAAATTAGTAGTGTTTAAACAGAAATTTATGCATTGAGTTAATTCTGACCTTTTTAGAAACTGCTCAATATTTTTACTTTCCAACGTCATTTTTATTAATATCTCTACAATTTTTTATTTTAAAAAAATCCAAAATTAATTCCATTTTCATCCCATTTTCGGAATCAGAGGGAATTTTGAGGGCTCACCTACTTTAGCATGGGCCATTAACAAGCCAGTATTAGAACCTTGGCTTATTTGTTCAGCTACATGGCTACTTTCATTCTTATCTTCAAGGCCATCTGTTTTATTTCCTTCTGAAATTAAAACCTCAAGATTAGGTAAATCTGATTTAAAGGGGTCAATCATTTTTCCTGATTTTAGGAACATAAACAATTTCTATGGGAACACATTTTAAAATTCTACAGACAATAAAATCTCAATAATGAATTTGTTAAAAAGGTTCTAAACTTACAATATTTTTAGAATAATAATTTTAAAAAGTTGTTAATTATTATGTCGTATTTTAAATATGCATTTTAAATGTGATCACTTAGAAGTAATATAAATTTTTAGCTGATGTAAAAAGTTAGTGATATTATGTTTTAATTTTTTTTTTTTATTAACAGTTAGTTCAAAATCTGTAAAATTTTAATATTACTTTCTATAAATTCAAATATCGTTTTTTAAGCATAAGTAAAATTATTTCTTTATACAGAAATATAAAAAATCAAACATTAGGACGAAGTCCTTAATGATAAATAATTTATAAAATTTCACTGGTTTAGACATCAAAGAACGTTAAATATTTTCTTTTCAAAATTTCGCGGAATTCTGGAACACGTTAAAAAAGCAAAATAACATTCTTTTTTTTTTTTTTTTTGAAGCACAAAATAACATTTTGTAGCTTATGCAAACTCGAAAATGGGAGGAAGATGACTAATTATTATAATTATTACTATGAAAATTCCCATCAATGATGTCGACATCTTAACTATATACAGGAAAGGAACTTGGGAAGGTATATATTTCTCCAAAAAAAAAAACACTGATAAGGAACACACCCAGACAGCTGCATGGAGCAGCTTAAGGAGCGTTTCGACGGCCTCTGGCCTTTACGGATATGTTCGCCGGCACCCTGGCACAGGGGTAGCGCGTCTTACCCGTGATCAGGGAGTCCCGGTTAGAGTATGGTTGTTCTTCTGTTCTATCTGTGAGGTGTATGAATGTCCCCTCCACCCTGTAAAAAGGGGTTCTGCAAGTGAATACGAAGTATGAAGTAGCTAAATTGTACTCTTGGCCCTAGTTGATACTACTAAAAAAACGAGAGGCGCTCATTTTGACTTAAATCGCTGACAGGTAACTGTCTGCGGGCTTGTAAAGTGAGATAATTAACAACAACAACAACGGATATATTCGTAAATCTGCCGACTGACCCATTGTTGAACCACCCTCGCCTATGGATGTCAGCCCGAAGCTTCCCGTAAACTATTGATAAAATGAACAGGCATCAAAGAAACCCGGAAAACGGCATGAAAGGGATGAGATGGTAAAACGAGTCGGTCTCAAGGTAGCGAAGGGAAGGACTACTCAAGGACGGTACCGGATGTCAAGGCTTGGTCTGCATAGATGAGGCGAACCCGGGGTCGATCCTTCCTCATTGCCATGACATACTGGTCATAAATGAAAAAAAAAAAAACTCTTAGTGAGTTGTTGCGCAATCTTTGGAGTGCATCGCTGACTGGAGAGTCTTTGCTTACCTTTCTCACAGCTTTGCGCTTTCATTTATCACTAGCTGTACCAGCACGGCATTACCATGGTATAGCATCCAAGAAGAAAAATTAGCTTCAAACTTCAGTCTATCCTCCACCCGATATGGCATGGGCATGTCACGCAACATCAAACAAACATAAAACATATTTGGAAATTATCAAAAGTTGTTACAAAATAATATTTTATAGAACAAAGCCTTTTTGGCATTTAATGTGTTCCGACCAAGGTTGGATTACTTTCTTTTGTGCATAGTATTTGAGTCGCTCTTTAAAATCAAGACGCAATTAAAGGAACATCGCTTATGCATACCACAGCTCTTGCTATGTGCATATGCGCAGTTTAAGGTTTTCGCGCATGTTCGGAATAACTAAAATCGCAATTATAAAACTCCTCCCCCCCTTTTTTGTACTTTAACGCACTAAAAACAAAATGGTAGGAATATATCCAATACCCGTTAACTATTACTCTAGTTTTTGTGTTCAAATAAACAGACGAATGTCTATATATATATAAGATCGGAAAGCGTATTCAAATCGGAAAGCGGATAGGATAGCATAGTTGGAATTTCTTCGCCTGTTGCTGGTGTGTTCTTTCCTTTTTGTTTTTTTTAAATCATTGGGATGAATATTTTCAATTATTGTTTGAATATTCTCATGTAAGTTTATTTCATATATTTTTGTATATATTCTGACTTTATTTGATGATGATTTTAATGTTATTGTGTCTTTGAGGTTAAATTGATGTTTCTCTTTGGCCGTAATTTTCGGGTCAAGAGGTGTCAATACTTTTGACCATTGTCCACCGATGCCTCATAGAAAAATCCCTTATTTTGAATCCTTGCCCGAGGGTGACCCTTGAAAAAGTCTTCAGGCGGGATTCTTTTTCTATTTGTTGTAATTAGGATTCCATTGTATTCCTTTCTACTTTGCATACTTTTCTAAATACAATGATAATTTTAAATAGTTTTTTTTAACCTTGTTAGAACATGAAATAATTTTTAGTTTCGATTCCTAATTTTAGTTTCGTTTCCATACTTAGTTTCACTTTCTCTTATATTGCTAATTTATTTGATTCATCTGTATTTTAGTAGTAGCTGCAATTGCCCTCACTAAATACAATGATAGTTTTTTAAATTTTGATCTTGTTCGAATCCGAAATAGTTTTTTGTTCTGTTTCCGTACTTAGTTTCGTTTTTCTCTTATACTGCTAATTTATGTGATTCGTCTGTATTTTAGTAGTAGCTGCATTCGAGCACACTAAATACAATGATAGCTTTTTAATTTTTTAATATTTTTTTTAATTTTTTCTTTTTAAATTTTAATCTTATTTGAATCCGAAATAATTTTTAGTTTCGTTTGCGTAATTAGTATCGATTCCGTATTCCGTAATTGGAATAATTTCCTAAATTATTCTAATTTAGGGTTTCTTTATGAATGGGTATCGTTTCATTTGGCTTTTAGGTTTGTTGAATTTTTGTGGTTTAATTCAGAATTAAGTTTTAATTTCGATTTCGACATAACTGGTTTCGTTTCAAAGAAAAATTCTTAGTTTCGTTTTCCGAAATAATTTAATTTTGGATGAATTTCGAAATTTTTTAAAATTATTGAATGCTTTGGTAAATAGCTGCGGTTGACATTCAATTTTTTTTTTAAAAATTTAGTTGATTGCACTATTCCTGTAACCATCCCGTATGTGTAAACAATAAGCTGACCAAGTTTCATCGCAATCGGATGAGCGGTTTAGGAAGGCATAAGAGACACACAAACATTTCGTTATATATATATATACAGTAAAAGCTCTTTATTCGAGGGATATATGCTCCATAAATATGCCGCGAATACAGAAACCGTGAATACGGAATGGTCATTTATATGGGATTATAGGGGATACGTTCCTAGGTGACAATATATATATATATATATATATATATAAATCAGTTTAATTGAAGTTTTTGGACATTTTGATTAGTTATCTTAAAGCTTAGGCAATGGTTTGAAGAATTTTGCAATTTTCTCTTGCTTGGCAGTTTTTAAAAACTTCTTCAATTCAGACTGATACGCAGCAGTTGCATGAGCCATTTGCCTCCTAAAAATAAGATTTCGTTCCATAGACGGATCATTGTTCATAAAGAAATCGCAAAGCTCCTTTGTCATTCTTAAACCTTCACTAAGATTTTTCAAATGAAATGTCACGTTTCCAGTGCTTTCCAGTGATAATGAAGCCTCTTCTTCAATGCGCTGTGAATTTAACATTTCCTCCAAGTCGGTTTCAGTCAGATCTTCATCTTGCGATTCAAGCAATTCCTGAATGTCACTTGATTCTATCTGTTCGAACTCATCTCGTCCGATTCCATTCGCGATTTCGGCTATGTTTGCAGTTTGCATTTAACAACATACTGTAGACAAAGTTGTAATAAGATCTATTTTACTTTTTTTATTAGTCTATTTGACGGCATTTACAAAGAATATTGGGTTTGATACCTATTGGAATCCTTTTATTATTATGTATGTACTTATGAAAACGCGAATAAGGAGTTTTTACTATATATATATATATATATATATATATATATCGCTTTAATTTATTTTTCCCGGAAAGGTGTGGTTTTGTACATGACGGTGGAGTCCCGTCAGTTCACACCGAGATGCAAGTGAAAGGTTTTAATAAATTTTTCCTCTGTGTTTTTTATGGAGAGATTGTCATTTCTTTGGCCCATGTAGATTCAAAAAAGAGAGACTAAGATGTCTTTGGGAGAAATGTTGTAAACTTAAGTGAATTTTATCCCCGCTCTTCAATCCTGAAAATTATTAAAGTCATCCACTTTTGAAAGTGCATGTTGGAAATAAATAAATGAAGGGGGGTGGGTGTTGGATCAGGAAATAAGAGAAAAATTTAGAATAAATTAATATGGGCTAATTTAAGGTAAAGTAATAGAAAATTAATTATGATTTAAAATAGATTAAGTGGTATCATTTACAAATATATAAAGATGCCTTCTTTTTCAGACATTGGGGATCCTTTCACCCTAGACTACTAGAGAAAATGGTTCTCATTGTTATTTACAAAGAAAAATGAAGCTTCGGCAAGTCCATTCCTCCTCAAGCCTCTTGGGATTTGTTTTGGTTTAAAATGTTAAAGTGAACATGATTTTGGTTTAAATCTACAAAAAAGGAAAGGTGTATTTTGTCAAGAAATAAATACAGTACAAGTTAGCCCACTTTTGAACAATAGAAAAACATGCATGCTAATTCTATAAGCGATAAAATTCATTATACTTTCTAAAGAGAAAATATTTTAGGGTTATTGATGATTAAAATTTTATTTCCCATTGCCATGCTACGTCCATGACACTTGCTAACATTAATAAAATCAACTAAAAATTTTTTTAACATTTTTGAAGAAATGACAGATGTAAATATCTTTTACATAATCCTGCAAGTAAAAATATTGACTTCGTGTTTTCTGAAACCTCTGAGTATGAAAATCGTATCTCAGATTATCACAGAATAATTTTCGAGTAAAGAAATAGTTAAATAATGTTTGAAAATGCTCATAAAAAATAAATAGGGTTTTTTTTTTTTTTTTTGCAAGATAACTTGATTAATAAAGTAACCAAAATGTAATGATAATTCCAAACAAAATGTGTTTCTATTCTCCAGAAAAACTCATTTTGACTCATGAATAACCAATAATATAGCTGTCATCAAACAGTAATATAAGTAAACATTATCTTTCTCACATTGAAATAATTTTGATAAATTTTAATATGCAACCCCTAATGAATGCACACTGGCTCATAGACATCTATTTTTACTTATCTCTTAAGTTATCTCTGCATTAATCTATTGCCCTCGAATTTTGTGCGTTTGTATTTGCTTTGTTGTATTTTTCCATAATGAATAAGTGTTTCACTGTGCGACCTATGACCACAACCTAGTTACATTTTTTAAATTTAATTCATACATCTTTTGTTTATACATCTTTGCAGAATCGTACGACGGCAAAGATTGTACAGGCATGAGGAGGGGGGGGGGGAGGGAATTGCAATAGTTTCTAATTAATCTGTTTTCTAAAAGTAATTTTCTAATCACTCTAAGTCTGGCTTCACATTAGTTTTAAATTTTGAGTTACGCTGACTTTCGTTTTTTCCACAGGATCAAAATACAGTTCTTTATAAAATTATATAAGTTCAAAATGAGTGACTGCGCTCTCCCTTTCGTGCTTTCTGCATTCCTATTCTGTGCGTTATCCTGAGCTCGCAATGGTTTAGACAAAGAATCTTGATAGAATATAAAAGTTTGACTACTTCTTTAATATTATGAAAATATTTAAAGGGCTCCACGACTGTTTCTTCAAATCATATTTTTACATATTTAAGATTTTTTTTTTTTTGCATATTAATTCTTTTTCTTTCTCTCTCTTTTTAATTAATTTCTGCATAATTTATTCAGCATTAGTACAATATTTTTGTAATTTCGAATTTTAATACATTTTAATATTATAAACAAAAATAATACAACATTAACGTGTTTAATTACGACGTGTAAAACTGGAAGTAAAGACTCAAAAACATCTTAAGTTTAAAAATGGCATTATTATAATTCAGGTAATAGTTTTCAATCCCCAGTAATAATCATCATTACAAGATAAAGAAAAATCAATATAATAGTGTTGGAATTTCTAATTTAGTTTGCTTCTATACTTCCTGTTATGCTCTGTTAGATTAAAAACCAGTTTTAAGAAATTATATAAGATCAATTAATGAAGGTTTCACGATAAATCTCATAATTTTGAACACTGGTTAGATTGCAAGGACAACACTTGAATCGTCACTCCACTTTCCGAAATTTCATTTCACTTCAACACAAGAGCATTTTCTTCTATTACAAATAGCGCTATCGATCGTTGCGATTGCTTGGTTACTAATGTCTATAAATGCAATATAAAGATTTCAAAAATAAGCAGATTTAACCGCTTCCCTTATACATTTTTTTTTTGAAAAAAATTGCAAAAAATCAACACATTTTTTAAATTTTATTATTAAACACAAGAAGACGAAACAAAACAAAATATGTAGGTTTTAAGTTGAATTTTTAATTTTTTTGGGTGTAATTAAATATTTAGTTTTAATATTAGTTTATTATCCTGAGTTACCTCGGACGAATGAAAAAAAGTTAAATATTAGTTTTTGAATTGTATTGACAAATTCTGCTTCGCCCGAGTTTTCTCGGGATAATAATTAATCGCAATATATACGAAGCCGAGATAATTCGGAATAATCAGGCAATCGGCTAATAAATTGCATGACTGAGATCTGTACAAAAAGTTTCTATGTTGTATTGTATTAGATTAATGTCTCGTTTTGAAGTTAGACGACTTTTATAAAAAATTTCGAGCGGTGACTAGATGAAAGCAGCAACCGGTGTCTAACTAGGTTGGAGCTGGCAAGGCAAGTGCCTTGGACATAAATCAAAGTGCAAAGACGACCGCAAATTTTCCTACATTACAGCCATAACATTTATCTCTTTCCATTTTCTTAAAAAAATATTAAGAAAGAAAATGAACGAATGAATACAGAAAAACGAAAGGCTGGTGGAAATAAAAACTAGCCAATACGTGGTAGAAATTAAACCAATAAGTAATTTAAAACACAGTTATATTCAGAAAATTTTTTCAAAATAAAAATAAGAAAAATTTTGAAAACCGATATTGCAAAATTTTTTACAATGTGAAATCAGCAAAATTTTTTACTATAAAAACATAAAATGAATTGCTATCTTTCTCTCATTATGTATGTGTGTGTATCGAAAAAATCTGAATGAACGGACTGTCGCGAAAGTAACACTGGCAGGAACTGTGGTTGAATTCTAAGAACCATCACCAGCCACGGTACAGACCTTCACTAAGGAAGTACATCCCATCATCGATGGGAGGAGAAAGACCCTGACCTTTTTGTGTAACCTCAGAAGAGGCCCCAACCAACCACCAAAAAAAAAATGGAAAGAAGGAAAAGATAATATTTAAGTTCTACAAGGAAAATTCATTATGATCTCCAGTGATAAAGCATTCAGCAATTACAGTATCATTTGCAAAAATAATTTCAGATTTAATTTTTTTAAAGCCAAGTGTCACAATGTTTATAATAATATGGTATATATATTTTTGCTTATCTTAAATTTCATAAAAAAAACCAAAAACATTTTAATTTATAACATGCGATATTCGATACTTCTGTGAACAAATTTGGAGGTACTTTCTCGAAATATGTTATTACTATCTTCAACTTTTTTTTTTTTGAAAAGGAAAATTATACTTGGATTATTAAAAAAAAGCACAAAAAACAAAGTAACTGAATTTATTTAAAAAAAATAGATTCAATAAAAACTTATGACTTTCAAGATTTTAACTAGTATTCCCTTCGATAAGCTACAAGAAGTCTTAATAAACTATTTCTATGATATTAAAAACCTTTTCAAATTCCCAACAACGTCTGACCTCCTTTTGCATTCTCAAAAGTTTTTCTACAACGGAGAAAATATTAATAAGTAAAAAGTGTCCCACTGGGAACTAATTTTTCCTCTCTACTGGCCAATCTACAGGGTGCGGCAGAAAAATCCAGGCAAACAAATTTTAATATAACTTGATTAAAAATTAATTAACAAATTATAACAAATAATAACAAGAATAGACTCTTACTGAAAAACAAATTTAATTGATTTTAAAATGGCCGGCTTTTGCAGTGATGCAGAGACGAAACACTTATTGAAATTTTCAACAATGGGCCACAAGTCTTCATCCTGTAATCTATCCTATTTCAGCAGAGTCCATATAAATTCCAGAAAATGTTCCTTCCACCACTCTTCTGTCTTTTTAGCCATGTGAACTGATGTAGAATCTTGTTGAAACTTCGATTTTACATTGTCGAAATGCGTTTTGGTCCACAGAAATATAACAACTTCTAGAATGTCGCACTGGTACATTTTTAACTCATTTCAGTTCCTTCGTCCACATAAACTATAGATGTTTTGAAACTTTCGCCAATTCTGCCTCAGACTATGCCTGACTTTGGACTTTTATGATGTTCACCAATTACTGAAGCGCTTGGTGCTTCTACACACAACACAAACACCGTTTCATGCCCCTGCAACTATAACGCTCTGGTTATTTAAACAATGTAATGAGCATGAAGTGGGAGAGACATGGAAAGACGCTCCTGTTCTATCCATCCCTGTGACTAGTGTTCGACTTCTAACATTTATTGATTGAAATATGGTTAGGAGTTTTAATATTGGATAAAGGAGAGCCGAAGGAAATGAGCTTTTTGAAGTTCAGATGGGAAATTACTCTTGAATAATAAACGATCACATATATGCAAAGTATTAATAATTAAAAAGGAAAAAAAGTTAAATATAATAATAAAAATAATACACTTTCACTTTTTCAATAAAAGCAGACTTTTTAAATTTACTTATTTTTTCATTTCTTATAGTCTATAATTTATACATCATAAATCTAGTCTGATTTTTTTTCTCAAATTTCCAACAAAGATTTCCATTGTTAGGTGAGAAGATTATCAAATTAGCAGATTAACTGATATTTAAATTCTAAAAATACAAAAACAGCGCATTAACATCGAGGATACACAAGATCACAAAATATCAAAACTAGCATTCAGAAAACAAATGAAGTTAAATAAAAGTGTTTGATAAAATAAACATTGCACATCCAACAAAAAACATAAAAGATGATTCTATAATGTTAAATTAGGCTTTACCGAATACACCATTTCAATTGCTGTTTGTTCCAGATAATTAGAATGAATGATAATTGAAATCCGTTAAATGACTAGAATTTTTCAAAAAAAAAAAAAAAATCCTCGAATACTGGTATATGCCATCATGTCAAAATGTTGTAATTTAAAAATCTCACTCGGACAAATATACAGAGTCTGATGTAACAGCAGCAACCACTAACAACGTGTGACATTTTCTGAAAACATTCTGCAGTTTACAATATTTAATTTATAGAAGGTGTTTTGCATCAATAAAATATTTTGATAAATTCGACATATAACATTTTGATATAACAGTGATGGTATTCAAAATTACTTACATGAAAATAAGACATCTCTTAAAAATAAACTGTAATAGGTGTCTTTGTGCAAAGATGAATATAAATTATCTTTTAGGAAAATATGCTAATGTTCAAAGGCACAATTCCTCTATCTTTGAAATTATTGCATTGAGAAAATTGTCTCTTATTGGTCATACGATCACAGGAAACGCTCTTTGGTATGTTTGAAATAAAAATAAGCACAAAATTAGTCTTATAAAGCAAAAAAGTATTTTAAGAGTGGACCTTATATTAAAATCACCGCAGCCTCAGTCTTTGAACACAAAAAAGAGAGGAAAGGTGGTAAATATCCGCCATCAAACAAAATAAGCAAAACTTACCGGAATCATAGGTAATTTCTGTATCAATGCCAGCAGCCAAACAGGTTCTCAATAAAGAGAGGTAGAAAACGAAACTCGGAAGTGACATCATGTCGAATGAAGTAAAAATTTCTACCTTGCCTTTCTGAAACACTTCAGAATTTTAAAGAGTATAGAAGAACCTACTATTAGAATTTCACGGCCACAACAAAACCAAACGTGCTCTTCCCATTGTGTATTGAACAAAGAATACTCAAAAGAAGCCTTGTGCAAGCTTGTCCTAATGATTGGACCCGTTTCTACCCTAAGTTCGTTCACTGCCAACGCGCTTTTTTTTTCTTTTATGATTTTTACTTCATCTTTTCGTCTTCCAGTCCCGTTGCAGCCACACATGAAGACGCCTAAAGAGTGAAGCAAACGGAAAAATGACCTGTTCATGACCTCAAGCTCCTTTCTCCTGACAACAACGACAGAGAGTACTTTTCAGGACTAGCCTCTAGGGACAGCAACCAAATTCTGCTCTTTGGGGAAAATGAAGGGATTTACTGAGGTTTAGGGAAAATAAAGGCAGCTTTTTCTACCCACGTGACTCAGAGGAAGGATCTTTTTATCTGTGCCGCGTGATTTGTCCGTCAGACTCCTGAGCTAAATTTCTAGTTCTGTTAGTACAAAAATGATTTGAAATCTGTGTTTAGAATTTTTGAAATGTAGATGCCTTGGATTTTAGAATAGTCTTATTGAACTAAATATAACAATGGTCTTTAAAATAGAAGTTATGATATGATATAAAAAGTAAGATGCTGCGCACACACACACAAATACATTATAGATTTCAAACCACGTAAACCAAAATTATTGGTTCATTTTTTCTGTTATTATTATTTAATTAGGTGCTTTGATTTATTTGGAAGTTTGTTTACTTACAAACGTATTTCGGAATAAAAACACGATGTCATACAATTTGTTTATGTGGAGTTTTGTGACAACATACAAGTATTTTATTTTTATTTGATCAGTTAGTAATTATTGAAAGCTTTTGTATTCATTAGAGAAAATTTTGGTTTTATAAATTTATTGTTATATATGTTTCATCGCCAGTATGCATTCTTAATGAATGTTTTCAAACACATATAATTAGGTTTGTATTAAATACATACTCAACTATATGTATGAAATATATAATCAGAAATTGTAGTTATGAATATATATATGAGTCTAATATTTCAATTTAAAGGAAAAATAAATTTACATATTAAAAGTGGATACATTTCAGTTTCATAATTTAAGTGAATTTTATTAAACTCTACTGGAATGGCATTTAAATTTTTAAATTTATTTATATTATTATTTTGCAAATAAACAGCAAAATCATATTGAAGTTTTGAGTACATGCATATTTAGCCTTGATATCTATGCCAGTGAAGTATTTAATGTTTCATGTGACAGACAAATCAGTTATTATTAAACTGATGATCATGAAGTAGATAATTGCTCATACAGCTACGAGAATATACTTTAGTTTAAATGTAATCTGCTGGTCCTATTTATTTTTGATTTAAAAAAAATATTTAAAATGAGAGTCTTGTTCATGTCTCAATGAGAGCAAAAGTTAAAAATTACATTCTAATCTAAATTTGTGCTTCATTTAATTATTGGAAGTGTTATATATGTAATAACATATTGAAAATGTTAAATGTACCTATATTAAAAAAAAGACTGTGAAAAACTAACAATTTGAAATGGGAACATTTATTATTCATGATCAAAAATTTATTTTTTCTTTAATATTTTGTTAAATTCTTATTATTGTTAGCTCCCTGACTTTTGAGGGTAGGGGGTGTTGACATTAATATTTATTCTTGAAATATAAATTTTTACTGACATATATCTATATAATTGAGATTTTATGATTTGAAATGTCACTTTTTAATATTTTTATTTTCAAACAATATTTAAAAATTGCTAAACCTCAGGATGGTGTTTTAAAGTTCTAAAATGTTATGATATTATTAGAATTTTAATGTAAAATCACATGCATCTAAATAACCAGTTAGTAGAAGATAAAATATAAAGGTCCAAAGCTGTGATTTTATTGATCTAAGTTTTATATATAAATATAACCAATAAAAGAATTATATAATAACATAATATTTATGCTTAATATCCTTGGCAAAATATTTTTAAGTATCTGATTATCAAAGTTATGGTACTTTTATTACTTACATCTTTATCACATATCTTGTCCTTCAAAATAAGTGCATGAATTGCAATAAATATAACAACGGCCTGGAAACCATAATATATAATTTTTTACCATAATTTTAAAAATACATATTTAGTCTTTCTCAAATTTATTTTTAAAAAAACTGCTTGGCATCAAAAATATATAAGGATTTTTTTTTAAGGTTTAGAAATTACTTATGAAACAAGTTTGAGGATTTAAATTCTTGTATGTACAGTTTTATTGATCGATTCCAATTTTCTCCATTATTATACTATTGGTACTTAATCATATGTAATATATCAATGCAATTCTGTTTATTTTTTAAGTAAAATTCAATTGAGCTGAAAAGCTAAAATTTTAGATCTCTCAGATATTTATGAAATTATTTCCATGTTTGGAAATACTTATAAGTTTGAATAATTATTTTTGCTAATGACGTGAAATATGTTTTATGTCAGATCTAAAATTACTGATATTCATCTTGTATCATGTTGAAATTAATCCGGTAGACAAAACAAAAAAGAAAGGCAGACTGATATTACTTTTGTCTTGAGTGTGTTTTTTTAATGACATTTTAAAAATAGATTAACATTTTGTTGAAAATATATATATATATATTCTCTTCCACATAAACTCAACCCTATTTATTTTGTTTAAGTTAACATTTGATAGTTTGATATTTTTACTATAAAAAGAAAGGAGTTAATGAAAAAAAAATTATTATTTTAAAATACAATACGAGCAAGATTTTATTTTTGAAATTATTTTAAACAAATTGTTAAATCCATGCATTAAGTATCTTTTTAATTAAATAATTGTTGGTTTGATACCTAAAATTATTTTAAGTTTTAATTTGTTATCAACTAATTTCATTATTTTTGAATGATCCCTAAGGATTATTTAAAAATAAGTGTAAGTGAAATTGATTGCACACAATATCACTATAGAAAGTATATACAGTGGAACCTCGCATAACGAGCATAATTCGTTCCGGAGCTTTACTTGTAATGCGAAACACTCGTTAAGCGAAACAATTTTTACCATACAAACTTATGTAAAATACAATAATGCGTTCCATGACGAAAAAAATACTTAAAAATTTTAATTTTCAACAAAAAACTACTTCAAATACTTTAAATGAAAACATTTATTGAAAGGAAAATACATACAAATTGTCAATAATCGTGATTCATCTTCATCTTGTCTTCTATCGCGCAATGAACCAGCCTACAATGAGAATTCGATTTTCAGAAAATAAAAAAGTCAGAATAAAAATTAGAAACATACCTAATTCCTTTTTACTACAAAGCTGTCCAGGGTCATTTGTTTCTGCCGACGATCCAAAAGTTGATAAAAATGCGACACTGCATTGTCATTGAATAAATTTGTAGCGCGCATAGCCACTGTCTTATTTGGATGATGCTTCTCAATAAACGATGCGACAGTTTCCCATGCTTTCAGCATTTCTCTAATTTCACTAGCAGATTGTTGCTGTTCTGGAACCTCCTCCTCCCCTGGCAAACTCTCTACACTATCTTGCTGTGAAGCAGAATGCAATTCCATAAGGTCTTCAGTAGTCAGCTGTTGGCTGTGCTCTGCCACAAGTTCATCAATATCGGGGTTATCTACCTCCAACCCCAAGTTCTTGGCCAGAGAGACAATCTCGTTGACTACATTATCCTCAGGCACTGTCTCTGTACTCGTAATCCCACATTCAACAACGCTCTCTGGCCAAAGCTTCTTCCAAGAAGAAGTGAGCGTTCTCTTGGTAACACCCTCCCACGCCTTTTCGATCATCTTGATGCAGACCACAATATGAAAGTGACATTTCCAATACTCGGTGAGTGTGAGATTGGTCTCTTCAGTCACCTCAAAACAACGCTCAAAGAGTGCTTTAGTGTAGAGCTTCTTGAAATTAGAAATAACCTGCTGGTCCATCGGCTGCAGTAACGGAGTGGTGTTGGGAGGCAGGAACTGGATCTTTATGAAATTGTATTCTTCAAGGATGTCATTTTGTAGACCTGGGGGATGAGCAGGTGCATTGTCCATAACAAGCAAGACATGAAGTGGTAGATTCATCTCGAGCAAATATTTTTTAACAGAAGGACCAAACACTTCATTGATCCACGCAGTAAAAAGGTCGCGAGTCACCCAAGCTTTCTTGTTGGATTTCCACATCACATTTAGCTTAGTCTTCTCAACCTTACACTTCTTGAATGCTCGTGGAGTTTCTGAGTGGTAAACAAGCAGCGGTTTAATTTTTAAATCACCGCTTGCATTGGCACAAAATAACAGCGTGAGACGGTCTTTCATTGGCTTGTGACCGGGCAAAGCATTCTCTTCTACTGTTATATATGTTCGCTTCGGCATTTTTTTCCAGAAAAGACCTGTCTCATCGCAGTTAAAAACTTGTTGCGGTAGGTAATTTTCTGAATCTACGAGCTTCTTGAAGTCGACAATAAATTTTTCTGCTGCCTTTGTGTCGGAGCTTGCTGCTTCGCCATGCCTTACAACACTGTGGATGCCTGTTCTTCTCTTAAACTTCTCAAACCACCCACGACTTGCCTGAAATTGAATTTCTTCTCCGGCCGTTGCTGATCCTGGCGTCTTCTTAACGAGGTCGGCGAAAATTACTTTTGCCTTTTCACGAATTGTGTTTTCGTTAATAGTGTCGCCTTGCAATTGCTTTTCGTTTATCCATATGAGCAACAACCTTTCAACGTCGTCGAGAATACGTAACCTTTGCGTAGATATTCTTGTCACTCCCTTTGACGCATCTACCTCCTTAATCTTGTCCTTGTTCTTGAGTATAGTGCAAATGGTTGATGTAGACCGATTGTATGTGCGTGCTAAATCAGCCACGCTCATACCTCGTTGTCGCTTTTCAATGATTTCATGTTTCATTTGTAAACTTATTTTTAGTCTTTTAAAACTGCTCTCTTGTGGCTTTTTCTTCAGGGACATTTTTACCAAGGTGTATAATATTTGCACAAAAAACGTAATGTCCGGACACACAGTTTGTAAAAATATATGATTAGACTCGACTCAAACACGCGTGCGCAACTAAACACAAACTGATACACCAATAGAACAGAAAGTTCCTTCATACAAGTCGGGAATTCCCCTAACCGCGTCACTCGTTATACGAAACGCCGCTCTTTAAGCGAGTCATTTCTTTACAATTTATTTTGCTCGTTATGCGAAATACTCGTTTTGCGAGGTGCTCGTTAAGCGAGGTTCCACTGTAGTTCAATAAATTCAACTCTGTGCCTGATTCTTGATGGCAGTCAAAATTCTAGTATTTATTGCATAGTTAATTCTGAGAGTTCAGCTACAGAATTGTATTTAAACATTTTATGTGTAAGCATGTGCATGCACATTACATTAGGAATTGCATTATTATAGAAATGTTTAACTGGTTGTTTTAATAATTTCAAATATTTGAATAGCTGGTATTTGAGTTCAAAATCAAGTCAATCACACATAAAATGAAGTGGAATTTTGTTATTGGAAAATGATTGACTATGCATATATACAAATAAGTCTTCATGATATGAAACAATGATAGTATTTTAAAAGGCATCAAATATGGAGTTTAAAGTTGAGATATAGTTATTTCCCCATTTTGGAGCACTTACAGATATGAGAGATCATGCTCACTTGACATGAAATATCTTCTCTGTCAGATCCCAAATTATTGATATTCATCTTGAAATTAATCAGTACTGATAACTTATTACCGTAAATAGGAATGAAGGTAGTTGAAGATGCCTCAAACAAGGAAGGAAACATTGATACCAGTATGTTTTGGTTCTTTTTTAATTTGCATTTTTAAAATAGACCAACATTTAAAAAAAGAATCACTCCCATATAAACCTCTCTCTCCAACCTTTTTTTCTCCCATATAAACCTTGTTAATTTTATCAAGGCAAACATATAACATCTTTACTATAAAGAATAGGAATTTGTGAAAAAGTTAAGCACTTTAAAATTTAATTGGAACAAGATTTTGTGTAAATATTTAAAACAAATGATTGAATCTATGAGTCGAGAATCTTTTTAATTAAATAAATGTTGATTTGCTGATATCTATAATTTGATGTCAGCTAATTATGTGTTTCATTATTTATTATGAGCAAGTTAAACTTTTTGATTCCAAAGATATTTAAAACAGATTATAAATGAAGCTGATAACATAAAATATCAAATACATATGTATATACATAGTACAAAATGAAGTCTCCTGAAAATGTCTGTTTATTTGAACCCCAAAAACTTGAGAAATAATGGATACTAAAGATATTTATACCATTTTATAGAGCATTTATTGGGTAAGGTGTATAAGGTATTTATTGGGTACATTCAAGTCATGTCAAAATAATAAAGGGAGTTTTATATTTAAGATTTTAATTGTTCTGTGCATGCACAAACAGTAAGAGCTGTGGTATACATATGTGATACTTTTCTTTGTTTACATCTGATTTTAAACAGTGATTCAAATCTCGTTATGCCAAAAAGAAAGAAATCTAATCTTGGTCAGAACACATGAAATATCAAAAAGTTTTGTTCTATAAAAATTTGTTTTGTAGCCATTTTTGATAATTTCTAAATATTTTCCGTTTATTTGATGTTGTCAAACATGCCCATGCTATATCAGGTAGAGGTTAGACAAGTTTAAAACTATTTTTTCTTCTTGGATGCTATATAATAGGCAGTGCCATGCAGTTACTGCTAATATAAATATATATATTAAAAGTAAAATATAAGCATGTAATTTAACCACAGCAAATATTTAAATAAATCCAACACTGAAGTTATTTATGACTAGAATAGTATAAAAGGATTAAGCTACAGAATTCTGTTAAAATGCTTTTTTTATGCACAGTAAATTTTCCTATGTATAAAATCTACAATAAATAAAAAATTTCAAAAAGAAAAAAAATTATTTAAGATTTTTAAAGTGAGGATAAGCAATGTAAACATAAATTACATTAATGTATAAAAATAATTATGACTAAGCATGTCATATATTACTATAACTTATACTTTGTAAATTCATATATAAAAAAATTTATTCAGTAGATAGATTACAACAATAGGTTACAGAAGTTCTTTTTCTAAATACTAAAATTAAGTCACTGTAAAGATCTAAAATAATTTAGAAAATT
Source organism: Argiope trifasciata (assembly GCA_026543055.1). Classification (NCBI taxonomy): domain Eukaryota; kingdom Metazoa; phylum Arthropoda; class Arachnida; order Araneae; family Araneidae; genus Argiope; species Argiope trifasciata. Next base: position 996,976 of record JAPMOQ010011580.1, read on the forward strand.
TATGTGATTAAAATGCTTATTTTAAAGAATTACAGCATTTTTGACTAATTTACTTATACCAGAAGTTTGATTACTTGATTAAAAGTGATACTATATAATAGTTTCACATTTTTCCATTATATTACTCATATAAATTTTTGAAATAAAATAGTGAACCTCTAAAAATTTTTTGAATTGAGATGGTGTATATATATAATACAGTCAGTGTAATACTATAATAAAAAGAATTGAAAATCAGAAGAATTTGTCAGTATTCATTTCACCTAGAATCTATATTAGGGATATTTAACTGACCTTTTTTTAATACATAATTTCATTACAAAAAAGTTGCTGGTTTTTGAATTAAATCGATCACACACAAAAATATATGAAATCAAATTTTAATAGTAGAACATGATTTATTACACAAAAAAAATTTTCATTGCCCAATATGATAAAAATCTTAAATATAATGTGTTCAAAAATGAAGTAAGATTTATCTCAAAAATTTTCAGATATAATGAAATATACAAAGTGTAATATAAATATTTTCTTTCAGAATACATAAAATTATTGGCAGAACTCTTCTTTTCAGCATATTATGAAGTCATAGCCATTACAGAATAAAAAGATCCATAATTTTAAATATACATTCCCACTGAATATAATGCATTTATTTTCTTCAAAATTTTACATGGGAAAAATCCTGTAATAAAAAGCCTTTTTATTGGGCTTCAGAAAAATTTAAACCTGGAATAACTTTTATAATATTTTATAAATATAAATTTTAAAATCTTAAGAAATCAAAATCAAGATTTTTATCAAGCTAAATACAAGACAATTTAATCCCCAGTTTGATGTGCAATTTATTTACACAACAGAGGATAATCTTTTGAGCATCTTTACATCAATTGCCAATGAAATGCAATTTTTTAAAAAATTATTTAAATAGCTGTGCGTATTAGATTTATTGTCAACATGGGTACACTTAGTAAAAATATATTGGCAATATATTTCCTTTAAATAAAGCAAGACTATCTAAATGTAACTTACATGCTTGATCATCTGGAAAAAAAAATACATACGAGTATTTCATAAAAAGTTATTTTCTTAACAAAAATAAATATCTAGAATTAACATCTAGGCCAAAGTAAAGTTTATGGTACGGCGCCAAATTTGAATTTTTTCTTGGCGATACATCGCCAAATATGGAAACCACGGCTTGACCGGTGGCAATCCTATGGCAACCCTAAAGAGGTTTTTTTTTAAGGAAGGGTCAGGGGTCGCGTTTTTTTGTTATTGTTCTCTTCGGTTGACCACGTGCCTATATACACGCCGTAAACGTGCAATTTGCCTGGCGAGGAATGACTAGGTAAATTATTTCGTTCATTTCATTTTTACCATTGTTACCATTACCAAGAGAATACCATTTTTATGTATTCTTTTTGTGCTTTCAATTTAATATTTGCTAATCGGGGGGTTGGGGGGGCTGCCCCCCCATTAGAATTATTATCCTGTGTTCCATTAAGTTATCCCTTGTTTTAATATAAATTCTTTATCCTGTGTTCTAATTTAAATTATTTAAGTAAAAATTGCTTTTTAATATGTTATTATCCTGTGTTCTAATACAAATTATTTAAGTAAAAATTGCGACTTTTTTTGCTATCCCGTGTTCTAATATAAATCCTTTATCCCGTGTTCTAATATAAATCCTTTATCCTGTGTTCTAATATAAATCCTTTATCCTGTGTTCTAATTCAAATTATTTAACTAATATTTGGTAATCGGGGGGTTGGAGGGGGCAGGCCCCCCCATTAGATTTTTTATCCTGTGTTCCATTAAGTTATCCCGTGTTCTAAACAAATCCTTTATCCGGTGTTCTAATTCAAATTATTTAAGTTAAAATTGCTTTTTAATGATATGCCATCCTGTGTTCTAATACAAATAATTTTTTTAATCGTCTGGAAAATTCGTTGAATTTTATGGAATTTTGTCTCATTTTGCATTAAATTGTATTAATTTCTACCCTTTTTAAAACCATTATCAGTTTTAAAGACTATTTTTTTTTTTCTTCCTTAATATTATTAATTAAATTTTTTTTTGGACCACATGGGCTTAATAGCGCCATTTTTGACCAATCCAAGATGGAAGACAATTGGCGACTTTTGTAGAATTTGGCGATATTTTGGCGCAGTTTGGCGAGGGTCCGTACCATAAACTTTACTTTTACCAACATCTAATCCTATAACTTCTTAAATGATATAAACAGGTTCACAAACAGAAAAGTATGATGAGCTGTACAGGATTCAAAATATTTGTATCCTGTGCAGCTTGCGATTCTTACAAACATATTAAGCAATATTTCATAAAATAATTACATTCGTAAATGATTGAAAGATACTTTTTATATTCACGCTATAATTGCATTTATTAATAAATAAATTTGAAATGCGTTAAAAACAATCTTTCACCTCCCAAAAAACATACACAACCATTTCGACCATTGAGGATAGGCGTAATGAGCATATAATCGGAATATTTTCCCCGCTCAAAATTTCCCCTCTTTTTCCCTCGGAGCAAAATTTTTTTCCAGCCCCTAGACGCTTCTCTTTTCAGGCCTCAGTCGTTTCGCGACTCATCGACCGATGCAATACGAGACTTACTTCCCTGACAGAGGTCAATCGTTAGTAACAAAATTGTGCTATGGTGGAATTATGATGTAATTAAGTTTTCTCGCGATATTCGAGTTTGAATTTCAACTGGTTGCATTCAAACATGAGGTAATTTATTGACAAGACTTTTGATATGGTACAATTTTATATTTAATACATTTTATCAAAGAATTTGTTTTGAATAACGATAGACTTCAATCGCCTATAGCGTAAATTCAATGACGACTATTTGAAACAAAAACTAACAGATTTCAATACATTTATTTTATGATGTATTTATATTTTCTCAGCGATAAATTTTATACACCAATTTAATAAGAAAACAATGGATTCTCAAATAGGAATTAAAGTGCTTTTTTAATATTTTTTTTCTATTTGATATGAAACACGTCTCTTTTGTTGTTGTAAAGCATTTCAGGATTTTTTTTAGTAGCGTTACCATTATTTCTACAATCACTGTTTCTACTTTGACTAGTCTTTTGTTTCCACCGACGTATTTTGCAAAGAATTCCCGCATTCACGATAAAATTATAAAAAGAATACTGCTATGTGTCTAAATATTGACACATATGGCGTGACTGAATTTTGTTACAGTTAGATATGCTTTTAGCATTCAATTTTTCACTTCAATTTGCAATATTCGGTTATGGTGTTAAACAAATTGTTGATTACATGAACTTAAAACCATTAGATTTATTTTCCTTAATGATATGCTCTTGACTTTTCTTGTCACTTAAAGATATATTTTCAGATATTCACTTTAGCAAAAAACCTACCAAATCCTTCAATCATAGCACATCAAGAAGAATTTTAAAAGAAGATAAATATTTCTTCATAAAACGGAATGTTTTATTTCCTTATTGAGAAGTATTTCATATTGTTTTTAATAATCACTTCTGGATACGAATAAACTTCCATTATTGATTTAGCTATAAGCGATTTTCCAGTTCTTAGATTCAGAAATCAAATGAAATACAGGGGGAGTACAACTGATGAACCCGATTTTAAAAACTCATATTTTCGAAACTACAGCATCTATTAAAATAAATAATACATGAACTCAAAGATAAATATACCAAGTTTTTTTTAGTTATAATTGTTCGATGTGTGACACTCCTGTTACAGAGCATACGTCCAATCTGTAACCCAATTCGTTCCAAACATTTTGTAGCATTCTTTTTGTCTGTTATCTTTGACATAACCCCTCAAAAAGAAATAATTAATATAACACATTGTTTATGAACCACCAATGCCGAAAACACTTCCAGAACTTAAATAACGCATTTGTGCAGCATTCAAAACCATTGACATAGTAATGTTACAAAATGCTTGGAACGAACTGGATTACAGATTGGAAGTATTCCTTCTAACAAGAGTGTCACACATCAAACATTCGTAACTGGAAGAAAAAAACTCGGCATATTTGTTTTTAAATTCATGTATCACTTATAGTAATAAGTGCGGTGGTTTCGAAAATATGATTTTTTAAAATCCGGTCCATCCTTTGTACTCACCCTGCAGCTTGTATCATTCTCTACAAACTTCTTTTCTAGCTTTATATGCAACAGCGTGAATTTGCATATACGCTAGTAGACGCGCTTTTCTTACTATACTCGATCTGTACTTACCTCATACCAAAGTTTGATTTCTTAATTTAATTAACCAAAGAAAGTTCTAATGTTGCGATTTCTTTTTTCATGTTTTTTGATGTTAAAACATGAGTACTTCTGGAAAAAAATACTTCAACATAATAAAAGTAACAACAAATTTGCTTTCCAATAGCACTGAGTCGTGTAGAGAATTATATCTGCAGCCATTACAACAGGTTTAGTGGATGAAACCAATAAAACAAAATCTCTTGTTTCTATAGATTCTCAGGATCCCTCACTGATTCTAATGATTTATCCTGCTTTATTTTCATTCATTCAATAGCTCCCGTTTGGTAATCATACAAAATGTTGAAACGGTTATTTACGGGTATAACTGAAAAAAAACACACACATTAAAACTGAAAGAATATGACAGAATCTGAAGCTAAACATTTTGCATAATAGTTTTATTATGTTCATGCAATAATTCTCTTTTGCAGAGTTACCAATTACCCAAGATCATCTATTTGTGCCTTTGTATGTGCTACCGTTTGGTAAATGTATCAAGATTTCAAACCCAAGACTGCCATATGTCTTGCATCTAAGTATTCAATAAAATATTGATGACCTCTATGTACCTGGCTAATGTAAAAATTCCAGTATCTCAAAAGCCGGGAAAGTTTTTCATCTACAAAAACACATTGGAATTAACCTTTCCTTCAGAGTAATAACAGGTGTAGAATACCTGTTGAGTTACAATCGAAATGCCCATACAGTTTTCACACTAACAGGACACCTAATAGTTGTCGTTTTTCGTTTAAGAGATAGGTTTTAAATACAAGATGTCTCACAAGGTATGCAGCATCTAATTTTTACAGATTAGGATTAAACAAGTTAAGACAAGTATTTTGATATATAACATATGGGATCCCCGAATATAGCGTCATAGTCTAATAATACGAAGAATGTTAATTATGAATCCGACAGTTTGTATTTCAAATTACAATGCATACGACGATAGAACAATATGGAAGTTTTCCTAAATGACTATGGAAATTTGTGGCAACCTGTAGGGAGGAAAAGCGCGTCTACTAGCGTATATGCAAATTCACGCTGTTGCATATAAAGCTAGAAAAGAAGTTTGTAGAGAATGATACAAGCTTTACTCGATCAGAAATTACTGCACTACGTAATCGTTGTAGTTCTGAAATGAGCAAATATTCGATTGAGTGTCGTGTTTTCATGGTGCTGACTTATCATGAATTCAAATCACCAGCAGCTGCGGTAAAAGAATTCAAGAAAAAATTCGGCAATCACCACAACACAACGCTCAAAGATTTAAGGAGACTAGCACTATGTTGAAGAAGGTGTTAGCGATGGGGAAATAAAGAGATGCGAATAAAAACGGAAACCAATGTTCTGAAATTGAAAGAAATGTGTGAAGGAAGTCCATCAACTTCGGTATGAATGATTGCACAACAACTTGACATCTAAAAGCAGGCTGCATTAGGCAATGAGGAGGGGTGCTATTCTGTTTCCTTACAAAATTCAAATCAATCAACTATTGACCAATATGGATGGTTTGCGGATGCTTGACTTTTCAAGCACGATATTTAATAAGGTTGTATGTGGCGAAATTGAATTTAATCGGATCTGCTTCAGTGACGAGGCGCACTTTCACCTCAAAAGATGTTAACAATAGATAGGACAATTCTGGACACAGAAAATTCTAATCATGCAATGACCATTACACTCACTTGTTTTTTGTTGTTGTTGTTGTTGTTGTTGCACAAGGGCCATCTTTGGCCAAGCTTCGCCGTCCATATGATTAAAAAAAGGTTAAATGATCATTAAAGTTTAAATAAATGAATAGTTGCATCAAAGCAGAATTTAATAGTTAAAAAACACTGGAAACAGTAGCACAGGATTGTGTATTTACAATGAAAAAATTTAAGAAGTCAAAGCGCTTGAAGAATTTAAATGCAAGGTAAAAATTTAATAGCATATAAAAATTTAAAAATGTTTGAATGGTGGTTCTCTCCCAATAAATCAGCGAGAGTTAAGGATAATGAGTGAAAATATTGGTTACGATGAATATTAAAATCTGGGCACTCGATCAAAATGTGATGAACTGTAAAATCTGTGCCGCATGTGGAACATATAGGCATTCTGTCACCAAATAGTAGGTGTTTGTGAGTAAACCGAGTATGCCCTATACGAAGGCGTGTTAATGTCACATCATTCTTACGTACAGTTAAAACTGGCCTCACGTTTAGAAAAGGCTTAATTGAATACAGTTTATTGTTCCTGAGTAAATCCCATGTTTCTTGCCACAGAGAAAATATTCGGCACGCAATGGATTTCTTTGCATTACAATATGGTAATCTTGCAATTCGAGAAACAAATGACAATTTTTGCAGCTTGTTCAGCCTGCTCCTTGCCACAGATCCCTACATGACAGGGGAGATCGTTATCCATAAATTATTAAGAGAAATAACCCGTCAGAATGTCTGTAAAATTGAATAGTCAAATCTTGCAAAGTATTTATTAAAAAATAAATTTCCTATTTTTCAGGAATTTGTTATTCTCAGTAAGTGACATTTAATGAAGTGACCAGTGAAAATTATGGCTTATTACAAGGATGGAGTCTATCCTCCTCATTTAAAAAGGGCAAATGTTAACAAATGATGGCAACGGCTTAAAAAAACGGTGGTTTTATAATTTTGGCAGCTAACGAATTATTTAAATAATTGTTACATTACAACAATGCAGAAAACGCTATTTGTTTGAAGGAATGCATAATCAGCAACATTTTAAAGCCAAATAAAAAGTTGTCGATATTTTGAAATTTATGAACTTAATGTAACAGAACAGAAAACTTAAGCCTAAAACTACTCGGAAAAAATTATGTGAAATTTTGCATATCCCTATAAAATGGTCTTATCCTTCGATTTATGCCAAAATTTAAGCATGGTGCAGTTTAAAAAAAATTTGTAATATTTTTTCACATATTAAAAATTGGCTTTTCATTTTAAATATGTACGCAAAATGGGTAGAATACCATATATTTTCATAACAAAAAGTTGTTAAGTTAAAAAAGTTTAAATTAAATTTTCATAATTTCGAAACGAAACGGTTTTAACAAATGGAACTTGATTTCCATTAGTTTATATTTTAGAATAATTTGTTATGTAGTTTAAAATTTGATGAGAAAAATGGTGCAACCTTAAGAAATTTTGAAGTCTGCTCTTATTTCGATATATAAGCGTCACTTACGAAAATAATAATTAAAAAATCTTTAACAGTTCATTAAGCCCTTTCAAATGCCACCTTTTTTTCTTTTCTTTTTTTAACGATTGTACGGTGAAAGATGCTAAATTGAAGCTGGGTGGCTTCTGCGTTTTTCCGCGACTGAAAATTATAATTTACGCCTTCAACTAAAAATAACAGTATTTTTTATCGACATCAGATTGTGTCAAACATTTATTTGAATTTTCATGGAAGAAGATTTATGGCCTCTGGAACTTCTATATTTATTTCACACATGAATGTAAAAAAAATACGAAGCAATTTCAACACTAAGTATGCATAAAGATAATATTCTCCAGGTGGAAATGCAGATACTTTCAAGCTCTAAAGATAGCTTTGTCCTACTCTGGCTACTCTAAGTAACGAGAATTTTTTTTTCAGCCCCGATTATGAATAACCCTCGATTTAACAAACAAAATTTTCAATCCCGATGAATTCGTTAAATCGGGCTGAGTTGAGTTTGTTTTTTATGGAACAAATGGCATTTTTCACTAATCTACGCCGCATTCATGATATTAAAATATTTGTATCAATTTATAATAAGATCGAAACATGGAAATGTTTACAAAGTCCAATTGTTTAAAAGCGTAAAACTGTAAGTCATAAAAAAGTGCAATAATGGTATAAGGTACGGTATTGTACTAAAAATTGCGATTAAAGTTTATATATGATTATAAAAACCAATATTTAAAAAAAAATAATAAAAAGGTTAGCGTGCGGTGTTTTGGAAAGCAGCTTACTCAAATTAGGGTGCGATTTCTGAGCATATGCAAGAAGCTGTAAAGAAAATGTGACATTCTAATGGGTAAAACAGAGGACTATTACATATTGAGCAAAATGGCGTTAGGTCTCCCATCAACAAATGCTATTGGATAAATCGAATGTGCCCAATCCTCAACATAGTTAAAATTGTCTCCTGTTTTCTGCTGTGTAAAGCAGGTCAGAAATCTATTGTAGGTTTAATTGTTTGAAGATTGTTACGAATTTGTGCGTCCCATTCAGTTTGCCATATATATTTCATGACAGTATTCAGACATATTCAGACATTCTACATATATATTTCAGACAGTATTCCATATATATTTCAGACCCATTCAGAGACATATACTATATTTCTTATAATCAGACAGAGAAATATGCCTTGACAAGAAAGTAATAGCCAATTTAACTCCCATATCCGCCTTTTCATTTTCGGAATTTCCACATGAGCGGGGATCCAGCATAAAATAATTTGAAAGTCTTTCCAAATAAGTTTATCATTCAAATTTAAAATGTTGAAAAGCAAAGAAGGACTGCGAGCATATAAAGATTATAGGGATTCCAGAGCGTTCAGTGAATCAGTGTATATTATAGAGCTATCAGCAGAACAATCTGAAATAAACAATAAAGCTTTTAAAATAGTAGTTACTTCTGCTGTAAAATTTGAAACAAAATGAATGAATTCTATAAGCTATTGGGGAATTTGAAATAATTCAAGCGAAAGAAGTGTGAACGAAACTTCTAGAACCATCTGTAAAGTTAAGTTTGAATTGACTATATTTTTGACGATGATCAACAAAGATTTACTGATAAGGGATATCTGCAGTGTTTTATTTATCAAAATGTTGAAAGGGATTCAAGTATTGGATACCATGAGATTTTCAAGGTCATAAGAGAAATGATTGTTCAGAAACTACATGCATCTTCTCTAGATGAAGTTCAGAAACTAAATGAGTCATTTTCTCAAGAAAGAGAGTATTAGTGACAGACAAGCAGTCTGAAGATGTTACAAAAAGAGATTTTGATTAAAATTATAAAAGGGATGACCAGGGATTAATAACATTTTAAAATAACAATGAAGGGAAATTATCAGATGTGAAAAGAAGACTCATTATATTCTTTACACAAACTCAGGATAAAGTTCAAAATGCCCCAGAATACAATCGAAAAGTTGTAAAGTGAATAGTATCTAGTTTTTGGAGAATGCTGCGTCTTGCGGAACGATAAACATTACAACCATAGTCAAGTTGCGATAAAATTACCGTTCTGTAAAGGCGAAGTAAAAATAAACAGTTGGCACCCAATGAATTGTTAGAAAAAACATTTAAAATATTCAAATATCTTTCACATTTTTTCTTAGATGAGTTACATGAGCGGCAAACGTTAGCTTTTTATCAAAAATCATAACTAAACATTTAACATCATCAAGTACTTTGACAGGAGATCTATAATACGAATCTTTGATTCAGGATAGAGGCTGCGTTTCCTACAGAAATGTGCAGTGCTTTTTTTTCAGGAAAGAATGAAAATCCATTTTTATCACGTCAAGCTATGAGTTGAGTGATTGGAGTTTGAAGTTGGCTTTTAAATAAAAGCCATACTATCCCCAGAACAAGAAATATAAAGGACATCAACGTATAAATGGCATTTCATATATAAAGGAAAATGGTCTAAAATAGCGTTAATTTTTAAAGCAAAAAGAGCCACGCTCAAAACACGTCTCTGAGGATCTCCTTCCTTTTACACAAAAATATCAGACAATTCGGAACCCAGCTTAACTCTGAAAATCCTCAACTTCAGAAAATTTTGGATAAAGATTAACAAGTTTCTTCTTAAATTACAATTGTAGAAGTCCTTCAAGATACCAAAGCACCAAGCTAAGTCATAGGTTTTTGAGAAGTCAAAGAAAATGGCCACTAAATGTTTACTACGAAGAAAAGCATTTCGCACATCAGTGTCTAAAGTCAACAAATTGTCCCTAGTTGATCGTCTTCGTTTAACATTTTGTTATGTTCCAAATAGTGTACATGTCTGTGATTATGGGTTCGACGGTTTCTTCTTACTAGGCAGTGAGAAAATATTGTTCTTGCCTAATTCCATTATATATGAATAAGTGGTTAAGAGAAGATTTAGGAAGATTTTTAAGCATTTCATAACTCGTATTATCATCTTCGGATGAAGATTTTTGTACACTATTGAGGCATATTTTAAATTTATAGAGTGTTAACGGTCTTTTATACGAAGATCTATTGCAGTTTGGAATTATAATTTTTCTTTTTCAATCAAAATTTTATAATTTTGGAATGTATCTGGGTAATATTTACTACTATCTATGTCAGCGTAAGCCAAAGCTATCGAGTTAGCTATATTTCTTGAGGAACTGATAGGAAAACTATTTTTAAACAAGACTGGAATCCCATAACTCACAGATGCTCCAAATATTTTTTTTAACCTCTTCCCTTAGAAGTTAAAAAAAAGCAAAAAAAAAATCATCACGTTTTTTTATTATTACTTTATTATTAAACACAAGGAAACGAAACAAAATATGAAGATTTTAAGTTGAATTTTTAATTTTTTTTAAGTAAAAACATTTAGTTTTAATATTAGTTTACAATCCAGAGCTATCACAGGCGAATGAAAAAAAGTTAAATATTATTCTTTGTATGGTAGTTTTTGAAACAAGGGACAACTCAAAATGATACTTGAGATTCTGTATCCTCGTATCTGGCCTCTTTTCTTACTGCTTTACCTCTGTCATCTTTTTTTGTGTGTGTGTGTGTGGAATTTCATAGTAAACTGTCTCGTTGGATTTTTTTTCAGTAGCAGGAATCAATATCTTTACAATCGCTATCTGAAAAATCATCGCTTTCGCTTTCTTGCATTATCGTTACTATTTTACTTTTTCTCTGCACGAACATCACTTTTTATACATTACTAACCAACAAGCAGACATATACTATACAATAGGGTTAAGTTTAGTTTAGTTACATTATCGTCCCGTTTTGAAGTAACACTAGGGCTATTTTGGGACATACCTCGCAATTTCAAACCGCGGACAGATGACGAGGGTGGAACCTGATCTGGCACCCCCCTCCAAACTTCCACACCACACCAGCGGGAGGACGTTTGGCCTTGGCGGATTTAACGTGCACCAGACCCACTTAAGGCCTTATCACACGGCAAAATATCTTCGGCACTTTCCGTCAGCAAATGACAGCGAAATGTCGTCACTTCAAAGTTTCACATGATTGGTTGAATTTCATTTGGGGACAATATTTCCGACATTTTAGAACTGGTTAGAAAAAGGTGTCGATTATGAAACTTGCTTGACCCCTTTTTGAGGGTAGAAATGGAAAAGTGCTCGCGAAATTTCACCGTGTGATAAGGCCTTTACACGGCGGTTCTTCGGTGGAATCGGGCCTCGAACCTCTAAACCTCCGATTCCGAAACCGAGACCTTACCATCAGGCCACCGCGGTCTCTATACAATACGGAAAACACGAGATCCATCCCGCCAAAAGAGTCGCGAAATCAAAACTTGGCAGACTATCAATCAAAGCTCAAAATTTCCTTTCCACCAGGCCGAGTAAAACCGTGATGAAACAGATCGTACTGACGAATTCTGTTTCACCCGAGTTTTCTAGGGATAATAATTAACTGCAATATATAAAAAGCCCGAGATAACATGACAAGCGGTTAATCCTATTTAAGTCGTTTGCTGGAAAGCGAAGAGTTGCTGGAGCTCATATATTCCTCCCATGAGTCCAGTTTGCTATGTGTCTGAATACGCCCAGAACTGGCTTTAGTCTTTTCAAAGCGAATAAAATTTTCAGTATTGGGTTACCTACGGAACATATCCCAGGATTTTCTTTCCATCTTATATATATGACAATTCTAACCTACTTTGCGTTGCCTCCTAAATTTTGTAGAAGTTTTAGGAATAGAAGCATCTGCTACAAGAAACTGTGTAATATGGGCAACTGCTGTATCTATGTTAATGTTATTCACCATTTCCTCAGTAATATTGGCTAATGAAGTGAATTTGATCCAGTTGGCTTCTCAAGTTTATATCTGGGAGAATTCGTAGTAGATGACTGAAGTCTTCTATTATCGTGTAATACTACGTGAAAATTATCACTATTATGCAAATCCTTATCCATTGGCAATGTAAAAAAAGGGTAAAGTGATGGAGAACATATTGCTAGATATATTGCATGAAAACTGTTTGTCGGTGCATGAAAGTAAATCTGCTCATCATTGTTAAATAGAAAAGGTTATGATCATCCAAAACCTGTTCTATTTGACGACCTCTACAGTTCGTGTTAGTGTTTCCCTGAAGATGATTCTGGCAGTTGAAATCATTCAGAATAATAAAAGGTTCAGGAAGTTTTGAAACAAGATTACTCAGATTAGACTGATCAATATAGGTGTTTGGTGGTAGGTAAAGACAGCAAACTGTAATCAGTGAGTATGGGCTTCAACAGCGTGTTGTGGAGTGTTCAAAACCAATGAACAGGAAGGTACATAATTCGAAATAAAGAAGGTAACTCCTCCTGAAGATCTTTCGCCAGAATTGGTTTATGGAGAACATGATAGTCATGCAATAAAATTGTATCATTAGATTTTAAAACCGTCTCTTGCAGGGCAATGCCAGCAAGTCGATAAGAATTATATCTTTGAGATAAGAATTTTTCTGTTTCACTCCACGACAATTTCAAGAAACGAGTGTATCCATAAATCTCGAACCAGAGAAGGAAGAGAAAGTGTGGAGAAACGAGAATATCAATGACTTTTCCGAGAGAGTGGTAGAGTAGCACTATCGGACATTGAATCATCCTCGAATGAGTTCGTACCGAGATAATCATCACATCTTACTTTTTCAGTATTGGAATTTTTTTATAACACCTTCCAATGTTTTTCCTTCAATTGTTTGAATGTATCTTTGCCTTTTTTGGCGGCATCTAACTGATCCTTCTTCTTCACTTTTTTTTGCCCCCCCCCCCTACTTAAGCTTTTAGAAGAGACACTTGGAAGATAATTTTTAACTCTTGATTAAGATGATGGTCAGAATGTAGGCCAGCTAGAGAAATATGCAGTTCAAAAATTGTACTGGAGAATGAAAGCATCTGAGATGATGTGATAGAAATACAATAGATTGGGCATATTGCTTTTATTAGGTACATAATTTATCTCATATTGGATTGTTTTACAAGCCCTACAGTTTGGACATGTTAGGACAGTAACATCATCCCTTGTCAAAGTAGCAAGTATTTTGGCAAGAGATATTTCTGCCTGTGCATTTGTAGATGTGAGAGAAGTTTTTATAACAGATGCGAAAGATTTACCCCTTTTTTTTAGTTCTATTTGTAACTCTTTTTCAAGTTTCCGCGATTGATATATTTTGCGTTATTCTTACATTTTGGATTTCTTTCTCTTGAATCCAATGTGGACAGGATTTAGAGTAAGCTGGATGATTTCCATTGCAGTTAATACATTTTGGAGATAATGTGGAACATATTTTACAACCATGCACAATTTCAAGCATTGAGCGCATGACTGTTCATCTCGACAATTATAAACGGTGTAACCAAATTGTTGACATTTGTAGCAACGTAACGGGTTTGGAATTGGTCGAACTAGTTAATTGTAATACGCACTTTTAGCAGATTTCAATAGGATAAGCTGCTTAAATATTAATTTAAAACAAATTGTTGGAAGTTTTCCATCCTGTTTAAATTTAATTCCTTTCACTGTCCTGATATTTTGAGATTTTAAAGCCTCTAAAATAGAAGATTCTGAATCATTCTGCAAGTCTCTTTGAGAGAAAATGCCACGAGAAACGTTGAATGACAGACTGATACATCATGATTTCCGATGTTTTTTTAATTGTACAATTTTATTAATCTGCTCAGCAGATGAAATGTCACCAAGGTCACAAGAAAAATGTTTCTTAATATTTTTTCCTTCACTAACAATTGTTTTGGGCATCAAGATTGGAAACAGTTTTCAGAATATCAGAAAGAAATTTAACAATAAAAAATCAACAGAGACGTTGACATTGGGAGAAAAGACCCATGCAAAATGGAATCCGTCGGAACAGCGCCCCCACTAGACCCAACAGGGAAAGGTAGTTGCCGATTCTGGGCATTCCGAGCCCCGGTACCCATCTTGGTGCTAACCAGGACTTACACGCTCAGGGCCGATTCCAGGAGTATTGACCTCCCTTAATGTCAAGCTCCGGAAGTTCCCACTTTTGTTTGATCCCCTTGAACATACCAGCCATGTGTCGAGAATACCAGCAGATTGATACATCAGGGACCTAAATGCACCACCCATCTCAAGGGTCGTCAAGCACGGCCAATACATGGGGGTAAATAGTTACCCATGAGAAGTTAGCAACAGAGCGGCAACAGTTTCTCATGGAGAGCTTCCTCGCCTACACTAAAAAGTAGAGACTAGAAAGGGAATACTCAAATAGAGAATAAAACTGGGAACATGGTACTACAGGTTCGTGAAGCCCGTCACATCTCAAGTAGATGTGCTCCTGAGAAGTCGTTAAATCGTGGTCTGACTGTATATCTAAGTTAATTTTTTACAGACTGCATAACACTAATCAGTAAAAATTGGAAAACTTCTTACATACAAAGATGAATCATCACCCATTATATATGCAATCAAAATTTCCAATGATTTAATTTTGCCTGTCATTTTTGGAGATTAAGTGTAAGTTCCAATTAGATAAATAGATCATACATTTCAGCCCTCTTTTACAGAGCATTTAAACAGAATTATGTTAAATTAACAAACAGTTATATTAAATATTAAATGTATAATAATGTATTCCATTATGTACAATCATAACACTTCTTTTAATGGTACAAGAAAAATTTATATAAGATTAACATACAAAGATAAAAGCCATAACAAAATTTCAGTTTAACTTTATTTAACAAAGGTATCAAAAAAATATTTGTTTCATTATCTCAGCAAATTATTCAAAATATAATTGAAATAGAGCAATTATTCAATAAATGAACATAAAAATTTGAATTCTGCTACAGCCACACAATAAAAATATGCACACACAAAATTTAACAGTTGTGATCTAAGTGCTTTACAATGATATTTAAAGGCACTTGTAAACTATTTTATTTCTCTAATAATTTGTATATTATTAGTACTCTGTAGAATTAAACATTTCACAAATTGGTTGTATCAGCAAAATACATAAATTTAAGTAAACTTGGAATGAAATACAAGCAAAAATGAATAAAATCAGTGAATATAATTATGAGAGAAATAAAATTGAATTAATAAAAAATGAGAAGTTAAGATACAAAAAAACACTACAAAAAATAGTTAAATAAAAATTGCAAAAATGCAACTGAAATAGTTGAATAAAATACAAATGCTATTTTTCTGTCATACCTTATTATTTAATACTAAAAAGAACATACCTATTAATTTAAACAAGAACGATACATATACAGAAATAAAACTGACAAAGACAATGACAGAAACAAAAGTTATCAAAGAGAAATTCGTTACAAAAATCAATTTATTCTAAAAATATATGTCGACTCCATATATTTTAACATATACTATAAATATAAAATTTCAAACTCTCAGATAAATAACTTCCAGCTTTTCATTTTACCTTTTTTTTTCACTTCAGTTAACAAACTGTCGCAAAAAAATAGTATTACTTACATTTAAACCCCTAATTCATAAAAATTTTATATTTCATGAATTAGATGTTTCATTGTATCAAATATATCATAAGTACTAAAAATGCCTTGTTTTGTGACAGTTAAACAACTGTCATTAAAGGCATGATAATTGTTTTTTGTAGAAAAAATTTACATCATAGAATGGTTTCAAAAAACTAAAAATATTTAAATAATGTACATTACAAATACATTCTTATTATATATGCTACAAATTGTGAAAATAACATACATTTAACAATTAGAAACAGCATTCCTTTTTCTTTTCTACTTCCATACTAAATACACCAAAGCCTAAAATATGAAATAAAATTATTGAAAACTATAACCAAAAAATAAACAAAAATGAAAAAATGGTAGAATTTATAATAATAAAATATCTTTGCTGCATTAGAAATAAAGCCAGCAAATACAAAATCTGTTTGCAAGTGAAAAGTTAAAAATTAATAAACATCTAAAACTTTGTAACTTACAAAACTAAAATGTATATATATAAAAAAAAGAAATTAAAAGAAAGACAAAATGGGAAAGCACATTAGTTAAATAAATAGCTTAAGCATAACAAAGAAGGATAAATACAATTATTGTAACTAACCATTCCTACTTTCATTAGTATCCACAACTTTCTCTTTAAGAAAATTTTCCCCAATTTTAAGAAAAAGTTCTTCTGAAAAGAATGAATCAATTAATTTCAAATACAGGGGCAGAGCCTTGACAGAAAATAAATATAAATACGATGACTCATTAAAAGCAAATGTCAAATATTTCTATAATAAATTTAATTTAGAAAAAATTATAATGAAAAGATACATGAATGAAAAACATTAAAATAACACATATAAGATGCATACCAACTCCTTCGCCAGTTTTGCTAGATGTTTCAAATACTTCAGCATTCACTTCATCTGCATAATCAGTTACATTGTAGTAATCTACAGCTCTTTTCCTATTTTTATTAATTAAATCTTTCTTGGTTCCACATAAATATAAACGACATTTCTGAAAAATTAAATATTAAGAAATAAATAACAGAAACGTTATAGAGTGAGTGAGTGTTTGAAGTTTTATTATGCAAAAACTATTTTTCACTATTTTGAAAATAATATATGGCACGGTTTTTAAATGTACCAATTTAAAATCCGATATACAAGCAGAATCACAAGGTAAGCTTTTTTTTAAAAAAAAAAAAGAGGAGGGATTAATAATTGTTTAATGGGCAGATGGTTAGTGCCTAAAATTATGTTTTATCAGAATCATAATAAAATCGCCCTGTTCTGTAATATCTGTAACATTGGGGGGTAAATTACCTGTCAAAATGAATTCTGGATTCTTTTTTGAACAAATGTGTAAATAGAAAACCAAAGATGAACATTGAAATACATAACTAGGGATTTTGCTATTAGAACAATGGTATCCAACCAGCGACCCTATGAAAAAGTTATACGATCATTATGTGAATGTGTGATCAATTAATGCACTGAAATGTAAGCTAACTTTTTAAAGAGAGTAACAAAAAATAGCAGCTTTAACGCGTTTTCTATTGCACAACATGAAAAATCAAATAAAAAGGAGACTATCCTGTGAAAAGAATGTAAAAATAAAATTTTAAATCTTAGAATAGAATCTGAAATATTTTGAAATTTGAAATTCTTTGAGTTAAAGTTTTTGCTCCATATAGAATTAGTAATATATAAAAATGGAGGTTTATTAAGATCTAATTTAGTTCTGAATTGAAAGCAGAATTCAATAAAGTTGGGATGGCTTAATTATACATATACCAACTAGGTTGGAAACATTGGAAAACCGGCATATGAAATTATTTCCACGTTAGAAAATGTTTATTGGCGAGAGCAATAATTTCCATTAATGAAAGGAAATAAAAATGCTCGTTAAATTCAGAATCATTGACAATCACCTCGAATCAGCTTTAAAATTAATTACAGCAAGCAACTTAAGTATCGATGGAGGAAAGATGGTACCACAAAAAGAAGAGAAAAACACGTAACAAAAAGGAAATATCAACATCACTTTTGTTTAATTGTTTTTTCTACAATATTTTCGAAACAACGTACGTTTATATAAAAATTAGTGGGATTTTCTCTTCTCCTTTTTATTTGATCCGTATATCCGAATTCAAGAACCCTGAATTACACTGAATTTTAGAACCCTGTTTGGGATATCAATTTTTAGGTAGAGGCATTATGTAGCAAATTTTATCAACAGTATGAGTTGAAACAGATATTTTTGATAAAAAAATGATAATTGACTAGTAATAGTTGTAAAATGCTTTAGAAGATTTGTTTTGTTACATAGTTATTGTGTCTACTAGCAAACATGGAGTTGTTGCTGATACATACAATTGCATGCTTCGGCATAGGGAATGTTTTTTTACCGCTTAATTATTTGATTTGCTTTTCTTGTAACATCACCAAACATTTTGAATTTGATTCATGAAACAGCGCATGATTCGCACACACTGGATATGAATGACATTCAGCTGAAACATATTTAGAGCAAACTAAATTTTTGCGATAAGCAGCTTTCGAATGACCAAAACTATGGTGCTTGTAATACCTAATTCTATTTTTGGAGGAGAAAAAACGAGAAACGAACAGGTTAAATATCAAGCTTTAGCTGCTTTTGGTATTTTACGTTTCGTTGAAAATTAAAATTACATGGATTGATGAAACGCGTTTAAAAAAAAAAAAAAAAAAAAAACATTAATGATGAATAAGTCTGGAATTTGAGAAATTCTTAAAGATATCAGACTGTGATGTACTAAATAAATCAGTTTAAAAAATCACTGACAGAATTGGGACTTTTGCGTGGATTAACAAATTGGAATATCAAGCATTGTTATTACAGTAAAAAATTACTTTGTTTACGATAAAGATAAAATTTTGATCAGAAAATCACATAACTTGATTCTTTACAAGTATCTGCAAACTTTGTATGGATAACAAAACATGAAACTGAAGATAAGTTTCTAGACTCGGCAATGGAAAAAAGAATCAAAAATCTTAAACATTCACCGAGAAGTTAATATTGTATCTCTTCAATTTAAAAATCCAAAAATACGCAGGGTAAGTCAAAATGAACACCCCAATATTATAGGTGCACAATGCAAAATGTAATAAATGTATTCATTAAAATTTTATATACATATAAAGGTAATATAAGCAAGTTTTTAATGTAAATCTCACAAATGTTCAATATGTGCTCCTTTCGTTACAAAGCATACATCAAAAGCGAAATTCTAGCCGAATTTCGTGCTTTATTTATATTTCCTACATAATGTATGTTGTATAATAAAAGGGGTAAATAACGAACATTTGTGAGAAACATGAAAAAGTTACTTATATTACCTCTGCATGTATGCACATTTTTAATGAATACATTTATCACATTTGTAGTGCGCCTATGAAATTGAGGCATTCATTTTGGCATATCCTGCATTAGAAGACCTCATGTAAAAGTAAGATATTGCGCTGCTCATTATGGAAACCATTAAAGAAATGTATTTGCAGGCTCTAAGTAATCCCTGCCTCAATACCTATCCAAGTGCTTACAAGAGCATGTATGATCAGTCATCTCCAAATATGAAGATCAACATTAATGCCAAACCCCAGAGATTTTGTTGCAGTTGTTGATAAATACAGCAGTAAACTCATAAAGCTGATATATGGGAGTAAAACATCGTATGGGGCTGGTAAGAGTCATCATGCATGACCAACACAAGAATAGGAAATGAGCCATCCAAGAGATGTAAAAAAGTAATTATCAGCTTCTCAAAGAGAGACACCTAGTATGTCAGCGAAGGAGGAAAGTGAAGAAGTATGAAGGGAAGGAAAGAAGAGTTGTTAAGAGAGTAGATTCCAGAGCACATAAGGATTGGCACACCCATATTCCTTTAAAAGGACAACAGAGATTAAAAAATTGCAAAAAAAGTATGATTCAAAAAGCATTATACACTGATGGAAAAAAAATCCTAACACTAGGAAGGAGCTGTGCTAGATAAACGAAATTTGGTAGGCGTGTTTATACATCTGAAAGATGACGTCGATTCAAATTTCGAGCTACGCGCGTAAGTGTGGCGCTAGTAGCGACACTATAAACATACAAATGAGGTTTTCTTTAAATCAGCGCTGTAAGGTTCGTGATCGTTATTTACAGTTGAGATTTGACGTAGTGGGTTAATGTTAGTCAAGGATGCCTCTGAGAAGACGAAGTCATTATCAACAGCTCACTGAGTTTGAACGAGGTCGTGTTGTAGGGCTACGAGAAGGTGGGTTTTCTTTCCGCAATATTGCTGACAGACTTGGCAGGAATGTATCCACTGTGCATGAGTATTGACGGCAGTGGTCAAGGGAAGGTACTGCCTCAAGAAGACCAGGTTCCGGGCGGCCACGTGGTACTACTGAGAGGGAAGACCGTCGTATTCGGCGTATGGCTGTGGCTAATCATACTGCGTCTGCAGCTGAAATTCGACCTGCAGTTGGCACCACAGTGACACAACGAACTGTTACAAATCGGTTACTTCAAGGACAGCTCCAAGCCAGACGCCATGTACAGTGCATTCCACTGACTCCAAACCACTGCCGTTTGCGACGTGAGTGGTGTCAAGCTAGAGCTCAATGGAGGACGGAGTGGAGATCTGTTGTGTTTTCTGATGAAAGCCGGTTCTGCCTTGGTTGCAGTGATAGCCGTTTGTTGGTTAGAAGGAGGACAGGTGAACGCTTGCTAGTGACCTGTCTGCGGCCTAGACACGCAGGGTCTACTCCTGGAGTTATGGTTTGGGGAGCAATTTCGTATGACAGCAGGAGCACTCTCGTGGTTATCCCACGCACCCTGACTGCAAATTTGTACGTCAGTCTAGTGATACAACCTGTTGTGCTGCCATTCATGAACAGCATTCAAGGGGGGGGGTTCCAAGAGAATAACGCTCACCCTCATACCGCTGTTGTAACCCAACATGCTCTACAGAGTGTCGACATGTTGCCTTGGCCTGCTAGATCACCAGATCTTTCTTCAATCGAGCACGTATGGGACATCATTGGACGACAACTCCAGCGTCATCCACAACCAGCATTAACCGTCCCTGCACTGACCGCCCAAGTGCAACAGGCATGGAACTCCATCCCACAAACTGATATCCGACACCTGTACGACACAATGCATGCACGTTTGCATTCAAAATTCTGGCGGTTACACCGGTTACTAATGTACCAACATTTCACATTTGAAATGGCTCTACCTGTGATCTTGAAACTTTAATCAATTAAACATTTTACCTAGACAAATGTATTCCTAAAATTTCATTACTGTACAATAATTTTTTCTTGGTGTTGGGATTTTTTTTCCATCAGTGTATAA